>JAGFNQ010001358.1:120243-289773 GCA_024364735.1 Boesenbergia rotunda | reverse complement strand
GGCTTTGCCCTCCATGCCACCCTTCACGTGTGCCCTTTGAAGTCCACTTCCCGGCTTGCCCTTGGAGCTCTCCTCCCTCGGCTCTCGTCCCTCGGATAGGTCCACCAAGTGTGATTCTCCAAGTCCTGCAAACTCAATCACACAAATCAAATACAACATAACACTCTAACTTTAAACCTATTCGCCCACACATCAAAACCATGATCTTCCAATCATTTAAAGGGCCGATTGCCTCAACAATCTCCCCCTTGTTGATGTGTGTCAATATGTTTAAGTTAGAGATAAATAACAGCAATAGCAATAGCAAAAGATAGCAATTGAAACATTATGAGACATAATAACCTTAAGAGGTAACCTCCCCTTTAACCTATGTCCTCTCCACAGTTTCAATTCTAATCATATTCCAAGTTAAGTTTCCACTTAACAACATCAATAAGAATGTAAGACATATCCGAACCTAAGAGGTACCTCCCCCTTAATCCATGTCTTCTCTCCAAATTTTAACCTTTCAAGGTCTAAGTTAGACAAAATACCTAAAAACATCCATTTTAAGTCAAAATTCTAACTTAAACCACTCATTCTCCCCCTTTGACACCATCAAAATGATTGCTTCAAGCAACCAAATCCTAGGGTATCACATGTGAGAATTACTGATTTCTGAATTTTCTTACAGCAGCTGAAAATAGCCGTGCCAGTCGACTGCCCATAGGGCAGTCGACTGATACGCCATCAGTCTGAAATTTCAGCTTTTCTGTCGAATTTCAGAAAATCCCAGAAAATTCCAGAAAATTCAAAAAATTGTGACATTTTGCATACATGTTTGAAATGTTATACTCTATCAGGGAAAAATATTAAACCATATAAAATTTCAACCATGCACGTCTTTTGATAAAAACTCAAAAGTTTTGAAAAGCATTACATTTTGTATCAACCTTTGAAACCAATTTTGCAAATATGTGACTTTTAAAAGTATGACACAGTATGTAAAACATAAAATAGTTTTCAAAGTTTTAAAATGTCCAACTATGATCGTTGGCAAAGTGTCCATTGATTAAACGCTTGCCTCCCCATAGTTGGTTAGGTTTTTGATATTTTGATACTTTTAATGGTTCAACAATGTGCCACAAGCACAAGTGAGTCAAATGTATCACCCTAATGGATCAAGCACCCTTTTTCAAAGCTAAGGTCTCCAAGTTCATTCTATACTTCTACAAAACACATTCCAAGGCCTCTTCTTAAGGATGAAAACTTCAATTCGGGAAGAGGCTTGTTAAAGATGTCGGCTAGGTTCGACTTTGATTCAACATAGTGTAGTTCTATGTCTCCCCTTGCCACATGGTCTCTAATGAAGTGATGTTTCACTTCAATGTGTTTTGTTCTAGAATGGTGAACCGGATTTTTAGTTAGGTTGATCGTGCTTACATTATCACACAAGACTTTGACCTTGGTGTAATGTAGCTCATAGTCCTCTAAGGTGTGCATGATCCAAAGAAGTTGGGAAACACATCCACCCATTGCCACATATTCTGCTTCCGTTGTTGATAGGGCAACACATGGTTGTTTCCTACTACTCCAACTAACTAAAGAAGACCCAAGGAATTGACACCCTCCACTTGTACTTTTCCTATCTAATTTACAACCCGCATAGTCTGAGTCGGTGTATCCAATTAGATCAACATTAGGGGTTCTAGGATACCAAAGTCCGACATTTAGGGTTCCTTTCACATACCTTAGGATCCTTTTGACTACAATCAAATGTGACTCTTTGGCACAAGATTGGTACCTTGCACACATACCTACCGCAAAAAGTATGTCGGGTCTACTAGCGGTTAGGTATAGGAAGCTACCAATCATGCTTCTATATTGTTTAGAGTCTACCATTTTGCCTTCAAGGTCACTATCCATTTTCACATTAGTTCCTATGGGTGTAGATGCTTCTTTAGCATGTTCTAAACCAAATTTCTTTAGCATCTCTTTAGCATATTTGGTTTGAAATACATGTGTACCTTCATTAGTTTGCTTAACTTGAAGGCCTAAGAAAAAGGTTAACTCTCCTACAAGACTCATCTCAAATTCATCTTCCATACACTTGATGAATTCTTGTAGAAAGTCATTATTTGTTGACCCAAAAATGATATCGTCTACATAGACTTGGGCAACAAATATGTCCTTATCCTTAGATTTTAGGAACAATGTCGGGTCAATTGTTCCTCTCCTAAACCCCTTAGACACCAAAAATGAAGAAAGCCTCTCATACCAAGCCCGGGGAGCTTGTTTCAATCCATATAAGGCTTTGCTTAATTTAAATACGTGTCTTGGATAGTTAGGGTCCTCAAACCCGGGGGGTTGTTCTACATAAACCTCTTCCTTAATGATCTCATTTAGGAATGCCGACTTCACATCCATTTGATGAAGTGTAAAACCCATGTGAGCGGCATAGGCTAGTAGAATTCTAATTGATTCTAACCTAGCTACGGGGGCATAGGTCTCATCATAATCTAACCCCTCAACTTGATTAAATCCCCTAGCTACCAATCTAGCCTTGTTCCTAGTGATTTTACCTTGGTCATCTAATTTGTTCCTAAAGACCCATCTAGTGGTCACAATGGTACAATCAGTGGGTCTAGGAACTAACTCCCATACTTCACTTCTTTCAAATTGGTTTAGCTCTTCTTGCATGGCCAAGACCCAATCAACATCTCCCAATGCTTCATCAATGGTCTTGGGTTCTAATTGGGAGATTAGAGCTATTTGACTAGTTTGATCCCTAAAGTATGACGTAGTCCTTACTCCTTGAGTGACATCACCCACAATTTGGTCAATGGGATGATCATGGTGATGTCTCAAGGGTCTAGAGGTTGTAGGTTCATTTACTCCTTCTTCCTCATCCTCTAGTGTGTTTCTTACTCCCCCTTGATCAATGCCCTCCAAATGTAGGTCTTGAAGTCTTTGGGCAAGGGATTGGACTTCTTCTATATCCTTATCAATAGAAGCCTTTCTAGGGTAAGTACTAGTGGTTTCATCAAATTTGACATTTGAGGACTCCTCAATTACTTTTGTCCTCTTGTTGTACACTCTGTAACCCCTACTAGTCAATGAATACCCTACTAAGATTCCTTCATCGGCTTTTGACTCAAATTTTCTTAGGTCGTCTTTGGTGTTTAAGATGTAAATTTACATCCAAAGACTCTAAAATAGTGGACTTGGGGTACTCTTCCATTCCAAAGTTCAAAGGGTGTTTTTCCTAAAAACCTATGTACCAACACCCGGTTTTGGATATAGCAAGCGGTGTTAACCGCTTCGGCCCAAAAATAGCTAGGAAGAGAATATGCATTAAGCATAGTCCTAGCAGCTTCTTGTAGGGCTCGGTTTTTCCTCTCAACTACCCCATTTTGTTGAGGAGTCCTAGGGCATGAAAACTCATGCTTGTACCCATTTTCAATACAAAATTGTGTGAAACTAGCGTTTTGGAACTCCCCACCATGGTCACTCCTAATTCGGTTTATTTTGATGTTCTTTTCATTTTCTACCCTTTTACTAAAACCTATAAAGATTTCTAGGGTATCATCCTTATGTTTCAAGAAGTAGACCCAAGTAAACCTAGAAAAGTCATCAACTATCACTAAGCAATACTTACTTCCTACAAGTGATGGAGTACTATGACAATCAAATAAGTCTATATATAAAAGTTCTAAAGGCAATGAAGTGGTAATTAAAGTTTTACCTTTGTGTGATGCTTTGGATTGCTTACCCTCTTGGCATACATCACACAACTTGTTCTTTTCGTATTTGATTATTGGGAGCCCCTTCACCAATTCTTCCTTAGCCACTCTTGCAATGCTCCTCATGTTGACGTGTCCAAGTCTCCGGTGCCATAGCCACCTTTCTTCTTCTTTGGACATGAGACACTTAACAACATTGTTAGTAGCATAAGATAGATCAAGATAATACAAGTTTGCCTCTCTAAACCCTTCTAATATGATAGTGTTTGATTCACTTTGCCTTATTACACATTTCTTAGCATGAAATTCTACTCTAAACCCGGCATCACATAATTGACTTACACTTAATAAATTAAACTTCATATCCTTAATTAAAAGTATCTTATGAATTGAAATAGTGGGAGATACCTCAATTGTGCCCCTACCAATGATCCTTAACTTTCCACTGTTCCCATAGGAGACCGTCCCTTCTCTTAAGTAGCTAATAGTTGTGAACTTGCTCACATCTCCGGTCATGTGTCTTGAGCATCCACTATCTACTATCCACAAGGTTGGGGCCTCCTTCACTTTTACCTAAACACGAAAAACACACTCTTTTGGTACCCATATTTTTTATCCAGAAGCATCATTTAAAAATTTCTTAGGTACCCATGCTTTCTTTGTGGTTCCCCTAGCCCCTAGTCTCCTAGATGCACCAATCCTACCGGTAAGTGAGACGAATGCTACTTCCTTAGTTTTAGACCTATAACCCAGTCCGGCCTTGTTATATACATCCCTTTGACTGTTTATGATCATGTCTAGGTTACTAGATCCTACTAGGAATTTCCTTAGGGCCTTTGTGAGGTTATCTACTTGTTGCCTTAACTCCTTATTTTCATTTTCAATATGTGAAACATGTGAAGAGGTAGAGCTAGCATGCAAATCTTTAAGTTTAATAGCTTCTACTCTAAGCATGACAATTTCTTCCTTAAGGTCCTTAATTCTACTTTTAGCCTTACCTAAATCCATGTTCGTGCTAGAAATGATTTTCACTAAGGTAGAAGAGGATAAGTGGTATACCTCATTTACCGAAGCTTTTGACTCTGATGATGATGAGGTGGAGGAGCTCTCATCTTCACTGCTTGAGCTTCGTTCATCGTCTGAAGAGTCTGAATCATCTTGTGCCATAAGAGCGAAGTGGGAGACTTGCTCTTCTTCTTCCTCTGAGGATGAGGGATCGTCCCAAGTCGCCTTGAGGTTCGTGGCACTCTTCTCCTTCCCCTTTGATCTCTTCTTGTCACTCTTCTTCTTCTCTTCCTTCTTGTCCTCCCTCTTCTTCAACTGGGGACACTCGTTCTTCATATGTCCCTCTTGGTGACAGTTGTAGCAGATTATCTCCTTGGCCTTACCCTTACCTTTGGTCCCTTTCCTAGCATATGATTTGTTAGAAAAACTTTTGAATGCTTTACGAAATTTCCTTACCATAAAGGCCTCTTGGTCACTGTCCATGGAGGCACTTGACTCCTCTGAGTCCGAGGATGATGAGTAGATCACCTTCTTCTTTTCCTTTCTCCTCTTCTTCTCCTTTTCTGCAACAAAAGCAATACCTTTCTCTTTTGCCGAAATGTTAGCTTGCTCGTGCAGTTCAAATTCACAAAATAGATCATCTAATTTAACTAAAGATAAGTCCCTCGATACCTTGTAAGCATCAACCATGGATGCCCACAGGGTGGTTCTCGGGAAGGCTTGTAAGACATACCTGACGATATCCCGATTTTCAATTTTCTCTCCAATCACATGGAGCTCGTTGATCACTTCCTTTACCCTTCCATGCAGCTGACTGACGGTCTCGTTGCTCTTCATGGAGAGGGATTGCAGTTGGGCCACCAACAAGTCCTTCTTGGCTCTTCTGGACTCGTTTGACCCCTCGTTCAGTTCTACCAACTTGTCCCATAGCTCTTTGGCGCTCTTGAATGGCCCCACCTTGTTCAGTTGCTCCTTCGAGAGCCCGCATTGCAGTGTGGTGGTGGCCTTGGCATTTGACTGCACCCTTTTCATCACTTCTTTAGACCATGTTCTCATAGGGGTAGGATCTCCTCTTTCATCGACGGGCGCCTCGAAGCCATCTGCAACACTTATCCAAGTTTCTATGTCATTCATAAGATAGTACTTCATTCTACCTTTCCAGTATGCGAAGTCGTTGCCGTCGAAGAATGGTGGTCGTGCAGTGGAGTAACCCTCTTGAAACGTCATTACAAATGTTCTGGTTGATTGTTAGATCTTCCAAAACGAACCTTGCTCTGATACCAACTGATAGATTGATGTGGGCGTGCAGAGGGGGGGGGGGTGAATGCACTTTCGCGGATCGTTTTGATCTCTACACAGATGTTAGCGCAGCGGAAATAATATGTAAAGGAAATAACAATGCTAACAAAAATTCTTTTACTTGGTATCCACCCAGATGGGTGACTAATCCAAGGATCCACGCCGCGAGCACCACTTTTCACTATCGAAAAGTCTCCTTGAGGTGGAGAAACCTTTACAGCAAAAGCTTCCTCTTTACAGGTGTAGAAAGATGATGGAGGAAGCAAGGAATCACTCTACAATTTGGCAGCACTTCGTTACTGTACGGAACTGTACAGACACGTGTAACGAGGCCTCCTTTTATAGGTGAAAATGACAGATTCGCAGTCTGTCCAGACTCGCACCAGTCGACTGCCCCGAGGGCAGTCGACTGGCCCGGCATTAAATGTCGGCCAATGGCTAGCAAACAACTAGCCAACAGCTAGTTTTGGGGTATACCAGTCGACTGCCCCAAGGCCAGTCGACTGATCTGAGGCTGCGAACTCTCTGTGGGTTTTGGCAGTCGACTGCCTTCAGGCTAGTCGACTGCCCTGCCTCCCAGCTCAGCTCCAGCCACTCCAAACCTTCTCCTTCGCGTGTGAATTCAGGTCTGCTCCCTTGGCTCGCCTCTTGAAATCCTTTTCCTCTGGCTATCGTCCCTCGGATGTGCACACAAGCCTTCCCTTGGCTTGCCTCCATGCCACCCTTCACGTGTGCCCTTTGAAGTCCACTTCCCGGCTTGCCCTTGGAGCTCTCCTCCCTCGGCTCTCGTCCCTCGTATAGGTCCACCAAGTGTGATTCTCCAAGTCCTGCAAACTCAATCACACAAATCAAATACAACATAACACTCTAACTTTAAAACTATTCGCTCACACATCAAAACCATGATCTTCCAATCATTTAAAGGGTCGATTGCCTCAACACTGTTCAGGTGGAAGCCCGAGCTCCCAAGCGGGGTGTGGCCGAAGCCGGGCCACGAATGTCGGACCGAGGGGGAGCTGAGCCGGGAGTCGGCGCCCGAGCGCTGGGCAAAGCTAGGTCGGGGCGAGAAGGCGCTGCGGCCTAACCCCCTGGAGTCGGTGCTGGAGGTGAAGGCGTACCCGAGGAGAGGATCAGCCGGCGGCGCTTCCTGACCAAGCTAGCGGAAGCTACCTGTTCCGTTTCCTCCTCTTCTTCCTCTATCCGAGCGGACATCCCCTCGCCCGCTACTCAAGTTGCCACCCCCGAGTCTCTAGCCGAAAGACCCTCTTCTGGGTTGTCTTCTACAACCTCCAATTGCTCGGGAGCTGGTGCAATGTTTACTGGCGGTACCGTCCGGTCAGCTGCCAGCTGGGTGGCCAGAGCCTCCATAGCTTCTTCCTCCCGATCCAATACGGCATCGACCCGGGCGCTATACATGGTTTCAGCTGCACAAAGGAGAGAGTTTTAGTTAGCATTAACAAACCTACAAACCGAATAAAGACTTACCGAGAGTGCCAGGTAACTCCGCCGGAACCTGACTCAGCCGGAAGAGATATAGCATGCCCTCGATCAGCAGTTTGCCCGCGTGATAGCGGGCTCCCCCAAGCTTGGAGAAGGCAGCTCGATAGCCTGGGTCTGAGCGAAGATTCTTAGGCAGCTGAGGGTGATTGGGCAGGTCTTCTACCCACTCGGTAGGCCAGCTTGGGGTAGGGGTCGATTGGATGTAGAAGAAATTGGACTTCCAACCTTTATTGGACGAAGGGACTTTCTCTAAGAAGGCTGAGTTAATGCGAGCTTGGAAGTAGAAGTTCCCGGGCTCTTGCTTCTTAAGATAGTAGAAATAATGGAACACCCGAGGTTCCAGAGGGACTTTGTGGGCGGTGAAAATGATCACGGCGCCACACAAGATTCTAATCGAGTTTGGGGCCAATTGGGACAAGGACACTTGGAAGTACCGACAGACTTCGCGGAAGAACGGATGAAGGGGAAAGCGTAGGCCGGCCAACAGTTGGTCGGAGAAGATAGTGTAATAATTTAAGGGGGCTCCGTGCGGCCGACCCCGACGGTCAGGAAGGGCCATTGCGTGGTCTTCTGGAATTAGATAATCTATACGCAAAGTTTCTAACTGACCTAGGGTTAGTGAAGAACGGGTGGTTAGATACCACGGTTCGAGTGGCACGGACGACTCGGCCATTGAGGCGAAGTCAGAAAAGGCACAGCAAAGACTCGGCAGAGAAAAGGAATACCTAAAAATGAAGTTCGCCGAAAACACTGCTCGCCGGAGTTGAGGGGGTCGGGCTGCGGAGATCGAACAAAAGCCAAAGAGAAGGCCGAGGTCAGGATAAAAGAGGGTAAAATGAGGGGTTGGGCCTATTTATACTGCAGGCGAAACCGAGAGGACCGTTCGATGGAGGAGAGGAAAATGGCGGGCCAGAATCCCCGCCATCCGATCCCTGTCATTTCCCAGACCTCGAAGCTTCGTCCGAACGCCGCACGAGCCATACCGATGACGCTTCGTTGCCAGAGGTCTTCAGTCGGGAGATGACACGTGGTCTCGCATTAATGGGGATTTGATGGGGGATCCGGCATTTAAGTAATAAGATTAGGAATATGATGTGATGCATAGGAAGGTGAGAAGGAGATAGGCCGACCGGGCCAGAAGCCTAGTCAGTCGGACTAAGCGCCTCCTTCGACTAGACTTGAGGGGGAGGCTTGTGATCCGGGTGTATGATTTTTTAGAAGGATCGGCGGCCCGGTCGGGTTTGATTTCCGCTCCGAACCAGGAATGGTTAAGCTGGGTCAAGGTCACCTGAGGTCGGCCACTCAGGGTCAGTCACTCAGGGCCAGTCACCCGAGGTCGGACACTCGAGGTCGGTCTCCCGAGGTCGGGCACTAGAGGTCGGACACTCGAGGTCGGTCTCCCGAGGTCGGGCACTAGAGATCGGTCACCAGAGGTCGGTCGTTCGAAGTCAGGAGCTCCTAACCGTGGGCCCTATGGGCACTCCGCAGATGTGGATGTCGTATCCTAGTTCCCCCGATTGACCTATCCTGTAAGTTGCGGTGGGGTCGGCTGAACGATTATAACTCACTCCTGTCAGTAGTAAGGTGGCAGCCTCCCCCTCCCGACATAATCATCACCTACAGAGTCGCCAAGAGTTAATGAGGAACGGAAGAGGCAGTTTAAGCAGGGTGTCAGGCGGCTGTGGCAGTCTCACAGCATTAATACCGCTGCCACTAGTGTGATCTATCAACTGATCAGTCCTTAATGAGATAGGACATCTCTGACATAGCAGAGAGTTTCCTTCCCCTATATAAACCCCCCTTTGAGCTCCAAAGAGGGGATTGCTGCTATTTTGCAACCACGCCACCACTTCGTGAGCCCCGTTTTGGTCCAAGTCGAGTGACTTGAGCCTGACTCCTATTCAGCCCGAGTCCGACCCCCCGTGCCACAGTAGATCGGGTCGTCTTGGTCACTCGGATGACTCGGTCTTCGCTTGTCGACAGGATCAATATCCATTATATATTATCTTCAATTTTTAATTAATTTAAGATTTATATTTTACGGGAATAAATTAAATTGGGTGAAATAGATTAGATAAATTGATTGAGGGGACTGAGACACGAAGATGAGCTGCCAAATTTAATAGATCAGATAAGGCAATCTCAATTATTATATATTTTTAGTATTATTTATATAAATTAAATATAAAATTAACGTGATTAATTTATGGCTAAAATCAAATTAAAAGAACGTTTTTCCCCTTCATTTTCTTCGTAGTAATTCTATTCCCAACGACATCATCAATCAATGCGAAAAGATTTATTGTTTACAATGAATTTAAAATTAATGGTGAGATAAATTTATTGTTTTTAATTTATTTTCTCACATTAATTAAATAAAGTTTTGATGGTTTTTTTTCTTTTCTATTTTTCTAAAACGAATAACGACAAGAAATTCAGTGAATCTCTCCAATGTAATTAATCTTGACATAATAACTCGATTTATTATAAATTTTTTATTAATTATCAAGTTAAACCGAGAAACATTATATTCATAAAGAAAGGTCTATCAGTTCAATATTAATTCTTAGATTAATTATCAGGTAAAAAATCATAGGCTAATTTATCAAAATTAAAATTTAATTTTTAAATATTAGAAGAATTAAGAAAACTTTTCATTCCTGCATTATTATTTCGGGGCTAATGAATCTCTCTTTTACATATGAAATAGAAAAACAATTAATTACCTATTAAGAAGAAAAAATTTCAATAATATATCTCAATTTAATATAAACTTTAAATAGTTAGTATTTTTAGATTCGTGAGCTATTTAGAAAACATTTCAATAATATATCTCAATTTAATATAAATTTTAAATCCCTGATTTATCATAGCTCAATCACGACACTTACTTCCGAGGCTACAGTACTGATAGTGTGCCCTTGGGGTTATGATAAAGCGGTCGAGTGATTAATTGTTATCTTAGGCATCCGCAATTCGATCCCTAGCTATGACGTATTTTACAGAATTTTTTCTCTAAATGAGGAGCGAACCCTTACACGTTGGGCTTTTAGACCGTCCACCATGAGTACTTTTTGATTTATCCTGATGATTGATGAAAATTTTTTATAAAATCAAATCGATCATCCTAAATTTATCTACTATCTGATCTAACATTTACGGTGCTGATAGTGTGGGTTTTATATCCATTACAACCTCTATATTGAAATGGGCTCCGTGGGCTAAACTTTTGATAGCTTCTCCCATATTCTCAAGTGGCCCATTTAAAAACAATTTAAATGCGTGTTTGGAGGGTCTGCAACAACTCTTTGATTTTTTTTTGTCCGAAGCATCATGTATCTTTTAAAAAACATTAAAAAAAGAAAAAAAATAGACACAGCAATCTCTCTGTAATTTTTTTAAATATTTAGATATTTAATTTTTAAAATTTTAATTTTGAAGATAAACGGCCATATTTTTTAATTTAAATATTAAAACCATAAATTTTACAATTTAAAAATATTGATAATATATTAAATAAAAATAACTCCATTTATCCTATGAATGTTTTATCTTGATACAAAAATCTCCAACGAAATAAATAATAAATTAATTAAACATTAACTCAATTCGACTTTGCCTAGTCTCGACTCTTGAGCATAATCATCCAGCAGCAAATGCAATGTCTAGTTCCCCTCATTTTAAAATTATACACTGTGTATATACACGTTAATGCGACAGAGTATAAAAGTACAGTATGGTTGATGTCTTCGATCTCATTCTTGTACGCACTCGATCTAAGCGACGAAGAGTAGGAGGATGCCGTAGCAGTCAAGGCACGTAGAGGCGGCCGCGGCATCGGCATCGCCAGGCCTCCGGGTAGTACTCGGCGGCGTCCGCCTGCTGCTGCCGCTGCCACGGCGGCACCGACACGTGCACCGGGTAGCAGGGGGCGCAGGTGCCGCACCTGGACGTGCACCGCGGCGGCCGAGACCCCGGCCCTATCAACAGACGATCCCTCCTCCGCCCTCCTCCTGCTTCATCGTCCGCCGCCTGCGCACGATAGCGAAGAGAGAGTCAGTCAGGTTTGCTTCAGACAGGGCAAATAAGAACAGGCGCATTTTAGAACAGGACGGTGAGGTATTTACTAATGAAACGCATAATTTAGAAAAACAGAGACTCAAAAAGCAATTCTCGAGTAATTAATCTTGGTTATGATGGCAAACACAGGATCAAAATCTCACCTTGTAGTCGGAATGTCTTCTCCAGCTTGTGGCCTCTGCAATGGGGAAACAGGAGCTCAAAACGATCAGAGAACTCTTGCTCAGCTTTCACTCATCCGAACCTTAAAACACTGATTATATTGTAACTTGGAATTTGCTCACCTGAACAAGCAGAGTTAACTCTGCTGTTTCCTTCTGCGAAATTGAAAAGAGAGAAGACACAAAACGAAAGACAGCATAAAAGAGCCACCTTTAACGCCATCACTCCTTTAGAACTCCCTCTCCACCCCATGGATGGCAAGTGGCTCTCAGAAACCCCGGAAGAAGAGAGAAAAGGAACTGTGAAATCTTGACACATTTATAGCTGCATCATTAAGGGCAATATCTGGTTCTTGGCAATTGCAAACATACGAAGGATGTCAAGCTAGTATGAAAATGTTCTCAGGAGATGGGGGCAGATCTCACGGCTTCCCAACTGGTAATGCAGACCAACAGTAGCTTATAACTGGAGCTATCTTGCATCAAATCGTCCACCTCCAACTCTAAGCATTGATAAGATTTATATCCTATTCCTCCTTAATTTATTTGTTTATTTGTTTTCCTTTTCAGTTTCTGCCTCCTGCTTTGAAAGAAACAGAGAAAATGTAGGAGAAGGAGACAGCTATTGCCTGCTGCTGTTGAGCTATTCGGTGAAATAGATAAGATTCGGATTCTCCACATGCGCGCCTACTGTTGGCCAGTCGCAAGCACCAATCAAAGAGCCGAATGTGTGCTTCGTCAATAATGGAGCTAGTTTTGAATCATAATTAAAGTAAAGGCCATCGAGTTAAGTCTTGAAAAACTCAGAGATGCATGAGATTTCATGTTCCATGGGATGGCAACCTTAAAGCTCCAGATGAAATAATGGCTGCCTTTTGACCGAAGAATGCAAGCTGTGGAAAACCCTTTTGCTCCCTGGCTCCTTTCACTTTTTAGCGACTGCCCCTGCTAATGATTGCCTATTGATCAGATGAGGAGGGTCTGGTCTTTGGGCGATGAGGGTGGGGGATTCTGGACAAGGAGATAGAGTTGATGTGGGACGGGGCGTCTTTGTTGCTTTGCCCATGTTGCCATCTCTTCAGAGGACTGGGAAGTGCCCACGAGGCCGTTCAAATGTAGCAACGCGACAGGCGCGCGCACGATGGAGCAGAGCTGGAGAGTGACCCGCCACTGCCACTGCCCACTGCAACTGCTTTGCATGGCCTCTGGGACAGTAACGTGGATGCTGTTGCTGTTGCTGTTGCTGGTGGTGGGAGACGCTCAGTTTTGACTCAGGTCGAGTTCTTTTCCCTTGTCCGATTTGGATTAAGTGCACGAAACGCATCATGCTGATAAAAAGCAGTGTCTATGATTATGGAAATGGACGCGTTAATGCAACACCTTATGATCTGTCTGTATTTTTTCCCCACCTATATTTTAATCCTTTTAACTAAAAAATGACAATTAAATTCGCTACCGTGCTTAGCCTTTTATTGAAAACGATTATTTACAAGTTTAGTAGATAAACATCAAAAGGATAATTTGGTGCCTAAAGTTCCCGTCATGCGGGATTTTAGATAATGATCTATTGTACATAATTTTTATTTTACTTTATAAGAGGATATTTTCAGAATTCAAACCTGTACCTTTTAAGGGTCAAGAACTTTACCTTACTTTGTAAGAATTTTACTGATCCCGGCCATGCCTACAGGTAGGGGCATAGGCCGGGCCCGCCGGCCAGCCTGGCGCCACGAGGGCCTGGTAGACGGGTCAACCACCCTATCAACAAATAGAGCCCCGCACCCGGAGAACCTTCCATAGGGAGGAAGGGGGAGTCGGGTCCATCAGGTCACCTGAAAAGGCGACTGGGTCACCTCCTAGCCAACAGATCCTGTCAAAGGCCCAGTCACTCACACTAGTTCACCTCGACCCAGAGTAGAGGTTAGCACCCTCAGCAAGGTCAAGATTCATGATAACCCCCGACCTAGGGCGTACCCTGCGCTCCCTTCGCTCTCCCTGACAGTCGGGCGCGTGGCGACCCACGCCCCCTGGTCTTTACCCAACTCGGTCCCCGGCACACGGACCTGCTAGTCGGCGTCCGGGGTACGACCCTGTCCACGGGGTTCCTCATACTTCACCTGCCTCTGACATTCCCACGCGGTCATCCCGCGCATCCAGTACTCTCGTACTGTGCACTCAGTACTCACGTACTGCCGGAGCACCCCACCCCGTGTCACGCCCCTCCTCCGTGCTCCATGCGGGCTGACAGTCATCATACCCCGGTCCCATCTGTGCGGACAAGGGTTGTCAGCTCCCCCCGGTTATAAAAGCTTGGCACTCCCCCTACCGCAGGTACGCGCGCGCGAGTTCTCGCCTCCCTTGCCTCATTTCCATTCAGTTTTCACTCATCTGTACTTGGGTCTGACTTGACTGTCGGAGTACCTGACCGGGGATTCCCCCGGCGGGTCCACTGACGGTCCCTGTTTTGCAGGGACGAGGCGAGGTGTGGCCGGCACTCGGCCACCTCATCGGCCCGCGGCTCCTGGGAGGCCCGTCAGGCCCGTGGGACTGCCACACCACTTCGCGACAGGATCAAAAATGACGCTAGAAGGAGGGACACCAGCAGCCTGATCGGAGGTGGCAGTGGGAGATCCATATGGGTTCAGGCGGTCAGCGTTCCCGGAGGAGGCGAGCCCTGCTTCGTCCGTTCTCGAGAAAGTCATTAATGCACCAGAGGCCTTACGACGAATCCCTTCGGGGCAATACTGGATCCTGTTCTTTTTCTAGCAAGGCGGATAGGGGAGAATATGTGCGATGCCGTCTCCGCGCATTTGATGACCGGCCTTCTGGATATACTTCATATATTCTATGCATCTCTGTGATCCGACCTTCTGGATATGACTCACCCAGGCACCGTGTATTTGGGAATCTGGATATATCTTATATACACTCGCCGTGTGTCTGAAAATTGGGTCTTCTGGATATATCTCGCCTATTTAGTACGCCCTTCCGGAATGGTTTTCTTAAAGAAACAGTCGTTGCTGCATTACCCTCGGCGAGGCTCTCAAGCGGCGCGTGGCGGCCCAGGCTCCCTGGGACGCCCTCGACCGGGAAGCCTCGGCGAGGCTCTCAGGCGGCGCGTGGCGGCCCACGCTCCCTGGGATGCCCTCGACCGGGAAGCCTCGGCGAGGTTCTCAGGCAGCGCGTGGCGGCCCACGCTCCCTGGGATGCCCTCGACCGGGAAGCCTCGGTGAGGCTCTCAGGCGGCGCGTGGCGACCCACGCCCCCTGGGATGCCCTCGACCGGGTGTCAGGACAACCGACTCCGTCGCCGGCAGAGAAGGTGGGCCCACCGCAGGAGGAGGAGGGGAAATCACTCCAGGAGAAGCAGGCACGACGACGGAAGTAGACAAGCAGTCAGGAGAAGGGTCCAGGAGCCGGCCAAGCCCCCTGGCGGAGGGATCGAAGGGCAAAATCTCAATATCAGAGTCTAGCGCCTCCTCCTCTAACACCTCGCCCTTATCAGCAGGAGAGGCGGCGGTAGGGTTAGACCCCGGAGAGAGAGATGCCGAGGCGACCGGCGGAGCGATATCGGAGGAAATAGGGATAGGCTCCGAAAGCAGGGCGGCCACCGACGCCCTATAGCGAGCCGACCTCTCTTTAGCCTCCGCCGCGATAAAAGCACGCAACATCCTGGAGAGAGCGCTAAGACACTAAAGGAAGGCGAGGGGAGGAGAGGGAGGAAGACGAAGGAGTATAAAGGAAGGACAAAGGCAATAATCACTGGAGCCTATATAGGGGATGGAAGTTAATCACAGCCGTTGGTGGAAGGGTCGTGGGCAGTAGCCGATCCTACGGCTGGGTGATAAGGCAGAAATACGAAAAGACAGTGAGGGATTGGTCCGATGCTCAAGGGGACTGAAAAGAGGGCAAAGTTCATTGGAAACATCCTTGAGCACTCAAGTCTTCCACTTTTTCAAAATTTCCAGTTTCTTAGCTTTTATTCCATTTCTTACCATTTTCTATGTTTTTATTTGTTTTTGTAGATGTTGATCCTAATCATGAATAATGGTGGAGATTAGATAATAAGCAAGCCTATGGTAGTGCAAGAAGCATGTGTGTTTGAGTGAGCCCCACTTCCATCATCAAGTTAGAACTTAAGAAGAGAGCCACCCAAAATTTTCCTTGAAAGACTAGTGATTTAAATTCATCTCAATGATTCATGATGGATGAAAAGGCTCAGTTGTTGATTTAAGGACAAGATACTAATCCATAGAGCTTAGATTTATGAGAATTGACAACCCTAGGTAATTTCTTTTCATTTGTTTCTAATTATGCTTAAGAAAATCTAGGGGATACTTATTTAGTAGTTTCGTGAGACGCTCAAGGTTAAGTGTGGGGGAGTTTATAAATACCATTTTGTTGATTATTTTAATTGCTTAAATCCATGTTTGACCTATGTTTTTATTGCTTAATTGTGAAATTGCCCTAGGTTTTAGAACTTACCTTTATTTTGGACTTAATTGCAAAATTGCATATAAATTGGATTGTTTGGCCACTAATTTTCTGATATATTTTTGTAGGCACCAAAGGTTCAAGGACCTAGGGCATACTGGGTCAAACTTGAGTCGGATGTGAACCGGATCGAATTATCAAGCTTACAATTAATCCGGGCCGTCCGATTCAAGAGCGGCTAGATCTGAGCCATCCGGGACAATCTGAAGCAATCCGAGCTAGGGTTAGGGTTGATCAAGCATTATGATCAAGATCTGAAGGTTTCATCCCAATCAGAGCT
The DNA here is from genome assembly GCA_024364735.1 of Boesenbergia rotunda. Classification (NCBI taxonomy): domain Eukaryota; kingdom Viridiplantae; phylum Streptophyta; class Magnoliopsida; order Zingiberales; family Zingiberaceae; genus Boesenbergia; species Boesenbergia rotunda. The sequence goes on along the minus strand of JAGFNQ010001358.1, from coordinate 273,233 downwards.
AAATCAACCGTTGGATCAAGCTCGGGAGGCTCTAGATCGTCCATTCAAAGATTAGGTTGATCTGGACAATCCGTTGCACATCTGGAGGATCCGAGCTACCACGAGGCAGATCCTGACCCAGATCATCATCATCAAAGTTTGGCTCAAATCAGAGCAAGATCAGCCGTTGGATTTCTCAAATTAATCTGAACCGTCCAATGCTAAGTATTTAATCAGATTTTCCCAGCAGTTTCTCCTCGTCGCGTTTCCTCGCCGCAGCTTCGTCTTCTTCATTTTGTTCATCAGTTCTTCAGTAGTTTTCTTGATCCAAGGGGCGCGACCCCTCAATTCCTTTCTTAGATCATGTGTTAGGTCATTTGGAAGGTTTCATCGGTGAGGTTCTAGCTCAGATTTGCCCAAAAACAGAGCTGTTGAGAGGTTTCCGCAGTTTTGTTCAATTGTTGCTTTTGGATCGGTTGTGCTCCATTTCCATCCACCCGAGTTTCTGGAGGGGTTCCCTAGATTGCTTGGATCATCCCCAACTCATCGCCAATCGCGGACACAGCTGAATTGAAGGATGCCGAATGGGAAATTCAGATTTGAGCAAGCTGAGTTGGAATTGAATCGCAGAGACAATTTCTTGATGATTTGCTGAGCTTGCGGGTTCGAGGCTCACTCTTGCTTGACGACCAAGAAGCATTTGAGCTAGGGAAGGATTGAGGCTTAGATTTCTTATCGCAATTTCAGTTTTAGCTGTAATTTTCTATTTCTGCCGTAACTTTAGTTCTGAATTTCTTTCAGCTGCTGTAATTTACTTGTATGGATTGTTTCTTTTCCAATTCGAGGCTAATCCTTGAGTGACAGCAAGGGTTCTTGAGTTGAGATGAGAGATTGAGGTTTGTTTAGTTAAATTTCAGTGAAATTAGCTGTAGTTTTCAATTGCTGCAATTCCTGTTTCTGAATTTTCGATTCAGCCACCTAGATCAATTTCTGAATTTGTTTTCTGCTTAATTAGGTTTAATTCGGCATGTAGTTAGTTAGTGAACTTGTTTAGTGAACATTAGTTTGAGATTTAAGCTTATTTCCTGTCAAACTCCTTGCGTATCAGCTGTGCTGTAAAACTGTTTCTGCGTGCCAGTTACTTCTGATTTTTTGCAGTCTCCTTTGCATGTGATTTCTGTCTAGATTAATGCTCTGAATCAAAGGAAACAATTAGCGTGACAATGCATTGGATCTAAGTTTATTTTGCATCTAGATTTCTCCCTGAAACTCTGCTCAGTTTGCTCTTGTAGCAGGTTTTTGCAACTCGGGTTCATGTCTGCATCTATAGTTTGTTTCTGCAGTTCTGAGTTTGAAACTGCCGAAGTTTGTATCAGTAAATCTTTGCATTAGAATTCTCTTGAAATTGGCTTCAGGTTTGTTTGGTTCTAGTGTTTCAATCTTCATTTGCAGAAATACCGCACTGCATTCCTGCATTTCTGCATCCTTGTTTTTGCATTCGAATTCTTATAACATTCATGGACTATTTGTGCCAAAAACATGGATTGTTTCTAAGCTTATTATGCTAATTTCTTGGCATCAGTTTTACTTGTGTATCGATGAGTTGATGCTACATTCATGCCTTTGCAGTATGAACTTTTGGATTTGATCCCTGTTTGAATTTCTGCATTAATTTCTGCTTAGTATCAATTTCAGCACTTTAGCTTTTATTGTCTATGTATCAAGTTGCTGCCATTTCTGTGTGTAATTTTCCAGTTAAGTTTAAGCATTGAGTCGGATTAAGATTGAACATACCTAGAAGTGACTTTATGCACTTGAATTCAGTTTCATTTTGCATGTGGAAATGCTTTAATCGTGATCTCTATTGCTAAAATTAGTTCAGTCCTGAATTCTTGCTTCAACTTTGGTTGTTTCTGATTTTATTGTGCTATTCATGCGTATCAGTGGTAAATCTGCCCTTGCATCAAGCAACCAATTAAAAGTGTACTTAACCTAGGACTTTGGCACATGAGTTTGTCCCATTCGAGTATCAAGTTGTCTCATTGTGGTGTTTTGTATCAAGTGCATGCTTTGGTTTTGAAAGGTGATTCCTGAAGATCAATACAAGTGGTGGTGTACTCTTACAATTTGAATTCATATTTGTTTTCCAAATTCGGTCAAGTTTCATTGGTTTGGTTAAGTTATTTAGTGGTTAAGCTCATCAATTGCTATTACTTGGTTTAAGGTTCATGAGTTGAGTTTCTTTAATTTTCTTTGCACTTTCATCTCTGAATTGCAACCCAAAAACCCAATTCTATTTGAAACCCATCAATAACAAACGACACATAAATACAAGCGCGAATCACACAACGTCAACTAGTCCCTGAGAAAAATACGACCTGTGGCCCCTATATTACATTTTCATACTTTTGATTGTAAAAGGGTTTCCAGTTATTCATTCACATCTAAATCTGATGGTCCCACACTTTCGTGACAATTTAATCTAGTATTTCGGGGCTGTCAATAAGCTGACGCCTGACGGACTCGTAATCAGGGGACACATGACCTTAAACGAATCGGGCGCGCGAAAAATTAGATAGGACGATGATTGACCTGGCGTATCGGGCAAGAAGGAAATAAGGGAACCCACAATCTATCATGGGCTCAGCTCCCGCTAATCCCTTGGCTCGAGCCCCGAGCGGACGCGTGGCGGCCCACGCTCCCCGGGTCCTGCTCGGCCAAGAGGTCAAGCTATCACGGGCTCAGCTCCCGCTAATCCCTTGGCTCGAGCCCCGAGCGGACGCGTGGCGGCCCACGCTCCCCGAGTCCAGCTCGGCTAAGAGGCCAAAACTATCACGGGCTCAGCTCCCGCTAATCCCTTGGCTCGAGCCCCGAGCGGACGCGTGGCGACCCACGCTCTCTGGACCCTACTCAGCCGAGAGGCCAAAACCTCCGCAGGCTGCATACCCCTAGGGTCCTCCGCCATAAGTCCTGACCGGAGGATCAGATCTTCGAACAAAGACATAAGTCAAGATCCCACGCAGACCGGAGACTCGCGCAAACAAGAAAGGGGACGTCCACCCCACGAACGGGAATGAGGCTCACTGATAAGTGGCGTGCCCGGTTCCCCCCATACATCCATCACGATCAGAAAGAAACACGGCTTAAGCGAGTACGAGGACAAAGCGTCTTGAACGCTTTACAAAAGACAAAGTAGGGAGCCCCTCGGAACAGAGAAACGAAAAATGCAGAAGGACCCGATTCACTTAAAAGGCTGGTCGGTCACGGAAGGCAAATCCTCACATAAGTCTGGGAGCGAAATGGCGTCGGGGGGCATGTCAGGAGATAAATACCCACCAAGTCTGAGCTGGCGAACTACGTTGAGGCCATGCTGCTCCATCACATCCATAAATCGCCGGGCAATTTCGGTAGCATGGGCCGGATCGTTCAAACACGCCAGGCGGTGGTCCTCTAATCGACCCGCTTCGGCCTCTTTGTAAGCACGCAGCTCCGTCAGCTCAGCTTGCAGGGCAGCCCATGACGCCTGCCGTTCGCGGAGCTCTCCTAGTTCCGCCTGAGCCACCTCCCAGGCTGGACGGAGGCCTCGTAGATCCTGGAGTTGATCCCTAAGCGAAGCCGTATTCCGCTTCTCAACTGCTAATCGCGCCCGAAGGGGCGAGATTTCTTCATTGGCCCAGTGAAGATATGACTTGGCTCGCTGTAGCTCCGCCTCTAACTCGCCTTTGCGCTCGCGATCATGGAGATGGGCCTGTTCAACCTAAATCACCCGTTCTTGCGCATGGACCACCTCAGCATCGGCAGCGGCAATCTGAGCTTTGGCAATCCCCAGCTCCTCCTGGGCCTGGCACAACGCATCCTGGAGGCCGATAACCTCCGCCCTCAGGCCATTCAATGAATCATCTTCTAAAAGCAGTTGGGTATGTCGGAGCCGGGCCTCGAGGTCTGCGGCATGCCTCTCAGCGCGATCGCGGGCCCTGGCATGAGTCAACATGGCCACACTCAGGCTGTAGCTCTGGGCCCACGACTGTAAGAGATGCGGGAACTTGTCAGCCAGAGAAAGGATGAGACACACCTTGACACACGGATACATACCTGGGTAGCTAAAGCCATGAAATCATCCGCCCCGATAGCGGGGCTCACCGAACCACTGGCCCGCAAGCCGGCCACAAGCCTATCGGAAAGTGGACCGTACAATCGGACATCCCTGGACCGTCCAGGGGAGGTGTCGGCTGGCGGAGCCGTACGGAGACGCCAATCCGATAGCGAGGGCGACAACATATGCAGGAAGCCTGCGCTAGCTAGCCCCTCCTGACAAGGTGGGGATGCCTCCCTCGAAGGCAACACCGTCAGCGCCAGTGAAGGCACAGCAGGGGGGTGGCGGTAGCGTCGGAAGAGAGGCAGTCGATGCTTCATCCCTCCGTCTCTTGGTAGGCCGACTGGAGGAGGCTCCCAAGGGGACGGCTGGAGCAGGTCTCAAGCTAGCACCCTCAGGGCGTCGCAAGGAATGGCTCAGGGGCCGAGTATCCTCTGAGCCCGAATGAAGAATTTCTTTTTCCTCGGAGGAGGCCGGTGAAGGGGAAGGGGATAGAGGAGTTTCTGGTTCAGCCAGCAAGGTGAAGTGCCACTCCTGCACAGCCCTCCGCTCCGCGGCCTTCGCCCACTCCTCTCTCATCACTGTTCGGAGACGCGCCTCCATTTTCGTAGCATGCCCCAAGCCGAAGCCTCCCTCGGGAGCCGCGGGATATATCATCTCAACTGGCCAGTAAGCAGAAGTCAGGAAATAGCAAAAGCTGAGTAACAAGGAAAAACCACTTACGTAAGGAGGCAGGATGAACGAAAGGCGCTGGACTAAGGCCGAACGCGGATAAGATATTCTCGGCCAAGAGCGGCCCAACTGGGTAGTGTTTATCCTTAAACAAGGAAAGGGCACGCTCGAAAGGATGAAACTTCCGGGGATCCGTGTGATGAGGAGGTGGTTGAGGAAAATCCCGCCGGAAGTTAGACGGCCAAGACGGGAAAGCCACGGGGCGGATAAAAAGAAACCTCTTCTTCCAACCCCTGCTGGCGGAAGGAAGAGCAGAAAGGAAGGAAGTCCCCGAGCGAGCTTGGAAAACGAACTCGCCCCATTCCTGTTTCTTCAGATAGAAAAAATGATGGAACAGTTCGGCAGGAGAAGAACAGTGATACAACAGGAAGAGGATGATGGACCCACAGAGGAGGCGGATGGAATTGGGGGTCAGTTGGGACAGATTGATGCGGAGATAGCGGCACACCGAGGCAATGGAAGGATGAATGGGGAAGCGCAGACCCGCTTGCAGATGATCCCTCGAAATAGTAATGTAGTGCTTCGGCGGGGTGGCTGGTTGGTCTAAAGGAGAGGGCAACTGAAGGTCGTGGTCTGCCGGAATGTGAAACTCCACCCTAATGTCCTCGAGGTCGCCGCGGGTAAGAATGGACCTCGCTGTGACATACCAGGGGTGAGGGTCGTGAGACGAAGAAGCCATGGGGACCCGAAGAAGGTAGAAGAACCAGTCTGCGAAAGAAGGCACCGAGCAGTAACTGCAACCCTAGCCAGAAAGAAGAAGACAATACGCCGGAGTAGAAGGCGAACAGACTGTGCGCGGATATATAGAGTGGCAGGGCCGCCTGATGGTGGGCCACGGCAGAAGCGGAGGGCAGCAGTAGCCGCAGGAGCAGGCCCAGTGGGGCCCAGGAAGCAGAGCGCCCTACGCCCAACCTCGTTCCTCGGGGAACGGAGAAACTACCTCGGCGATCAAAGAGAGATGAGACACGTGGAATCATCCCCAGTCGTAAGCAGCAATGGCGAGAAGTCCTCAGTCGCTTAGGGATACGGAACCATTAGTAGGGAAAAGGAAGACAGCATGGTTTCACCTGCCGACCGGGGTCCCTAGACCTCAGAAAAGTCCCCAGGTGAGACCTGGATCCCCTCGGCGCGCCAGGCTTTCGACAAGTGAAGATGGTCCAGTCAGTCGGACTCGCCGCCTCCTTCGACTAGACTCGAGGGGACGCTTATGATCCCGACCTTGCCTACAGGTAGGGGCATAGGCCGGGCCCGCCGGCCAGCCTGGCGCCACGAGGGCCTGGTAGACCGGTCAACCACCCTATCAGCAAATAGGGCCCCGCACCCGGAGAACCTTCCATAGGGAGGAAGGGGGAGTCGGGTCCATCAGGTCACCTGAAAAGGCGGCTGGGTCACCTCCTAGCCAGCAGACCCTGTCAAAGGCCCAGTCACTCACACTAGTTCACCTCGACCCAGAGTAGAGGTTAGCACCCTCGGCAAGGTCAAGTTTCGTGATAACCCCCGACCTAGGGCGTACCCTGCGCTCCCTTCGCTCTCCCTGCCAGTCGGGCGCGTGGCGACCCACGCCCCCTGGTCTTTACCCGACTCGGTCCCGGCACACGGACCTGCTAGTCGGCGTCCGGGGTACGGCCCTGTCCACGGGGTTCCTCATACTTCACCTGCCTCTGACATTTCCACGCGGTCATCCCGCGCATCCAGTACTGTCGTACTGCGCACTCAGTGCTCACATACTGTCGGAGCACCCCGTGCAGTGTCGCGCCCCTCCTCCGTGCTCCATGCGGGCTGACAGTCATCATACCCCGGTCTCATCTGTGCGGACAAGAGTTGTCAGCTCCCCCCGGTTATAAAAGCTCGGCACTCCCCCCTACCGCAGGTACGCGCGCGTGAGTTCTCGCCTCCCTTGCCTCATTTCCATTCAGTTTCCACTCATCTGTACTCGGGACTGACTTGACCGTCGGAGTGCCTGACCGGGGATTCCCCCGGCGGGTCCACTGACGGTCCCTGTTTTGCAGGGACGAGGCGAGGTGTGGCTGACAATCGGCTATCTCATCGGCCCGTGGCTCCTGGGAGGCCCGTCAGGCCCGTGGGAGTGCCACACCACTTCGCGACAGGATAATAAATTAATTTCAAGACTTGGATCAGTTTCCACTCGTCATCAGATCATCGTGGTCCGACATATACCACTCCAACATATTGCAGCAATGCTATACGCAACTCTATTATTCTAGAACACTTGGGAACCAAACTCTCCTTTCTAGCTAAACACATACTGACCTCAAAACATGGTATCATAAGCATCTTACCGCACACACACAGCAACTTCACTATACATCACCCAAGAACCTTTAAACAGCTAGTTTCAAACAGAGCAACAGAGCATGCCATCCATGGAAGACACGGCATGGAGCACACGGCATCATAGCAAGGAAGACCAAACGACAAATACAAGAAAAATAAAACCTCAATGACGAACCCTTACCACCGATCCCTTGCTTCAATCCAACCTCGCTCGGATCTAGGGCTGCGACCCCCCTCCACCGAAGAAGGATGAGGAGCGAAAACACTCACAGATCGTGGAGAAGAAGTATGAGAAGGTTCGCGCGGGGAAGGAGGCTTCGACGCTCAAGGGAGGAAGAAACCGAAGAGGCTGAGCCGTCGCCGTTGTCGCCGAGTTGCTCACGCGAAGGAAGAAACCACCGCTGCAGATTTCTAATCGTGGGAGAAGGGAATGAAAATAGGGTTATAAGGTGTGGCATTTTTTCAAAAAGACTCCCCATGTTTATGTAATTAAACCTTTATCCTAAATTTTGAACTTTTTACATTTAGCGCCCTTCTCAATTTTCATATGTTAACACTCTCGGGTCGGCAACCGATTTTCCTGCACCGCCCGACGCCGACTCTCCTCCCCCTTCCCTCAATCGGCGAGTTCTTCATCGCCGGCGACTTCTCCCCCTTTGATCTCTCTTCGTCACGCGACAACCACCGCTGCCACATCACTTGGTCGTGACCTAGCGTTAAAGCCAACCCTATCCTCTGTTGTCGTCGCCCGCTGTATCGCTGTGAGCTCGACGCCACCTCAACTCCTAGTGGATCGATCCACCGACAACCTCTTCGGCCTCTTGCGCCGCGCCACATGTGTCTAAAGTTTTCCTCCTCCCTTGCGTTTCATCCCTGGATGATCGTATGTTTTCTCCCTCAGTGGCTACCCACCTTCCCCAATTGATCCATGGTTGTTCTTATTCACGGTGCCCTGTTCCCGATCGAGAATTCTGCTAGACATCACTAGCCTTCCACCGCCTTTCCCCTGGTCCGGCCGCTGCTCTCGCCATGGTGCTTCATTTGCGCCACAGATCAGTAAGATAAGGGTTGGTTAATTAATCGAAGTTAGTTGAATAATTAATAGTGTTGGATTAATTGAGACTAATGATTAATAATTAGATGGTGAAACCTCTTGTTGTGGCTAACGGTGATTAGAGTTGGTGGGGATGGGTTACTACTTTAGATAGCAATTGGTTTCTTTGGTTGAGGTTGTGTGATAGTATGCGTATAGCTCAGTTCTGTAGGGATCTATAGGTATAAACATTTAAAAATCTCAACGAAAATAATAGATCCTACGAGCAATCCATGCGAAAGAAAACTCATACAAAGTTAAATCTACAACTTCCTATCATATAGGTATATCTTGGACACATGCCCTTCGTTTACCCGCTCGTCCAAGGTACGCCGGATCTCTTGCACGTTCAAGTGTTCATGCCTCTATGCGTATTCACACGAACACGATCTCTCAAGCTTCGGAGAAGAATCGCCTTTGTGGTGCTAGCCATAAGAGGAGATTCACAAAGCAAGAATGAGAGGAGGAGAAGGGGTTTCGACCAAAGGGAAGGAGAAGAAGAAAATGACAAGAAACTAATCCAAGTGATAATAAAAACTCTTTTATACTCATCCCATGAATATGAAGAGTTTTTGTCTTTTTAGCTTCTCTCTATTAAAGTCAATAAAAACCCAATTAGAGTACATGTTTCTCATGTGATTCTTCAACTTCTCTTCATCCAACGAAGAGAAAATTTTCATCTTCCTCTATTATTAATTTGTTAAATATTTTAATGAATTAATATCTTATTCAAATATGGTTGAGTCTAATTTAAATGAGTCTAACTCAAATTAGATCTCAATCTCATGATTTAATTAGATTCACTTAAGTTTAACTCAATTAATCCAATTCGGATCAAATCTTAGTCAAACTAAGATTAATTAATCTTCAAAACAGTGTGTCCTTAGTGTGTGACTTAATAGGTGGCAATGTGTCTAACCTGCTTTAGACACATAAGCAATGCGCGACATCTAGCAATGCATCATTGCTACTCAAGTGACGAGAGAGTCGAGATCTGACTTAACCTCCGTGACTATGACAATGTATGACCTTGTCCTTCTATCCTCGATATCTAGATTGACCAATGAGGCATAGACCGTGTCATTCTCGATCAATTTTTGTATTTTTTTGATCCCCGAATAGACTCACTCAAACAAATGAGCTCAATATATCATATTAACTCATTTTAGCATGACCATGCATTTTAGTAGTCTTACTCGATCAAGGAGTTCACAGATATCACTCCCATCATATGAGAGAGATAGATCCTATCTAAATTACTCACATCCCTCCACATAATTCATTATATACCCGTAATCGTCTTTATAGTCCACCCTATTACGGGTGACGTTTGACGGTATCGAAGTACATAACTCCTTATGTAGGGAACCGTAGTCACTTCAGGTTTAAAGACTATTCATACTAATAGTCACATGAGAAAGTTTATGACACTCAAATGACACTCTATGAAACTTTCTTATGGCGGGTCAATTCAGTACACATTCTTTAATGTATACCCATGTGTCAACTTGATATCACATATCCATGACTTGTGTGCTCAAGTCATCAATTTACCTACATACTAGTCTCCATGCATTAATATTGTCCCTGAATATTAATGCTTGACTAGGAATGGTTTAGTGTGGTATTTTCTACATCAACTCACTATTGATTCAACCAATCGATATGATATAGATAAGAACCTACTACTCAAAAACATTATTATATTTAGTTATTTGACACAAATTTAAAGTAAGTATAATAACTAAACTTGTCTTTATTAATAATAGCATATGATACAAATATCTCTAGTCAATTATCACATAATTGGCTCTAGAGTTCCTACTAACAAGTTCTGTGAACCCTGTTCAGTGTTGTGAGTGGTTTTTGGAGTCAGTTTATGTTTGAACATCTTGGGGATAAAGACTAGTGTTCTTGAGAGGTGAATCTTGAAGTTTAATATGGGTAAACTGATAGCATAACCTAACTAGGTATCGTAATGGAAGTTCAGTGTGGATTAAGGGTTAAATTAGCTTGGTTTCATTTGGTTATCTTATGTGGCTTGACTCTTTGGGGTTGTGTTATGCTCTTACTGAGTGCTACATTACAGGATTGAACCTAACTTACAAGTGAAAAGGATCACCTAGAGTTAAAATAGGGTTAACCCAAGAGCCTATACTTTGATTTGGATAAATCGGATGCTAGTGTTGGTTAAGGATAACTAATGGGTGTTATGATTAGGATGACCTTAATTAATTTTAAAGGTTAACTTAACTAGTTATTACTCGATTAGGTAGCTAAGTTATATTTTTGACATAGGATCTGGATTTGGATTGGAGTTTCTTTTGGATACGCACTATATTTCGAAGGCGGGTACTTCTTATTTGATTTCTGTAGATTCGTTTACCTTAATGCATGATTATTTATTTATCTGAGTAGGTTGCTTTACCTAAATCTATTTGCTTTGTTTTTCCTGCTTGATATTTATTTTTGCTCGACCTTTGAGTAGTAATTCAAATTGTTTAGTTATACAATCTCATCTCTTGGCTTATGATCTAAAGAGTACCGCTTATATGCGTCTACTGTAGAACTATCATTTGACCTATCTTTCAGTTGGCATTAGATAGACCCTACTCAGTAGATTAGTGCATGTTTATTTACTTTGGTGTTATTTGTGTTTTCGTATCGTATTGATGATGGTTTTGATTTGTTTGGTCTCACCATAGCATTGTTTGCAGACCGACGACCACTGACTCCCTTATGGTTGAGACGGGTCGTCGGATATATTTTTCCTATTGTGCCACACTCAGTTGAAGTTGTGTGCAAACAGTTGATACTCTCCAGGTGTTTGAAGTCCCCACAGGTGCTTCGAGGTTTTTATAGCCACAGGTGCTTCGGCCTTTCATTCAGGGGCACAGATATTGTGGTATATTTGCATAGCCACAGGTGTTTAGCGTTTGTATCTTGTCCACTCAACTTACCCAATGTAGCGGTGGTTGGTGTGTGTACAGTACAGGTCATGACATCATGCGTATATTATGCATTGTGTATTTGTTGCACTTGTTTGAACTATGATTGTTGCATTTGATTTACATGCATATACGGTTATGATTTACATTTATTATATGATCTGGATATGTTCGATAGTATTAACAGTTTATTGAGGTATTAGGGAGATTTTTGATCATACCATACGGGTTTCATTGGTTTTCAGATATGTTTTTATTTGTGCAGAAGCATTTATTTTATGTTCTTTATTCCAGAGACTGTATACCTTGGATTTCATATGCTTATTTTATCATTTTATATACCATTTATTTATCTATGTTATACTCGCAGTGTTTTACCCGGAACTCACCACTCCTTTTAATTTCAGATAGTTGATAGTCGCTCTCGTGCCGTCATGAGAGGATCCAGCTGCCAATCCCCCATTCGAATATTTTTCTTATCGTTTTCCTACCTTCATAGTAGTTTATCGAATTGACATCGTTTTCATTTCGGATTGTATTTAGTTTCTCTACGGACGTGTATTTATTTGCTTTCGCTGGATTTTAATTCGTTGCATTTTAGTTTACGAAGGTTTATATTATGTTTATCATTTAGTATGTAAATTATTTAACTACATAATTGTGTTTTTGTGAATATCAACCGAGTGTGACTGAGTTAATTATATGTGTTGAGGTGTGTATGTATAAGTCTTAGATTATCCGTCGTACAAAGAAGATGATGTCTGATTTTCAAGCGAACACGGACGTCTGAGGACGTAACAGAGATTATTAATTCAGGACATCTCATAGATAAGTATGAAATTAATTTGTATTTTCAATTCAGATTACTCTCGTTTATCTCCAACGAGATTATCCAAAAGTTTACTTTAGATAGGGAAACTCACTCTCCTATTTATTTATCAAACACATTGATACTCTTCATGTAATTCCCTAACACTCGTAGGATGCAGACACTATCTGTTGTATAACCAAAGAACCTAATTTTTAAATCCTCCAATGTGTTGGTGATATTGTTCCGGTCACGTATGTCAACTCCTACATTAAAACTTACACAACCTTCTTTCGACCTCAATTGTTTCCTATGTTTCACAAATTAAATTACCCGTTAATGATCAAAACCGCTTTCAGGGAGTTCTGGGACATGCTTGTGACTAGAGCGTCGCTTGAACAATTAAATCTTGAACACTTGGAGGTTTCCTCCTTTTGATTAATTAAAATAAGGCAATTCGATAATTGTTATTTATCTATTTATTTCTGAATAATTAATTAATTAGTTAATTAAATTTCGTTGATGATGAAATACTCGTCTCATCTTGGCGTCAGCAAGGCACAGGACTTCAGGAGGAGAATTGGGATCCAGTTCCTTAATTCTGTCCGATCTAACAAATGGATTTGACCATGAATCTAATTAACGCTCTTTCAAATCATCTCGTTAGATGTTAACGTTGCACTAATAAAGCACTAACCAAAAATTGATTAAGAAATTAAATTAATAAAGCCAAAACCCATGCAGTGCCTTGTCACTTCTCCATGGACGCAGTGTGTTGGGTTGGCAATTTGGAATTTATTAAGGGCGAGGTAGTGAAGGAAGGTTGGTACAGTGGTTTAATAACAACAAATGTTATACTAATTAAATCAACTCATCAAGACAAGTGACAAGTGCGTTAGTCCACCGTTTTCTTCGGCCATTCTTTACTCCTTTGTCGCCCTCATCGAAAGGAATTATTATTACGACTTTAATATTCTAAAACAACTTGTCAAAGTTTTAAATTTGTTAAAAATTATTTTTTATGTCATTCACTAGATCTCAATATATCATTAATTATAATTAATTAGTTAATAAACACAATAGTGTCAAAGAATTTAACCTTTAAAAAAAAACAATTTCAAACTTTAAAAATTAATTTTAGTCCTTTTCTATCACTTACCGATTTTCTATTCAATTTGATTTATTATCTCAAAGTGTATAGTCTTGTTTCAATATCTCTTTCCAGATTAATCACAAATTAATTCTATTCTTTTGGGTTTCTAAATTATGTTTTCTCCTCATTAATTTGTTTTTAGCCAGCAAATCTAGGCTAATATTTTCCTGACATATAGGGTTGAGGTCTTTACCTGACGTCTTCCTCCAAAATAACTAAAGAGAGAATAGCATCGATGCTGTCCTAATAGATAAATAGAATAGGCCCTTAGTTTATGGGATTTGTATCGCACGTAGAACCATCCACGCAATAAGTTGGGATAGAACCTCAAGTGACGAGATTAAATTAAAGAAATCTAATCAAGTAAAAGAAAAGAATCTATATTAAAAAAAACAAACTAAAACACTGGGAGAAATTTAAGAAAACTAAGTAAAAGGGGGGAAAAAAGTTTTCCTGTTTATAAGTTATAAAAAAAATTACATGTTTAAGACAAATTAATGAGAAAAGTGGACACAAGCACTTCAGATTGAATTGAGTTCTTCGGAAACGTGTAACGACGATCGATCGAGCATAGGAGTTCATTGGTATTGGAATAGTAGTTGGTGCGTTTCTTGTTGAGTCACAGCACGAGCGAGACTTTGTAGCGGTTGATGCCAATAGATCGTGGAAGCTTACAATACGGCCAGTGAACTCAAGATCATCGTCAACGAAGAAGACGAGGAAGCAGCAAGTCACTGAGCTTTCTGAACTTGGAAAAAGCGAAGGCGTCAAAATCATCGTGGTAATGTTCTTGCAACCCAGAAAAGTGGACACAAGCTCACTGCAAAGGGAACCCACCCGGCCAGCTGGGGATCATGGCTGTGGTCGGCCGGGCAAAAGCGTCCACTGACTGCGGAGGCCTACTACTGTGCTCTGCACATGTAGCAATTTGCTGAATCGATTAACTCCCTAATCTGAAGATAATTAACGTTCGAAAGAATGACAAAAACGCTTGCAATTTCTTAAGAGATTGGGCCATCGCTTTCCCAATGTGAAAAAAACTTTTTGTCGAGTTGTTCTACGTCGGACCCACCATGTGCTGCTAACATTCAAATCTGACAGATATTATTTACCACTGTGAGACCAATCCTGCCTGCCTGCCTGCCTGCCTTGCTAAATTGCCTCCTTGCCTTTGCCTTGCCTTGCCTTACTACCACACAAGGCTCGCAAGCTTTGCTCCCGCAGAAGTAAGTGTTCATAGTCGAAAGCAAGCAGTACACGCCCGCGAAGGAACACAAGGTCTTTCTTTCTTCTTTCTTTTCTGGGGACTTGTCCATGGGGAACTGCATGGAGAGATGTGGAGGTACGAGGCAGAGGAAGGGAGAAGAGAGTGGGCCAGAGAAGGGGGATGACGGCGGCTGCAAGGTTAAGATCCTGCTAACGAGGAAGGAGCTGGAGTGGCTGGTGTTGCACTTGAAGAAGAACGGGGAGCAGAAGCTGGAGGATGTGCTGATGGAGATGGAGATGGAGAAGGAGAGAGCGAAAGGGAAAGGAAAAGGGTGGAAACCAACTCTGGAGAGCATAGTGGAGATCCCAGAGGTCCAGATCATTAACCACCCTGATGTTTAAATCAGTTCCCTCAAGAACCTCTTGCTAGGTATGACTCCTGTTGGGCACAAGCAATCATATGAGCAGAGATTTGTTTTTTTGTTTACTTTTATCTCCATGATTTAAGTGAGAAGCACAAATCTTCTGATGGTAATTAAGGTGCATGCCTAAGATGGAGGTCCTGTAAATATTTAATATTGTAGTTATGTTTGAGGAGCGAGTTACCGATCTGAACACTTAAATTATATTTTTGAGGATTCTGGGTTTAGGCTAGATGCCTACATCTAATATGTGATCATCCATTTGCTCCTTACCTTTGGAATCTCAATCTTCTTTTACTTGTGCTTCCAATGAGGTTTTACTCTCCAGTTCTAGTACTGTAATATAAGCTCGATCATTCCTGCGCCAGTAAAAGCCAGTGGACTTTTTGTTAATGAGTTAAGGCAGATCTGGAAATTCAATCTAGAATAGGGAAATGCTTGTTTTGCCCTCAAAACATTAATTGCCTGCTTTGATTTCAAATAGTCACTTTGCTATACGGATTTCAGATTTGTGTGGGTTCTGAAAATACGGGTGAAACTTCCATATTGACATTCAATAACTTAAGTTTTCGTTATGGAATTAATATCCTCTCCATTGTTAATAGTAACGAAGGGAACGAAATTAAACCTGAATTAACAAAACAAGAATGAAATTAAGTTGCAATGGAGGGGCGTGGGGTCGGGCTTCAATCGAACCAAGTGGAAGCCATCGGTGCTGAAGGTAAAGCGGCGAAGGGAGCGGTCGTCGCGCTGCGTCAGTTGACCATTGTGATGAAACTGACGTGATTGATTGAAGACGAATCACCAAAGAGAGAGTTGTTAGAAGGAGTCGAGAGAGGAGATTATGGCGCAAAGCCCCCGATGAGGTTGGATAGTCAAGAACCATCATCGTCATTGGTCTTCTTGTATATTAAAGTGGCCCTGCGAATAATATATGGAAGTTGCCGTGCCTAGTTGCAGGACAGCCTTGGTGGCCCGACATCGAGGGAGACATTGTTGAGATGGTAAGCATGGAAAAAAAAAAAAAGTCTGCGCAAAATAGACTTTTCCCGATGATCATCTATTTCTGGGGCTTTTCACCCTATAATAAATCCAATGAGATTAGATACTAAATTGTGGTCAACTGCACTGGATTTCCCAAGATTATAGTCTAATTAAAAACAAACTCGAGGATACAACGACTCCACATGATTCGGTTACTTGTCTACACTTCAGTGTTCTGTTTTTTTTATCTTTGCCGACAATCGTTTATGGACCGCAGTTGGACTTGTTGATGGAGACGATTGGGGGAAAAAATGGGCCAGAGCCCGTATTGATCGTTGAGAAATTTTTAAGAACAAGTGAACAACTCCAATGCAAAATTAAAAAAAAAAAAATCGAATCATCGTGGACATAACATTTTTATTTTAGAGCAAATAGTAAATTTCAAAACTACTCTTTTTCTCAAAATTGAGAATGTAAATGGGGTCACAGAAATATTAAATACAAAATAATAAATAAAGATGTATGATTTCAATTTTCATAGTGTAGTATTCATAAAAAAATTATTGAGAGTTTTTTTATAATAAAAATAATATATTTTTATATTTTTGATGTGATATGAATATATAATTTTAAGGATCATAACAAATTTATTTAAGAATAATGATTGGGAGAGTGAAAATGGGAGAGTGAAAATCATAATAAATAACGTGGCACCTTGTATGCACAATCTTCGACGGGTTCACTGTGCCCCCAGTGTATAGTTTGATTCGGGATGGCGGCCGAAGGCCGTCGATAGTGTTCAAGCGATAATCGGACGTGTGCATGTAAAATATCACGTTATGTCATATCATTCACTATGATTTTCACTCTCTCATTTTCACTCTCTCTATCATTGCTCTTTATTTAAACTCTGACCATATCTATTTACAATTACGATACAACTTTGTTGATTATTCAAGATCGTGAAATAAAGACAATTAGGATTTACATCACTGGACAAAAGTCAAGGTAGGAATCCGTTATTTAGTGATTAAAGTTTAGTGGTCATTGGAAAATTGAAAGCAAAAAAAAAAAAAAAAAAAGAAACATAATATGTGCCGTGACTTGTGGGCAATATTGAATGTTGTGATTTGTGTTGCCTAGAGAAAACAGGAAAAAATGTGGGACTAAATTATAATTTCTTGGGTTGTCATAAAATATAATTAAAATTTAATAACTGAATTAGTCGATGACACACCAGTGAATTACTCAATAATGCTTCAAATTAGGTGAACTTGGTTAGTTAGCATCTTGTTTCTTTTTTATTAAACCTTGAGCCCGACTGCTCAACCTATATATATATATATATATATATATATATATATATATATAATATATATATATATATATATATATATATATATATATATATATAGGTGATCAGCTGCGGACGACGCCTGCGGACGAACTGCGGACCTGCGTACGTGGAATGGAAAGGAAATAAACTCGCGAACTGCGTAAGCTGCGTACGTGGCAACGGAATAAACTCGCGAACTTCTTCCTCTCTCGCCGAACCCCTAGCTTCAACTCTCCCTCTCTCGCCGCAGCTTCCTCTCTCCCTCCCTCTCTCGCCGCAGCAACCTCTCTCCCTCTCTCGCCGAACCCTCGCTTCCTCTCTCCCTCTCTCGCCGCAGCTTCCTCTCTCCCTCTCTCGTCGAACCCTAGCTTTCCTCTCCTCTCGCGTCCGCAGCTTCCTCACTCCCTCTCTCGCAGAACCCTAACCGAAGCCCGCCTCCCTCCTCGTCGCGAAGATCCATCTCCATTCCATTCCTCGTCGAAGCATCAAGGTGTCTCTCTCTCGCGGTCGCCTCCCTCTATCTCGCGCCTGCCCCTGCGTTGCCGTGGTCCGGCGATCCCCCACCGGCCCGACTGCGTTGCCGACGGTACAATACTTGAACTTTAAGCGACACTTGTTCTTGCGCCTACACTTCCTCTGCCGTAAACTTCCGCTGCCGCCGACACTTGTTCTTGGATCCTGTTTTACTCTTCCTCTCGCGTTCCACTGGAAGCCATAAAAGCGATCATTTCCGACGGTGAGGAAGCTTTCAATCGCGCATTTTCGACCTTTTCCTATTCGCGTGCTTTGGCTCTTTCTCCTCGCACCCACCAGGCACCAACACCGCCATATATCATCTCAACTCCTCTATCTTCTACCTTTCCTTCCTTCCTGTGTGCATATTTGGCTTTGTGCTTGTCTCCGTAAAAAAAAAACTTGTGCCGGATGGAATTTTTGGCTTAAACTGAGGTTTTCTTCCTTAGTACAGAGCATTTTCTCGAGGTACATTCGATAGTTCGCTCGGGCATGTTGTTTTCTTTCTTCAGAAAAGAGGAAATTTATTCTGAAGAGTTGAACTTTGAAATAAATTAGACATGAAGTAGTCAAGACATTGTTTGGCATATTACTATAGGAGAGACAAAAGGATACCTCAATTTCACTGTTTATCAGTGGCCTCGTGTTTTTGATCTAAAGCTCTATGTTTCAGGAATTTGTAGGAATCATGGAGAACAAGACGTGGTTGTGGAAGAGGAAGTCTGCAGAGAAGAACATTGAGGTTAGCATTAATAAAATCTTATTTTTTGCCGCTCATTACACATTTAATCCAACTAATGATCGGTAGAAGCAATGTTCGTACTTATAGATTGTTGTGTCGTTTGTCGTAATAATTTGCAATTTCTTCTTTAACATGAAGGATTACTGATCAGAGATTGTTATCTTCTTTTATTGTAATTCTTTAAAATATGTCTAAGATCATGTCAAAAAAGCTGTTCAATCTGGCTGCGCCTCCAAGCTAGGGCTTCGCCGTCGAACCCTCCTCCAAGCTACAGCGCCTCCAAGCGTTTCGGACTCCGGCTTTCCCCTGCGTTCGTTTGTATCGCGCGACCTTTTGCTCCGGCGTTCCTTCTTTGCTAAGCAACTTTTTGTGGTGCTCTGTGTGTTCCTAGGGCTAAGCAAACTTTTCTCATCATGTTATTGGTTTTAAGGGAAAACATATGTTGTGTTTGTTAACTTGATCTTGAAGTTGTTTAAATCAGCCTGGTTTGACAATACTTGCAATAACTTTTTATCCATGACAATGTATATTTTCTTGTCTATAATGTTTTTGACAAATTTTTAGTGATTTTTGTATTCTTCAAGATTATAATTTTTTTACTCCTTATTAGAGCTTTGACTTCTGATAAATTTTGTCTTCTTGTGTGCAATTAGTTTTGTTGCATTTGTTCTGAAATGCATTCACTTTTGATCAAGGTAAAAAGGTTGGTAAAGACAATATAGCAAAATCCAAGGTCCAACAGCCAGGCAAGGAGGAACTAAAAAGAAAATATGTGAGATTTTGAAGGAAGTCGACTTTAATACCGTGAGTTACTTATACGAAGATTGTTTTTTTGTAGATTGCTACAATTATGCACACAACTTATTAGATTGTAGATTATAAGCAAAGTGCTTAAACTATCCTATTAGTAAAAAATATTATACGCTGGCAATATATGGTTATGATGATTATGCTTTTGGTAAAATATCCATAGTATTGGTGATCTCTTCTATTTTCAAACAAATTCTCAATCCTATTAGTAAAAAATATTATCGAAGCTACTTTTTATGGTTATGATGATGCTTTTGGTAAAATATCCATAGTATTGGTGATCTCTTCAATTTTCAAACAAATTCCCAGTTGTTTGGATCTTACACTAACTTGAGTGTCCTATTAATTTGTTTCAGGCAACTTTCAGACATTCTGAAGCTGTTAGGTATGTTATCTTCAGAACTTGTTTTCTTTATTTTCAGTCGATCAAATAATTTTGACAACAATATTCTATCAGCTACACATTACAAAGTGGATCTGACCTCACGAAAAGCATCAATAAAACTCATAATCCAAGTGGTAGAGGAGCTGACCAAATTGGCTGAAGCTGAAGAGGGCGAGGATGACGAAGACTGAGAGGCGAAGCAGAAAAGACTGCTTGACGTGTTTTTTAACTAGCAAATCCACTTATGTAACGTTATAATTTACTTGTAGCCGCAATGTGTTTTTATTCGTATGTGTAGAGATGTATCTGTGATAATTATGATTCTGGTTGTAAACTAAACAATGAAAATTTTTACAGTTTCGGTGTATTTGTTTAGTATTAACGGACCAAGTTTATGTTATTTGACACATGATCATAAGTTAAGGATGTTTGCTGAAGGTAATTTGACCAAGTTAATTTCTCTGATGACAAATCCTACTCTAATATCAACACAACTTCACTCGTGGGACGAAGGTATATCATTTTCAAGTGCGATTCTCGTGGATTTTAATAAATTTAAACTCGACTTGTGTTTCGTTATTAATTAAATATCCTTAGAATTTGAGAATTCCTATCATTTTACACATCATCATATTACTAGTAAGTTGCACTCACAAGGGATTAAAAAAAAACCCTTTGCTGCAAACTGATGACCACGAGTCTCACAATGTTGCTCGGTTGTGATGTAGCAGATTAAAAAACCTCTGCCTTGTGAATCAAAACCTGTTCAGCAAGGATTGGTCAATCTCTGCCCTATCAGATATACAAATTTCTCATTATCGCAACCTTCACGATTCACTACATTCTACATTCGAAAGTCCATGACAGTGATGATATTGTTGGAGAAAAGCATCCTGTCGGAGAAACACGCCGCTATCTTGTCACCTTCCCTCTTCCAGCATACCTCAAAGATGCCGCCTGGCCCCTGGTAAGTCTTCAGTAACCTCCCTTCTTTGATGGACCATATGTGCAGCGACTGATCCAACGCTCCGCTCGCCAAGTATTCATCATTTGGACTAAATGCGATAGAATATACAGCGTCCCTAGTATTTGTGCAATAGATGGAAATATACAGTGATTAGTATAAGAGAGGAATGATGAGATCAACTAATGGTAGACTTACTTGTGACCATTCAAGATGCAAACAAGGTGTCCATGCTCGATGTCCCACAATTTAATCGTAGAGTCGTAAGACGCACTGCAATCGTGTCGAAGTTATCAGTAATGTGATCCAAGGCGTAACATCATTGGTGACCATTCTACGTTAAGTTTCACAAGATAGTTTTAAGACGTAAAGCTACAGAAAATAAGGTTGAACATCAAACAATCAACAAGGAGTAACAATCGCAAAGGAGAAGGCTGATTGGAATGTTTCTACGATGCAGAGCAAAGTACAAAGAAAGAAAGCTACGGTTGTAATTTGTTCCCGAGACAAAGGTATAGATGTGTCGTGTGGATGTGTGCACGTACCCAATTGTGCAAAGAAATTACTTACGTAGCGAGAACCAATTGTTGATTTGAAGTATTTGTGCATGGGCCAATTGGCCTCCATCTAATTGTGTATATTTCCTGAAAATGAAAACCACAGTGACATGAGCGAGTAGAAAGAATCAAAGAATTTAGACAAATGAAAGATTAGAACCTTGGTATGATCTCTGAATCATGCAAATATTTATCCTTCTTCAGACTCCATATCTGTATATTATTCACAGGAAATCATAAAACATAGTGTGAAATTTACACACAAAAAAACTAGAGCAGAAAAGTATTTTATTTAATAGACTATCTGGAACAATAAAAACTTTTGAAATGATAGCAGAAAACTAGAGCAGATTGTATTACAATCTATCTTAATTTGTAAACGAATTTATTGCACAACTTCCCAATCAACATCAAATATTGGCGCTGGAAAACAATTTTGGCATCTACTACAGTGATCCTTGTTTATCTGGAGTTAGAACATTTTAAAAATTCACACTTAATTGCCTCGCTGATAAGAAAACAAGTACCTGAATGAAATTTAAATTGTTGTTTGCATTCCCAAGTATTTGTATCCCACACTATTGTAGTTTTGTCAGCCAAACAAAAAATATGGTGGCAAATTTGACCCATCTAACAATCTCCATAAAAAATATATGGCGGAAGGAAAACATAACCCTAAAATTTAAAAGAAAACATATAGCTATGCAAAAGTATATTTACCATCTGGGTTCCATATTCTTGCTAGTCCATCGTAAGAATGCAAAAGTATGCAAAATTTGACCCATCTTGCTACTTCATATCTAATTTATTTCAAAGTTCAACTTTTCAGAATAAATTTTCTCTTTTCTGAAGAAAGAAAACAACATGCCCGAGCGAACTATCGAATGTACCTCGAGAAAATGCTCTGTACTAAGGAAGAAAACCTCAGTTTAAGCCAAAAATTCCATCCAGCACAAGTTTTTTTTTTACGGAGACAAGCACAAAGCCAAATATGCACACAGGAAGGAAGGAAAGGTAGAAGATAGAGGAGTTGAGATGATATATGGCGGTGTTGGTGCCTGGTGGGTGCGAGGAGAAAGAGCCAAAGCACGCGAATAGGAAAAGGTCGAAAATGCGCGATTGAAAGCTTCCTCACTGTCGGAAATGATCGCTTTTATGGCTTCCAGTGGAACGCGAGAGGAAGAGTAAAACAGGATCCAAGAACAAGTGTCGGCGGCAGCGGAAGTTTACGGCAGAGGAAGTGTAGGCGCAAGAACAAGTGTCGCTTAAAGTTCAAGTATTGTACCGTCGGCAACGCAGTCGGGCCGGTGGGGGATCGCCGGACCACGGCAACGCAGGGGCAGGCGCGAGATAGAGGGAGGCGACCGCGAGAGAGAGACACCTTGATGCTTCGACGAGGAATGGAATGGAGATGGATCTTCGCGACGAGGAGGGAGGCGGGCTTCGGTTAGGGTTCTGCGAGAGAGGGAGTGAGGAAGCTGCGGACGCGAGAGGAGAGGAAAGCTAGGGTTCGACGAGAGAGGGAGAGAGGAAGCTGCGGCGAGAGAGGGAGAGAGGAAGCGAGGGTTCGGCGAGAGAGGGAGAGAGGTTGCTGCGGCGAGAGAGGGAGGGAGAGAGGAAGCTGCGGCGAGAGAGGGAGAGTTGAAGCTAGGGTTCGGCGAGAGAGGAAGAAGTTCGCGAGTTTATTCCGTTGCCACGTACGCAGCTTACGCAGTTCGCGAGTTTATTTCCTTTCCATTCCACGTACGCAGGTTCGCAGTTCGTCCGCAGGCGTCGTCCGCAGCTGATCACTATATATATATATATATATATATATATATATATATATATATATATATATATATATATATATATATATATATAAGTGTTCAACTGCGGACGTGGGCTGCGGACGCGCTGCGGACGGGTCTGACGTGGCTGCTGCGTGGACAAAAAAAAAAGCCAAAAACCAACGGTTCGCATCCCACTCCTCGCGATCAAATTGAACCGCCTCCGCTCGCACACACAAAAAACACTCGCGCGACTAAATCCTGCCCTAATCCCTCGCCCGACTGCGTCCCGCAGAAGATCGTCGACTCAGTCCTGCTCTCCGGCGAAGTCTCCTGCTCTCCGCTGCCCAGACGATCGCGTGCCCTAAATCCCAGTCGTCGCTGCTTCCCCTCTCATCTTCGCTCCCAGTCGCTAGCAGAGGGACCTCCTTCTCGCTGCCTACCTTTGCAGTTCTTGATATGAAAAGGCACCTTCGCAGGCAGATGCTTCACAGCCACTGAAAGAAGCCAAAAAAAATAAGCGATGAGTTCGATGGAGGCGGCGTTCATCTCCTTCCTGATCAACAAGCTCGGTGGAATTGCAGTCGACCAGGCGCAGAGCAGATGCTCTCAGCTATTGCTGCAGCACACAACTCCACCTTTAGACCAAATTCACGCTCCACGCTGCGCAGGGCCGGACTGACGGAAATCGAGCCCGACCTCGAAGAGGATCCGCACGATAAGTGGAGAACCAACGGCGTCAGCGCCGTGAGTAGCTTCCTCCTCGCACTTGTCCTTCCATTTCTTTCTTCCCATCGATCTATTTTATTGCATATGAAAAGGAGCCAAACTCAGCGATCTGCAGGAGGATTTCAAATACGGGAAGTACGATGGACATCACGCGTATTTTGAAGGCGAAGTGGAAAAAAGTACCAAATCCGATTGTAGTTTAATGCATTGATTTTCCTTTTACTTTGCCAGTTTGCCCCTTTCTTTGATAGAAGGGAATAATGAAGATAGAAATAAGACAAGAAACGAAATCGAATGGAATGATCCATTTTGTTTGACAAATGAAACAATTCATTCTGAAAAATCCATTGATTCGTATTCCAATCAGCAACTCTTTGTTTTGAGTCATTTGCTGTTACTCTGTGTAGGAGGTTTCTGGGAGGATGTGGTGGCTGAGTATGAAGCTGCAGAGCCACCTTGTGGCTTTCAAGGTGTGATTGTGGGTTTGGTTGTTTATGTCCAGTTCTTGCATTTAATTTGTGTTCCTAATTTATCTCATGGAAGTTGAGAATCAAGATCACTATCAGTAAATTTTGGACATTTCAATCTCTTGCAGGGCTTATTTCTTGGTTGTTTCTTCCTGCTGTTGTAGCTGGTTTGGCTTACAAAGTACCAGTTAAGTACTTCAATTTTGCTTACTATCTAATGTCAGTGATCCCTCTTTCAAGGAAATAACTATTAATAATCATAGTTCCTAGTTAGAAGGATGGAATTGGAATTGGGCTTCAAATTTTTTTTCCTCCTTGCTAATAGAGATACTCAAATCATGATCACTTTTTCAAGTATGTAAGAAATTATATATTGTACATGTATATAATATGCTTTCACAAAGTGCATGTAGGCATCGACCCTTTAGATATGCATACATATGAAGTATGTTAGGGTACATTTAAATATTAGATTAGTTAAAATTCAGTGAGATAAAAAGAACTACTTTCAACACAATCAAGCTTGGCTTGACTAATAAGCTCTCTTAGCAATTTTCTAATGTTATGATATGTATTGTTTGTTTTGGGCAGGACGATTACTTGTACATTGGAGCTTCAGTGTTCGTGGTGTGTTGTGTAATTGAGATGAACAAGCCTGATAAGCCCCACAATTTTGAGCCGCAGATCTACAACATGGACAGAGAAGCGCGCGACAAGTTGATCGAGGAGTACAATTCCATGGACATTTGGGACTTCAACGAGAAGTACGGCGAGCTCTAGGACTTCACTGTCAAGCCAAGATGACATAGTCAAGCGTTGATGGCATATTAACAAGGATTCAATCGAAGTTGGATGTAAATCATTGTATTTATTTTGAATGATATTAATCATTTCAGGCTTCAGCAAAAGTGCATTGGTTACGAACATAGTCGTAGCTTTATGTTTTTTATTACTGTAAATTTTATATGTTTTTATCTCATCAAGAATCCTTATCTTGTTTCTGCGTTGCTTGCTGTCTTAAGTTAAACAACCAACACACAACCAGGAGAATTCATGCCTAATCTTTTTTTAAAAATTAAGCAGGCACATGCAGGTCAATTGACACGGTAAATCTGCTAACTTTCAACTGTTAAATGTTAATATAAAAAAACATTCAGATATAACTTAATCATCCCAAGTTTTTTTCTCCTGTAAAGTTGTGTTCTACAGCTTTATTGTCAACCGGAATTTGATCCTACTTTGCCTCAAGAGACAACTTAAACAATGAGAATGTGGCAAAGCATAAATATTATCACAAACCACCAGAGGAATAAAAGCAAGCATAACTCAGTTTGAACTCGTTTGATTGAATTCCTCAAAGAGCAAGTATAAAGGGGAAAAAAACAAGGAATTAAATTTCGTAGAAGAAGTAGAACTCAGTTGAATCATGACTGCATCGAGGAATAAAAGTCAAACATGTTCGATCCAAGCCTCGAGTGGTTTGTTAGCAGCAGCAGCAGCAGTCGACCAATTAGAGTTTCGAGAAAAGCCTGCATCACTTTGAACTCGGAGGTGATTCGAACCACGCGAGCGTGAATTTGGTCCAAAGGTGGAGTTGTGTGCTGCAGCAATAGCTGAGAGCATCTGCTCTGCGCCTGGTCGACTGCAATTCCACCGAGCTTGTTGATCAGGAAGGAGATGAACGCCGCCTCCATCGAACTCATCGCTTATTTTTTTTTTTTTTGGCTTCTTTCAGTGGCTGTGAAGCATCTGCCTGCAAAGGTGCCTTTTCATATCAAGAACTGCAAAGGTAGGCAGCGAGAAGGAGGTCCTTCTGCTAGCGACTGGGAGCGAAGATGAGAGGGGAAGCAGCGACGACTGGGATTTAGGGCACGCGATCGTCTGGGCAGCAGAGAGCAGGAGACTTCGCCGGAGAGCAGGACTGAGTTGGCGATCTTCTGCGCGACGCAGTCGGGCGAGGGATTAGGGCAGGATTTAGGGAGTGTTTGGGAGAGCTTCTGCTTACTGCTTTTTAGCTTCTAGTCATGCAAAAGTGCTTTTGAGTGTTTGGAAATGCCAGATTCTGCTTTAACTTCTGCAACTTTTACTTAAAAGCTAGAAGCAACAATTTGATGCTTTTTTCTGCTTCTGCTTTTTTGCTTATGGTGTAGAATTAAAAGTTGACATTTATACCCTTAATAAATTTATTATTTTACATAATTACCATCACATTTTTAAATAAAATCTTATATTTTTATATAATTTATATTTTCAAAAAAATTTATACATATTTGTATAAATTTATATAAATTTTATTATTTTATTATTTTTTATATTTTTATTAACTTTATATTTTTTTAAATATATATATTATTAAAAAAATAATTTTGATATAATATTTAAAATATAATATTAAATATATAAAATATTATAGATCATGTATCAAAATTATATTTAGATAATTGAAAAAAATTAATTTTGATAGTTTAAGGATATTATTGTCATTTAATTAAAAATTAAGCTTAAAAGTGATTATTCACCAAACACTCAAACTTTACCTTATATCAGCTTTTGACTTCTATTTCCAAACACTGCATGCTTTAGCTTCTTACTAACTTCAAGATAATCACTACAAGAATCACTTTTCAAGAAGTAAAAGCTCTCCCAAACACTCCCTTAGTCGCACGAGTGTTTTTTGTGTGTGCGAGCGGAGGCGGTTCAATTTGATCGCGAGGAGTGGGATGCGAACTGTTGGTTTTTGGCTTTTTTTTTGTCCACGCAGCAGCCACGTCAGACCCATCCGCAGCCCGCGTCCGCAGTTGAACACTTCTCATATATATATATATATATATATATATATATAATTCTTCTTTCGTAAGTTATCCCCACTCAGTAGAGACAATTAGATATAACCTTGGGCTTATGAGTCGTGCCTTCGGTGCACTTTTTAATTTACTCTGGAAATTTTTTGAGATTAAACTTGTCATTCCAAAATTAATCAGGATAAATTAAATACCAAGTATCAATTAAAAAATAAATTAAAAAAAACTAAATATATTTTCATGACACCGGCAATCACTAAAGTAAATTTAGCAACCTATGTTAGAATTTTAGGACCATATTGTAATTATAAATGTTATATGTCATCAATTAAATAAGTCAAAAATATTATGATCTAAATTTTGAAATTATGTAATTTGACTTAAGGGCTTAATTGTTATGAATAAAACATTGTGGAGACCATGTGCTAATTCTAATTTGTTGAGGGGCCAAATTAGAAAAAGGTAACCTTTGGATTCTATAAATAGGAGATTATGACCCCAGTTTGCAGACGATGCTTTTGTTTTGTTTCCCATCGACAAAACTCTTCGGAAACCTAAGGAAGTCTGCAGATTGAAAATCATCTCCGGAGGACCGATTGCAACGATGGATTCCGGTACGGTTCCGCGACTTTGGTTAATTATCAAGTTTATTATTTCTTAAGAGTTAAATAGAGATTAAGATTGTTCATCAAGAGCTCTCGACTTAAGATTTATTTTCTACAATTGGTATCAGAGCAATCTATTTCCAATTCTTAAGAGATAATTATGGATTTTGTTTTGTTTTGATTGTCCATACTACTGTTGAATCTTTCTATCGCTCGTTCAATTTGGCGAAATTTGCTTGACATATGGCTATCGGACACCGTCGCCGACAGAGGCGTTTATTAAAGTGGAATCTCCATAAGGACCCTACAGTTTATCACGGCATAGTGTAGGAACCACATTATTATTTTAGTCTCTAGATGAAAGGGATTTGTAAAATTTTATACGGCTCTGGAGAAGATGAACAGTCATGATACGACGTCGATTGATCATGCTTCGAAGCGGTGGCAACGGTTTTTCAACCTTTCCAGCATGCATCCATTTCTTGTTTTCATCCAATCCAATTAATTGCCACATGCAATTAATCGGAAAAAAAACTGCTCCATTGCAATTCTAATTGCATGCCGCATGCAATTAATTCGGTGGAGGAGGGAACTGCTCCATTGCAGTTTTAATTGCATGCCAATGCAATTTAATCGCCACATGAAATTAATTCGGTAGAGAAGAAATTGCTATTGCCGTTTAGCAAGCCTCTTCCATTTCGGCGCTTCTTGAAACCACACACCACATTTTGGCAAACGACAGCTTTAATTAAGCATTTATATATATTCGGCAGATGACAACTTTAATTAAGCATTTATAACAACTTTAATTAAGCATTTATTATATATATAATTAAAGTTACAGTTTAATATGTAACGACACGGTCTCTCAATGCCATTAGCGGCCACATCAACAATTGGCGACCCAATAACCTGGCCCCTCGGGCCCATCAACCTGGCGGCCAAATCAACATTTGGCAGCCCAACTATGTCGTCGACCAACAACCGATGTCGACGACCAACAACCGTGTCATTACTCACTAGGACTTCCCACCCCTGGCCAGTGGATTTTTGCCTTCCCCAGGATTCGAACTCTAGACCTCCAGGCTAAGTACTAAAGTTTATGAATCCTGGTACCAAGTGAGCTATAGCTCAATTGGCAGCCCAACTATAGCGCCTTTTTATGTAGCGATCTCGGCCTCTATGGTCCCCGCAGGCAACCCTCTAGGCCTGAGATCCTACAGGTCTTCCCACCCCTGGCCAGTGGATTTTTGCTTTTCCCAGGATTCGAACTCTAGACCTCCAGGACAAGTACTAAAGTTCCTGAATCATAGTACCAATTGAGCTCGAATCCTGGAGGTATTGAGCTCGAATCCTAGTACCAATTGGTACTAGGATTCAGAAACTTTAGTACTTGTTCTGGAGGTCTAGAGTTCGAATCCTGGGAAAGGCAAAAATCCACTGGCCAGGGGTGGGAAGACCCGTAGGATCTCAGGCCTAGAAGGTTGCCTGCGGGGACCATAGAGGCCGAGATCGCTACATAATATATACATTCATGCTTATTAAAGTTACGGTTTTTTTTTGGACTGTCGATTGCATGGCATCGTGGTGTTTAGTAACCGAACACCACGTTTTAGAAGATGGCAGATACTTTAATTAAGAATATATATATATATATATATATATATATGTTAGTGATATGAGAGAAGTGTCCTAAGGTAATCGCCTTATGATTGTAAACATTTATTTTAATAAATGAAAGTTCACTATTTGAGTATACATGTTTGTGTATTTGATTGGGATCTTAAACTCATTTACTGAATGTCCGCAATACAATTCACAGCATGAGAGAATTTGTGATGAATTCACAACTAGTGATTATCTCTACATGTGCAATTGTGAAGTATTGAAATTATCCCTAGTCGATGAATTGATAAATACGGACACTATCAATTCTGTTGAGACTAGCATGGGTTATTCTCTAATCAGCTGATTCTCACTGGCTGGTGACATTGGGATGTCCGGAGATGAACATGAATGCTAGTTAAGAGAACTAGTTCATTGGAGTGACTGGCTGTAAAACTTCACATGGTAGTCTATATATAGACATGTCAGTGAAGTTCTTACCGCAGCTTAAGTGCGATGTTCCTTTGACTTGCGGTGTTCAAGTCATCTTGGTCATGTAGGCTTATACTTTAACATCTTAAGCAAGCATCTCTAAGGAGGTGTGAACCCAGGATGGTTGGGTATAAGTCGAAGTGCCCGAAGATGTTTGAACAGCCTACAAAGGATTCACCACTCCTTGCGAGGAGATGTATACCCAAGGCCTATCGTCGGATTGTTACTCAAAGCCTCTGGCCAGAGCATGACATGTTTAGAGTATGAGTCTCTTAAATACATGAGAGTAATTAGAAATCCAAAGGACGAGAGAACAGTACTTGGGCTAGGTGTGACATAGTCAGCCTAGTGGGGACTGACACACACAGACTATGTCCTGAACCAAGTGGGTATAAGATGGTGAAGGGAATGAGGCACGATTCATTAGAGCTGCTGAAGAGTTTCAGAATTATTTCTGAGGTCAACCGTTGATCTTTCGATTAATTGGGGATCATGATGTACTACTAGGTGCCACTCATGATCGTTCTATAATTGATGAACTATAGACGGCCAACATAAATCGAAAGCATATTTAGTCACACGCACTACGAGTAATCCGAGGGATTTAAAACGAGTTGAAAATTGGATTTTCCTATCAAGAGAAATAAGTCGAATCTGAGTTTATCAGAGGCGCATCGGAAGCTTAAAATGGCCAAGTTTTTTGAAGGCTTATTGGGCGAATTAAATGAGTTTAATTCGCGAGGGCTTTGGCTTGGTGTGGCCGGCCAAAGAGGGTGCCCACCCTCTTTGGTTTGGCCGGCCACCACAAGGGGAGAAAACCAATTAATTTGGTTTAAATTATAAAATAAATCAAGCGCGATTTGTTTTATAAAATTATGGATAAATAAATTAATTTATATAAAGAGATTTATATAAATAAATTTATATAAAGAGATTTATATAAATAAATTTATATAAAGAAAATTGTAGAAATTTATTCTTTTTATGGAAATTAAAATAAACCATGAATTGATTTAATTTTAATTTATAAAATCAATTATGAATTGATTTTTCCATGATAAGAAAATTTTATACAAATTTTATTCCATAATTAAAAAGAGAGATGTATTTGTTTTATTATAAAATTAGTTATAATAAAACTTGGCATAACGGAATAATTAATAAAGAAAATTTATAAGATAAATTTCTTATGAAAATTTATTCCGTTAATTCCGTTAAAGGGGAGACATGGCAAGGAAAAGGCTATTATATAAAGGAACCAAGGCTAGGCTTGAATTCCTCAATTGAGTTATCAAGAGATTAGTAGCTCCCTCTCTCTCTCTCTAAGTCTCTCTCTCTCTCTCTAGGGTCGGCGCCCCTCTCTCTCTCTAGGGCCGGCTCTCTCTCCTCCCCTAGGGCCGGCGCACATCCCAAGGGTGGCCGAGAGCTTCATCCACCAAGAGGGTGCCGAAGAAGAAGAAACGGATCGTGACTCCTTCTTTCCTTTCCCGGAATTTTGATTCCGTTACTTGGTGGTTAGTTTCCAACTTTCTCTCTTGATATTCTAGTTGTGCTTTTGGAGAATCTAGTAGTTCTCGTCGACACAAAACTCGTGGCTTTGCGAAGTCATCCCGAAGAGAACTCGACGTGGACGCGAATAGAGGCGGAGCTTCCAAGGGATGCTACGGTTGGATCTCGTCCCTTACTTCGAGTTACGAGAGGTACTAAGTAAATTAGTTTACTTTTTCGCAAAATTTTAATTTATGATCATATCCACACATCATAAGGTCGCATGCTAGATACGTGGTTAAAAATAATTTGAGAAATTATTTATGCTAATTCTTCCGCTGCACGTAAATATTTTAAAATTTACGAACCCGTATCCTTGTCAACATGCACCCGGTCCCAACAATATATATATATATTCCCTTTCAATAATAATCCATTGTATTTAGGGTAAATTTTCCTAAACTCCCCACTTACCAAGTCAACTTTGCATGCAATCCCTACCCAAACATTTCTTTGCATGCAGTCCCTGATGTGATGTTTGGTGAGTATTATTTGAAGAAAATTGAGTATAAAAGTTAGAAAACTGAGTATGACAGTTTGCATCCACCACATCAATAACCCTGTACTCAATTTTCACTCTTTTATACTCAAGTTTCACTCTTTTATACTCAGTTTTCACTGATGTATACTCAATTTTTTAGATAAAATAATTTAATTAAATTATTTGGTAAAATAATTTAATTAACTTATTTTATAATGTGGATATAAATATTAAATGGATTATATGAGTCCATTAATATCTATTATTTTAAATTAAGTTAAATTTAAATTATATGTCACCAAAGTGACCTCTATTATTTGAATTTAATTTAATTTGAAATATTAAGATATTATTCGGGTATTAATTAAGGTGTAAATGTATATATTTATGTGAGTATTAATCGGCCCAAAGGAAGATTTATACTTAACAAAATTATACATTTACTTGTGATAATAAACACGTAACAATTATAAGGTTACAATTGTTATTTTTCATAAATTTAATAAGTCGATCCAAAGATAGGTTTATTATTTGTCATTCATTATTGTTAGTGTTTAATTATTACAACAAGAGTAACACTTGCAAATAATATTACTGTCCAAAGACTTGATATTGTTGTTGCACTAGGTATCTTTATATGGGATTTACCATTTATTTTAATTTATTCATAGTGAGCTTGCTATTTATGTTATTATTCTTGTGTTCTCTTTTCAGCAAGTGTTGCTACTATTTCTGCTAACTTAAATTCAGTTCCAATCCTCAATGGTACAAATTTTAAGGATTGGAAGGAGAACATTCTCATTGTTCTCGGCTGCATGGATCTAGATCTTGCGCTCAGGACAGAGCAACCTACTACTCTTACGGATTCTAGTTCTTCTGAACAGAGGACTAAATATGAGAAGTGGGAACGCTCTAACCGCATGAGTCTTATGATCATCAAGCGCGGCATACCGGAGGCTTTTAGGGGTGCAGTGTCTAATAGTATCACTAACGCTAAGGAATATCTTGATGAGATTGAGTAGCGCTTTGCCAAAAGCGATAAGGCGGAAACAAGCACACTTATGAAAAGCTTGATTTCCATGAAGTATCAAGGCAAGGGAAATATTCGGGAATATATCATGGAATTTTCCCACCTTGCATCAAAGTTGAAGGCACTTAAACTTGAATTGTCGGATGACATGTTTGTGCATTTAGTGCTTATTTCTCTTCCAACCCAGTTTAGTCAGTTTCAAATCAATTATAACTGTCAAAAGGAGAAATGGACTCTTAACGAGCTCATTTCATATTGTGTTCAAGAGGAAGAGAGATTGAAGCAAAACAAGGTTGAAAGTGTCTACTTAGCAAACACCCCTAAAGATAAGGGCAAGAAAAGAAAGAATGAGGTTACTAAAGGTCCTTATGTGAAGAAACAAAAGCAAGACAATGATAAGAAAGGTTGTTTCTTCTGTAACAAGCCTGATCATGTCAAGAAGGAATGTCCTAAGTATCATGTCTGGCGTGTGAAAAAGGGTACATTTTTAAATTTGGTTTGTTCAGAAGTAAATTTAGCTTCAGTGCCTAGAAACACTTGGTGGTTAGACTCCGGTGCTACTACTAACATCAGTGTTTCAATGTAGGGTTGCCTGAGCTACTGAAAGCCAAGTGATGCTGAAAGATGCATCTATGTGGGTGATGGCAAGTCGGTCGAAGTGGAAGCCATAGGGCATTTTAGATTGTTGTTAAGCACTGGTTATTATTTAGACTTAATAGATACTTTTGTTGTACCGTCTTTTAGACGGAATTTGGTTTCTGTTTCTCATTTGGACAAATTGGGTTATAGTTGTTCATTTGAAAACAATCAGTTCAGTTTATCTATTGATTCTGCTATTGTTGGAACAGGTTCACTTATCATTTATGACAATCTCTATATGCTTGATATAAATGCTTCTTATATGGAAACCCTAAATGTGGAATCACGTGGCACCAAGCGTAAATTTAATATTGAAAACTCAGGTACATTATGGCACAAACGTTTAGGGCACATCTCTAGAAATAGAGTTGAACGACTTGTATCAGATGGAATTTTACATTCCATTGATTTTACGAACCTAGACATTTGTGTTGAATGCATTAAGGGCAAACAAACCAAAAGAAAGAAAGAAGGTGCATATCGAGCTACAAAAGTATTGGAATTGATACATACGGATGTTTGTGGACCATTTCCAACACCTTCTTGGAATGGTCAACAATATTTTGTATCATTCATTGATGATTATTCGAGATATGCATACATATTTCTTATTCATGAAAAGGCTCAAACACTGGATGTTTTCAAATCATTTAAGGTTGAAGTCGAAAATCAACTCGACAAAAGAATTAAGAAAGTCAGATCTGATCGTGGTGGTGAATACTACGGTAGATATGACGGTTCAGGTGAACAACGTCCAGGACCTTTTGCTCAATACCTAGAGGAGTGTGGAATCGTCCCACAGTACACCATGCCAGGTTCTCCAAGCATGAATGGTGTAGCAGAACGACGAAATCGGACTCTTAAGGATATGGTAAGGAGTATGGTTAGCCATTCAATTTTACCAACATCACTCTGGGGAGAAGCATTAAAGACAGCATCTTACATTCTAAATCGAGTACCCACTAAAGCAGCTACTAAAACACCATTTGAGCTTTGGACAAAGCGAAAGCCAAGTTTAAAACATTTTCATGTTTGGGGATGTCCAGCTGAGGCTAGACCATACATGCCACATGAAAAGAAATTAGACTCTAGAACAATAAGTAGCTACTTTATTGGATATTCTGAGCGATCAAGGGGCTATAAGTTTTATAATCCCAAAACACGGACTATCTTTGAGACGGAAACTGCAACGTTCTTTGAGGATATTGAGTTTAGGGGGAAGAATAAGGTATCGGACATTGTCTTTGAGGAGGAATGTATTCCTACTACTCTTCAAGAGGAAATGGTTTATATTCCTATGATTGCTTCTGATAATGATCAGGATATTATTCCTGTTAGTGATCTAGATGCAATACAAGAACAACAAGACATTGTCAGTCAACTCCCAGAAGAACAAACTCAACAACCTCAAGAACCAATGCATGAAGAACAAGTGCCTTTACGTAGATCCACTAGAGAAAGGAGGAGTGCTATTTCGGATGATTACATAGTACTACTTCAAGAACATGAGGAAAATGATGGCATGGCGGAGGATGATCCAATCAACTTTCGTCAGGCCATGCAAGATTCAAATTCTCAAAAATGGACTGAGGCAATGAATGAAGAGTATAAATCAATGCAAGACAATAATGTTTGGAAACTTGTCCTATTACCAGAAGGTGTGAAACCCATTGGTTGTAAATGGATTTTTAAAACTAAACGGGATTCAAACGGTAATGTGGAAAGATATAAGGCACGTCTTGTAGCTAAAGGTTATACTCAAAGATATGGAATTGACTATAAAGAGACTTTTTCTCCGGTTTCAACGAAAGATTCTTTTAGGACAATCATGGCACTTGTTGCACACTTTGATATGGAACTCCATCATATGGATGTCAAGACAACTTTTCTCAATGGAGACATTGAGGAAACAATCTATATGGTGCAACCAGAATACTTTGTATCGGGAGATCCAAAGAGTATGGTTTGCAAACTTAAGAAGTCCATCTATGGGTTAAAGCAAGCGTCTCGTCAATGGTACCATAAATTTCATCAAATAATCATCTCATTTAGATTTGAGGTGAATGTGGTAGATGATTGTGTGTATCATAAGTTCGGTGGGAGCAAGCATATTTTTCTGATTTTATATGTTGATGACATTTTGCTTGCCACAAATGATATAGGCATGTTAAACGATACCAAGAGATTTCTATCTAGATATTTTGAAATGAAAGATCTTGATAATGCATCTTTTGTATTAGGAATCCAAATACACCGAGATCGTTCTCAAGGTATTCTTGGATTATCACAAAAGAACTATATCGATAAAGTGCGTAAAAGATTTGGCATGCAAGATTGCAAACCAGGAAACACCCCGGTCGCTAAAGGAGATAAGTTTAGTCTTAAACAATGCCCTAAAGGAAGCCTCGAGACTCAAGAAATGCAAAAGATTCCCTTTGCTTCGACAGTAGGAAGTCTTATGTATGCTCAAGTTTGTACGCGTCCGGATATTGTGTACATTGTTGGAGTGTTGGGCAGATATTTAAGCAACCTAGGAATGGATCATTGGAAAGCAGCAAAGAGGGTAATGAGATATTTAAAGAGAACTAGTGATTACATGCTCACATATAAGAGATCAGATACTCTTGAGATCGTGGGATATTCTGACTCTGATTTTGCTGGATGCCAAGATAGCATGAGATCCACTTCATGCTATGTTTTTCTATTGGCTGGCGGAGCTATCTCTTGGAGAAGTGCCAAACAGGCATTGACAGCTTCTTCCACCATGGCAGCAGAGTTTATAGCATGTTATGAGGCATCTAATCATGGAATATGGCTGAAAAATTTTGTCTCTGGGCTGCGCATTTTGGGAAGGGTTGAAAAACCACTGAAGTTATTTTGTGACAATAAATCAGCTGTATTGTATTCCAACAACAATAGGAGCTCGACAAAATCGAAGCATATCGATATCAAGTTCCTTGTTGTGAAAGAAAGAGTACAAAGTGGATAGATTTTGATAGAACACATAGGTACAAACTCCATGATAGCAGATCCTTTGACGAAAGGTCTACCAACCAATGTCTTTTATGAGCATACCACTCATATGGGTGTTATTCAGTTTGGTAAAATTTAGATTCAGTAGGAGTTTGTACTATATTTGTTTTCTATATATGTTTGGTTATGTCTCTGAAACTTATGTATTTAGAGACTTTCTGATCAGATATAAAGTTAATGTTTACTTCATTCCACTTTGTATAATTAAAGTTAAAGTTTTGATCTCACTTTGGTTAAGGAGGACCAGTTGAAAATTGACATGAATAGATCACCTTGCATGTAATTTTCATACCACAAATTCATAATTGATCTATGTCATTTGATTGTATTGATATATGTGACCATTGATGGTTTAGTTGCGAAAGATACAACAAAGACTGCATTGATCCTATGTCTATATAATTAATGGACGAGATTGTTAAGGAAGCCCTATGGTTATGATGGCAAAAGTTTTTGAGCTCACTAAGGTTAACACATTTATAAGTTTACGCATATGGCCCAATGGGAGATTGCTAGAATTTTAGGGCCATATTGTAATTATAAATATTATATGTCATCAATTAAATAAGTCAAAAATATTGTGATCTAAATTTTGGAATTATGTAATTTGACTTAAGGGCTTAATTGTTATGAATAAAACATTGTGGATACCATGTGCTAATTCTAATTTGTTGAGGGGCCAAATTAGAAAAAGGCAACCTTTGGATTCTATAAATAGGAGGTTATGATCCCAGTTTATAGACGATACTTTTGTTTTGTTTCCCATCGACAAAACTCTTCGGAAACCTAAGGAAGTCTACAGATTGAAGATCATCTCCGGAGGACCGATTGCAACGATGGATTCCGGTACGCTTCCGCGACTTTGGTTAATTATCAAGTTTATTATTTCTTAAGAGTTGAATAGAGATTAAGATTGTTCATCAAGAGCTCTCGACTTAAGATTTATTTTCTACAACCTACATTCATGTTAAAGCTCTTAGCAAAGTATCACTCCACTATTATTCATCTAATCAATTCGAGTTAATCATTATAGCTATATTCACTAAGGAGTTACAAAAGTGGCGTTAATGGGTATTTTGAAGTTTAAAAATTCAACAGGTAAATCTCTCATAGAACATAAAATTTTGATTTTCAATTTTTATTAAATCTCCTATTATGCCAAAAAAAAATTAATTCACTTAATTTGGTTTTCTACCAAATTAATTAATATTTTATCAGTTTGATTTATTTAGTTTTTATTGCAAATTTTGATTGGCTCGATTAGATTGAAAATTTTTGATTAATTTGATTTTCGATTAATTCAATTTGATTCGATTTTAACCGCACCCTAAAAATTGAATGTAGGTTGCTAAATTTACTACAAGATTGATAGTCTGGCCTTCAGTTGCCAGCCATCTTGCTACCTTAACCCATGCCTTTGCATCCATCACCCTGATTTAAAAAACCATTGCCAACGTCTCCTCGATTTCATAGCTTATCAACCACTTAAAGAAAAATTCATAGCTTATCAACCACTACAAGAAAAAAACATTATAGTGACAGAATTATTCGTCACTAATCAGTCGCCAATTGAACATAATGACCGATTAGCGATCAATTATTACCGTTGCTATAAAATGGGTCGTTGACGTCGTTTAGAGATGGAATTTAATAGTACGTCGCTAAATTTAGCAACAGACTTTAATATTCGTCGCTAAACTTAGCAATAAAGGTTTAATATCTGTTGCTAAACTTAGAGATGGAATATTTAATTGTGTCTCTAAAATTAGACGGAATTAAAATTTCATCTCTATATTTGTTAATGGTTCATTATAGCTCTAGCTAAAACTTGATGATGGATATGTACAATTCTGTCACTAACTAGAGATAGAAAATTAAAATTTCGTGGCTAGGTTTAGAGATGAAATTTGTTGTTGCTAATTAGTGATAGAACATTAAAATTCTATCGCTAATTAGCGACAGAATACTATCTAAAAATTCCGACAACAACTCTCCATTTTCACATATTTCCCTTTTTATATATAGATTAATCAATACTATCACAAACGATGATTTTTACCATACATTTACATTACACATTCACAAACAACATAACACATTCACAAACATAATATAGCATTTACATTACACACATTACACATTCGCAAATACCATA
Organism: Boesenbergia rotunda; assembly: GCA_024364735.1. Lineage (NCBI taxonomy): Eukaryota > Viridiplantae > Streptophyta > Magnoliopsida > Zingiberales > Zingiberaceae > Boesenbergia > Boesenbergia rotunda. The sequence goes on along the minus strand of JAGFNQ010001358.1, from coordinate 234,859 downwards.
ATATAATCACAAACATAATATAACATTCACAGTACACATTGTAACAACACAACACGACACAACAAACAATATAATACATTCACAAAAATGATACAATCAAATCCAATCCAATCACATATCAAATTCAATTCAACAACAAAACAAAAATAAATATCCAAATACATTATTATTAATAATAAAAACCTCCTAGCAAAGACTATCAATCCCAAAATTAACTAGTAGTATCCAATCATGTAGAATATATAATATATCATCAGAATTATGATTATTAAAGAAAGATACCTGATTGCTATTTTGGATATCTACTTGATGGAGATATATAGAATTATCATTATCTACAATATTCCTTTAAATTAAATAATGTAATACAATTAGAGATGCATCCAATATTAAAATTAATGGATTTATTTTGTATGTTTCTTGGGTAATAAACAAAATAAATAAAAGTAAAAGGTCAATACACATCTCAGCAGCTACTGATCAGTTTCATAAGTGTCCTAAGGGTCCTGAGTCTTCTAAGAGTCAAAACCATGCGACATATGACTCATTCGAGCTATGAATTCCCACATTTTCCTTCCAATTTTCTCATATCTTATTTGTGTTTGCCGAGACTTTTTAAATTCTTTAACTAATTAATGGCGAGAGTTGATTCTTCAAATCTTGTTTTTCTTACTCTAAGACTTCTACTCTAGTTGATGATTCGTTGGGACGACCCCTGGCCCTCTGAGTCATCACATGATTACATACGACTCTCACCTAGGACCCAAGACCATAGAGGGAGGAGCACTTTTTCCTTCCATTGATCACATTATTATAAATTTCATTTAACTGAACGATAGATAGAGTTTGTAGCTCATCTCCCTCTCTAGCAGGCTGAGATGCCCATGCAACTATAGTCATCATTTCTTCCTATTTAAATAAAAATATTCATATCATATATACAATTAAAATCACTAATCATTAATAAGAAAAATTAAAGGTATTCAAGTTTATATTTTCACGTCTATTGCCTTCGATCGATGATCAATAAATGTATTATGTGTCTTGCTAAATACCTCTCAATAAGTAGAAGGTCATTGTAGTTCATCTATATCAATATTCAATAATGCAATTAAATTAAAATAAATTCATTGATAATTAAAGAATTCTTATATAACTTTATGATCGATCGGGATCCAACTGTATGCTTTGTAGATCCAGTAATACGGCCAACCAGCACACTGTTTTTGTTGGCTCGAGCTATTATCGAATTTGCATGCCATCTGTTTGTAGCCCAAATGGCTTGCCATGCATCCTAAATATCCTCTAGTATAAGAGATGACCTTGTACCCTATTGTCTACATTTATATAGCATATTTTTGTAGACTTTAGCACAAGCATTTTTTTCATATTGCATAACATGCCGCATCATGTCCGAGCTCCCAAGTATTTTTTTTTTTTGCAACAATAAGTTCACAAATTAGTATAAAAAATAAAAAAACCGAAATAAAAATTACTTATGAAAAATTTCTCATAATAAAAATCTCTCATCCCCTAGTATACATGACTCCATGTAGTACCAGCAGCACATACTCATTCTTTAAATTTCAATGATATGTGCGCTATGACTCGATGATCATCTGGGGTAAAACTGCATCAAAAATTATAAATATTACAAATATATTACAAATAAAAAAAAAGAATTAGAAATTGCTAATTGTAGGATCAAATATGAGCGCTAGATGGTGTGAATAACACGCATCATTTTTTCACTTTTTCGAAGAATACGAGAATACGTAGAAGAAATATAGAACAAAAATAAGTACAAGGCTAACCTCTTTATTTTTATTTGGTTCACACCCCGACAATTGCTAGTTGAAGGTCCGTACTCGCTGAGTTCTTTTGTTGGACAATTCATTAATAGCACGACGGATTACAAAAGATACTGAATTGAAAGATAATAAATAAAAACAAGTATATCAACGACTTATAGTAGAAGATTGAGCGTAGTCGTCGGAGTAGTGTTTCGGCATGGTAGCAACATTTTCAAGTAGCTTGGGAGTTGTTTGAGCTTAGGAAAATGATATTGACTTGTTGATCGAGGACTTCTTTTATAGCCTCTTCTAAGTACCTAGACTAACTCCAAGTGCCTCCAGTGAGGCTTATTTGATCCACCTTCGTCGCTGAGTTATCAAAATCCTGGTGTCTAGATCCCTGACGTGGCACAACATGAGTGAAGCACTATCTACATCGGCTTTATCCCTTCCCGACTGCCTAGACCACTCACGGTCACCTGGAAGTTGACGTGTGCCAGCCAACCAGGGCATGCAAACTCAGCTGCTTGCGTGGCTAGATTCGGGCAATCTAGGGTGCATGAATCCATCTAGTCTCCCAAACTTTCGGGCGCTTGGATTCACTTGACTCCGACCACCTTCCTGCATCATAGAGTTAGCACAATAGACATAATAATAAAAGCAGTAATAATTTAACAGTCTCAGGATTGTCTGACCCTGACTTTGAATTTCGCTAAAACCCTAGGTCGGACTGACGTTTACAGTTCCCTTCAAGGGAATGCGTCCTCTGTTGGTGCAATCATCATTAGATCAGGGTTGACCTAGCTGGTGGGACTAGGCTCGGGTGAGCTTGGGTTTCGATGTTTGACAATGATGTTAGAACTGTCAAGTGGGTCAAGGTTGACTGAAGACTTGACTCACACCTAGTGGGACTAGGTGAATTCCAGGTGGATCGGGGAGATCACACGCTAACATAGAAAAAGTCCTAGTGGGACTAGGTAAAGTACAGGTGAATCGGGAAGATCGCACAGTGGCAAGGTGGAAGTCTATCGAGAGACTAGACATAACTCGAGGGTTAGGCACACCTAGTGTGTAAAATACCTAAGTTTGCAAAGGGGTTAGATGCAAAAAAAATTCTATAGAGGAGGGTGCAGATGGTGAGTTTGCATGGAAGAAGAGGGGCTTAATTGAAAATTGGCCAAAACCTATTTAACTTCCTATTTCTTTATTTCCTCGCAATAAAGCCCAGGCTGTTTATTTCCTTCTTCTTCCACGCGATCGACCCTTTCCTTTCCCTTCCACGCGATCGGCGGATTAATCCGCGCCTCGTCTCTTGCCTCCTTGACCCTCGGTCTTCTTCTCTTCCTCCTCGATCGGGTGAAGGCGGTCTCTTCTCTCTACGCGATCGGGACAAGGGAGAAGCCGCAACCTCTTCTTCCTCCCTCCACACCGAGTTCCGTCGGTCGGTGGTGAGATCCTGGTCGAGTGAAGCTTTTGCTTCCGAGCATGCTATCGCCAAGGATACGGGAAGGTGAGTCGTATAATCTAAACTCTAGATCCGATTGTGGAGTTCCAATCTTGTAGTAGATCACGATTTGGGATTTTGGTCCGAGGTCGGTTCTTGGGATCTAGGGCACGACGAATTGGGTGAAGCCTCATTTTAAGCAAGCTGAGCAGAGGGCTGTGCGGATCTGAGGTAAACCCTAGTTTTTGTTGGTGAATCAGATCATGGTTTTGCTATGCTCTGTGATCTCTACTGGTTTCCGAGAGTTTGGGAGGATTCAGATGTTGCGATTGGTGTGGATGTTGGGTTTCTTCTTGGTTTCCTTTCTTCGGCTCTGGAATGTTTTGTTCTGGGAATTGTTACAATTGATTCGAAAATTGGGATTTGGATCTCTGTTCGTGTATGGTATCTGACCTTGGAGTTTACGGTGGGTTGATTTTTGGTTGCGGTATAGTTTCCATTTCGAATTCAACCTGGTGAGTACGGTTACGTGCCAAGAGGAGAGTTGATTTCAGTTCGGTTTGGGTAGGTTTTGGATCCTTGCCCTCGGTATTGAGTTTGTGATATGGATTGGAAGAATTGTAGTAGGTTGGGATTAGTTCAATTAATGGGGAAGAGTTTCTGACCGTGATGTTACTTTGGGGTAGAACATAATTGTAACTAATCTCAATTACTTAGAAGTGCTAATGACATAATAATTGGTTTAGCTAATTACTTATGTATAAGTAGCTAAATAAATATGTCATTGATACAGGGCACTGAGTGACTTGGATATTCTTGCTACGGATATTATTTTGGACTAGAGGTTCGTGACATTGCAGGCACCGACATTGGAGGCGGGTATCTCTGACTCTTCTTTTAAAATTGTCACAGATATATATATACTTGATATGCTGGTTTAGCGATAGAGTAATAGATTGTGACATAACTCTTATATTGTTTTACTGATGTTGTTTGTGCCACAACTGACATGTGATACCTATACCTTTAGGACTTAGGTTATGGTGCATTACTTACGAACCTTGCATATCATGTTGATATAGGTGGATTAGATAGTGGATGCTGTTTTGACCAGTGTTATACATCATCGTGCATTGCGCATCGTTGTCGATCAGGGGCCCCTTTTGGGTGAGCTAGGTCGGCAGTCATACTGACCTACCCATACGACCACTCATGGGTTAGTGGTTGACGGAGTATTGGGTAGTGTGCTCTGTGCTACTCCGCTCATGCACTCATGAGTTAGTGAATCGGAGCGTGGTAGCAGGCAGATGTCCCTCCTTGAGTTGTCTAGATACTAGGAGATGAGAGGGAGATGTCTCTCCCCCATTATATACATGGGGTAGGGGTAACACTCAGACAGAGATGTCCTCCATAGATGGCCTTAGGCTGATAGAGACATCGCTAGGATAGGCCTTAGAGTAGGGGTGTTACACCGGCAGCATTCCGTCTATTCGATCGCTCAGGAGTAGTGATGGCAGAGTATGGATGGCAGTCACAGCCCTACGTCGGAGGGTGACCTCCGCTCAGCTTCCTCCCGTACATAGGTGACGATGTCTGACCGACGGCAGGGGTGACCATGTCATTGCACTTTGTGTGTTCGTTTTATTTTGCCCTTACTTGTGCTTGTTTATACTTGATGTTGTATATGATTGGCATGCACTTACAGGAGACCCTTATGTTTGATCTTGCCGACTCTGCTACTTTGGTATGGTAGCTCTTATTTTGCTCTTGCAGTTGTTCTTATTCCTGCCTATGCACGTGTTATTTCGGTAGTCTATTACCCTGTTGCTATCTTAGAATATCTTGTATATATATAATGAGATATTCGCTGAGTTCTATGACTTATACCGTTAGCTCCTTGTTTTTTTTATTTCAGGATGATTGACTGGAGCGTGCCCGACAGCCTGTCCCAGTTCGCGTACTTGTCGAGATGTCTTCGAGATTTATCGTCTAGTTTGTTGGTAGTATTTTCTATTATTTTCTTCCGCTGTTGCTTTTGTGTTGGACTTAGTCATACTATACGACAGTATAGTTGTACTTTTGTGAGACCTTTATGCTTTGTGTTTTGTCATAAGCCGGACCAGTCCGCAGTCAGGTATGGTTTATTCGGTTTTATGCTATGTTCTGTCTTAATTTGAGGCCTGAGGCCCAATTAAACTGTGTGGTTGTGATTTTATGTGATGTATGCATGTGTAATTGTCCGCTGGACAGGGGAGGTGCTGGCCGATTTTCTAATGGATCAGCGGCTCCTGAGGTCTCGGGGCGTGACAGATCGCACAGTGGCAAGGTGGAAGTCTATCAAGAGACTAGATATAACTCGAGGGTTAGGCACACCTAGTGGGACTAGGCGAAGTCCTAGTTGGAAACTAGGCGAAGGGAAAGTCCAAGTCGGTCAAAGGTTTGATCGAACACTTGGTGAAGAATTCCTAACAGGTCATAGTTGATCGAGGTTAGGCAAGGGAACCCTAGACTTGTGCACACAAGTTAGGGTTAATCGATTGGCGTTGGTTTCTCGCAAATAGAAGTCTTCTTAATCGATTGGGTGATCGATTAAGGAGGGAATGAATCAATCGGATAATCGATTGGGAGAGTTGTGTCGCGAGAATAGAAGCAGGCTGAATTGATTGGGAAATTGATTCAACCTCCTCTTAATCGATTGGACAATCGATTAAGGAGGATCGTAATCGATTGGGCAATCGATTAAGGAGGATCGTAATCGATTAGGCAATTGATTATGGTGATGTTGCGCGAGAGCATAGAAAGGTGCTGAATCGATTCAGCAATCAATTAAGATCGTCTTAATTGATTAAGCTTCAAAAAATAGTCGTTGAACGGCTAAGTTTGACGTGGTAATCGATTGGGTGATCGATTAAGGGAACCCTAGGTTGCGGGTATATAGGGTTTTCACGCAGGATTGAAGCGCAGCTCTTTGGCATTCTTCGACTCTCTTCCATCTTCTTCATCGTCATTTCGAGTGAGGCCTTTGAGCTTAGTGCTGCTACATTTCAAGGATCAAGAGGTGATTCCAAGCTTGAAGAAAGCAAGAAAAGCAAAAAGAGTTCATTTGTGTTAATCTTGTAAGATTTCTTTTGTATTTGCTTTTTTTTAGTGTTTCTTCTTGTAAGCTTGTAAGAGGTTTCTCCACCTTAAGAAGGAGACCTTTCATAGTGGATGTGAGAGTGTAGGAGAGCGGATCATTGGATTAGTCACTTCAAGGAGGTGGATAACAAGTAAATCCTTGAGTGTTAGAATTGCTTGGAGTTTTCCGCAACGACAAATCATCAACAAGCAAATCGGAGCAAATCACCCCCTCTAGCTCGCCTACCGGTCCTAACATCCTCATCTACTCCTCTCATGAGATATTACCTATTTTCCAAACATTAGGTTCTCCAAACCTATTTGGAATTTTGCTCAGCATCCGATCTTGACTTTCGAAACTTTCAGCTAGACGTCGATCCTCGACCCGTCTAGACTTATGTTTGGTGTTCTCAACCCGAGGGATTCCGCCTAGTGTTTTCAACCCTTAGGACTTTTACCCAACATCCTCGATCTACCAAGATTCTGCCTAGTCCACTCGACTAAGACTTCTTTGCGAATCCACTCGACCAAGACTTCTTTACTCAATCCAGTCGACCAGGATTTCTTTGCCTAACCTCAAGTAGGACTTTTTGCACTCTTAGTCAAGCTCATTGGAACAACAATAAGGATTAACTTTGAACCTTTATCAACATTGAAATTAGGTTTAATTATATAATTCTCTCATCACCAACACTAATAACACCAATACTTACCAACCCTCAATAATTTGTAACATAGTCTGGTTATCAGGTGATGCTACCTGATCTGACATGTCTATATCTGCACAATTATATTATAAGGCATACACATTCAAAATAATAATCAAATCAGAACAATAATGACTTATAGGGTAGAACTAGTATGATTTAGATCTAAACAGAAATTTATCTTAAGATTAATGGATTATAAGATATAACTAGTGAGATTTAATAATCTGAATCATTAATATTATTATTTTGTAGGTCCTCCTCGCTAGACTCTATTAGTTAAACAAGCTCCTCACTATTGGGCATATCTCCATCATCTATCTCCTCATAAGGTATTATATTAACATCTATAAGTAATTGAGATGTTGATTGAATATGAAAATCTACTGAATGTATTGTCACTTCTTAATTTTAAAATGCATCATGGTTTTGAGTCGTGATGCAGTTTGATATTTCTATGGTCGAGCGAGGCTTCATTCAAGAAACTGGTAACCAATCACTAGCTCTGCTTTTCTTCGTCGGATATTCAAGATAGAAAATACGATCCGCTTATACCACAAAAATGAAAGGTTCATACATGTTGAAGGTTTTATTTGCATTAATCTCAACTAAATTATAATTTGAATGTATTCTGGTACCTGTTCTTGAGTCAGATCATACCAAGAATATTTGAATAACACACCTTTTTATAGCTAAGGCGGAATATTCAACCTCTATAATTTATTCAAGCTTCCATAATAATTAAAGACAAAATTATTGTTGTTGATAGTTCCTTTTAAGCAAACACCAAAATTAAAGGTTAGTCTATGTGAATCCCATTATGCCACATGAAATTTAAAGCCATTAATATAGTAACAAGAGCACACTTTTATCTTACGAAGGGATCCAAATGTAAGATTGATTATCCTTTAATCTTAATCTTAAACATTTAATATTCTACAATTATTCACCTGTAAAAGTAGTTATGATATAAATTAGATGGGAATTTGAACCGGTTCTATGAAAAATAATTTATTCTCCGACTTACATAGATTTGAAATCATAATGTAAATTTTATCTCTAATTTTTCCTCTACCTCATTTGCACTGATTGATGAATTTTATATTTATAGTTGTTGTTTGAAGAAGCTGTCATAAAAGGAAATTTTAAGACAATTGAGATACCAAACAAATATAAGAGGATAAGTGTTTGATTATATCAGTTAGTTCACCTTTTGTAGGGTTTGACCTCATCATAATTCAGGTATGTTCTTGCAACATGATATTCTTGTTGATTTAACCATCTCAAAACTGGTGCACCCATTGGCTTACTAGGAAACTTAAAAATAGAAAGCCTCTCTGGATTTATCGACTCAGTATCATCAAAATTTCGAGGACACTTGCGATGTTTGATTTTCACATTAGTAGCAACATAATATGAGCAGAAAAAAAGATGATTCTTCAATAAAATAAGTATTACATATTGACCCTTTGTTACAAATAATATTCTTTAATTTTCTTAAAATCGTTCAAATTGATACATCCATTTATACTACATAGGACTGGCTAATTGTGCCTCGTAAGGTAGGCGAACTAGTAATGTTCCATTGAATTAAAAAAACTAGGTGAGAATATACGCTAAAGCTTACATAGTATGAGCGGAATGTCTATCTCTGGCTGAAGCATATCGATCATCATAATTAACCTCGCTATCAAAATCTCTGAAGAATAGACTAAATTCTATAAGTGCTTGCAAAATATTATTAGATAGTATGTCATGGAAAGCTATTAGTATAAGTCTTTGCATGAATACATGACAGTCATGTCTCTTCATTCCAAATATTTTTAACTTGTTCATATCCACGCATAGGGCCATATTCGAGGCATACTTATCAGGTGATTTCTTTCAATCAACTACATAAAGCTTGCTTACCTTCTTTCTACCAATGTATAATAAGCCTATGAAAATTAATTTGTTGTTTCATTCTGATGCAACTCAAGTCTACTAACTAGTTTTTTTAATTCCTTATGTAATTTTACGATATCTTTAATTTTTCTGGGAACATTCATCATCAAAGATATTATTGAAAATAAAATTCTCAACATGCATCATATTTAAATTATGACGAATAAGTAGATACTTCCAATATGACCACTCACAGAAATTGCTTCTTTTCTTCCAACCACACTTGTAGAACCTAACAATGTATTTATTTATCACATCAGAACCAAGCTAAGATACCGGTAGGAATTGATAGCTATCTATTTGATTAATGATTTCTTACTTGATTGTTGGCAAAAGTTGTTTGACTACAATATTCTTTATGAAAATTTCCTTATTTCGCTAAAAATGATGTTCAACTAGTAAAAATTTATGGTAATTATTAAACCAAGATACCTTCCCAGTGTAAGGTAATGAAAATATATCAGGCTTTGCCATACAATGTAGGCATGTTAACTTACCAGTCATGTTCCATCCCAACAATATTGAATATGCTGAAAAATCACTACTTGTTTATAATAAGGCACCATGCAAGGTAAAATTAATTTTACTTGCAATATCATAAGTCACCGGCCTTACATTTCACAATTCATTCAATTCACTACAACAAATGACTTTTCGCAACGCGTAATTATGCTATCCGCAGCGCACATCGCGTGCTGCACAACTGCAAGTTGTTGAAAGTCATAAGACATTAACAATGCACATCGCGTGTTGTGGTTATGAATATTCACAGCATGCACTGTCAAAGGAAGTTAAGCCTGAAGAATAGCCACAAATTACGCAGTCTATATTAGAGATTGATTATCTATCAATTCTATCCTTATCTGGATATGATTTAGCTTGATCATAGGCTTTAGAATAGGATTATTGTGTGTATATATACATGTAATACTTATTCGTAGGATGAAGAGATTTTTACCACAACAGTTATTTCTTCTTTATATGGTATCAGAGCCAAGTTCTCTGGGCATCAAAGCAAAACCTAATACTGCTTCCTAGCCGACCTCCATGGGAGACGACAAACCAAGAGGCACGGCTTCAGGAGCAAAATGGGACAATCCCAACCATCAACTTTATCTTCATCATTCGGATCAACCTGGCGCCATTCTTGTGCCACAGCCTTTGGTCGAAGACAATTACAGCGCATGGAAACAATCCATGACTATGGCCTTGACAGTCAAAAACAAGATTGGACTCATAGATGGTTCAATCGATGAGCCAAGTGAAAGAAATTCAGACGAGCATCAACAATGGAATCACTGCAACAATTTGGTAAAGACTTGGCTGCTGGGATCTATGTCTAAAGAGATTGCTGGTAGTGTAATTAATTGCAAAAGCGCTAGACAGATGTGGCTGGAATTGCAGGAGAGGTTCTCACAAGTGAATGTGGTCGAGCTATTCAACATTGAAAACGAAATTCATAATTGTGCGCAAGGCAGCATGTCAGTGGGATCTTATTTTACCAAACTGAAGAGGTTATGGGATGAGCGTGAAGCAATCTGTACTTTTCCTATATGCACTTGTGGATCAATCAAAGAGGTAGCTGCATATTTGGAAACGCAGAAAACCATGAAATTTCTCATGGGTCTCAATGAATCATATGCAGGTGTTCGGAGCAATACCTTATTACTGGATCCATTACCCACGGTGAATAAAGCATACTCCCTAGTGCTCCGCCATGAGAAACAAGCAGAAGCGACAACTGGAAAGGGTCAGGACCAACCAGAAGCTGCTGTCTTTGCCGTAAAGAATTCAAATCGCAAGACTGAAGATGAGCAAAGGTGCACAAAGTGTAACAAGACAAATCACACCACCAAAAATTGTCGTGCACATCTCAAATGCAGTTTTTGCGGCTGGAAAGGACACACAGTAGAGATTTGCCGCAAAAAGAAAGCAGCAATTGAGGATAATGCAACAATTCTGAAGGGAAATCAAGCTGCGTATCTAACTGAAAAGAAAGAGACGAGCTTTCCGTTCACGGCTGAAGAGTGCAGACAAATACTAGAGATGTTGAGATCCAAACCCTCCTCTGCAAATCATGTTAGTAATTGCCCAACTCACAATGAACTTTCAGGTAAAGCCTTTTCACTTATCCTTAATGGAAAAAGGAATACTTGGATATTTGATAGCGGGTGTACAGACCATATGATTTATGATCAAAACTTATTTACACACTCAAAGCCTGTCAAAAATCGTACCGTGGAATTACCAAATGGTTCAGTGGCACAAGTGACTCATATTGGCACAATAGCTCTATCTCCAGATTTAATTCTTGATAATGTTTTGTGTATTCCATATTTCCATCTGAATTTAATTTCAATTAGCAAGTTGACTCGTAATTCATCTAATATAGCCATTTTCTTCAACGATATTTGCTTTGTTCAGGACCTACGCTCGGGGAAGACGATTGGGATGGGAATTGAACGAGAGGGCCTTTACTATCTCGATCAAGCCAATAAAGAAATGTGTAATCACACCAAAGCCTCAAATCCGTCCCTTTGGCACCAACGCCTGGGGCATCCATCTTCTAAAGTCACTCCATTATTTAATTCTTCATGTTTTCGAAATAAAGCTCGTAATGCAGACAAGTGTATGATTTGCCCTTTGGCAAAACAAACAAGACTTCCTTTTCCTTCAAGTTCCATCACTTCTGAAACTAGTTTTGATTTGATACACGTTGATATTTGGGGTGGTTACAAAGTTGCTTCAATTTCAGGTGCAAAATATTTCCTTACTGTCGTTGATGACCATACTAGATGCACATGGATTTACCTTATGAAACATAAATCAGATGCTGGAAATCTCTTGGTTAATTTTGTCAACATGGCCGAAAATCAATTCAATTCCAAGGTAAAGATCATTCGTAGTGATAATGGCCCAGAATTCCAACTTGAAACTTTCTATGCACAAAAGGGCATCATTCACCAAACCAGTTGCATCAATACACCACAACAAAATGGTGTCGCTGAACGGAAACACAGACACTTGTTAAATATGGCACGCGCCCTCCTTATTCAAGCTGGTCTTCCTCATCATTTTTGGGGGGATGTCATCCTTACTTCAGCCTATCTCATAAACCGTACACCAACTCCTCTCCTCCAAGGTAAAACTCCATATGAAAAGCTATTTAACAAAGTTCCAAACTACTCACATTTACGAATATTTGGTTGTTTGTGTTTTGTTTCCACACATGCCCAAAATCGTTCAAAATTTGATCCTCGAGCATCACGTTGCATCTTTCTTGGATACCCTTATGGGAAAAAGGGGTATCGTGTTTTTGATATCGCTTAGGAAAAGGTATTAGTCTCAAGAGATATCATTTTCTTTGAGGATATTTTTCCTTTCCAGAATTCTAAAGATTCCGCTGCACAACAAAAGGATTCAGAACCCTTATTTCCAAATCAATATTCAAACATTGATTTCGACCCCCTACCTGAGTCCTCATCTCATACCAACACCAATGAACCACCAAACTTTGACACTCCCATTGACACAACTATCAATGGGCTTGCTTCTCCCAAAACCCGTTCAACAAACATGTCTCCACCATCATCAAATGTAACAGATGTACCAGCCATTACACCACCCCGGCGTGGAAGTCGCACCACTAAGGCTCCACGATACCTACAAGACTTCCATATCGAGATGGCCCTCCCTTCAAGGACTGAACCAACGTCATCCACAAGCTTGGTTCAACATTCAGGTATTGCTCATCCGTTATCCCAATCTTTATCTTATACCAAACTTTCCCAAGCTCATAAAACATATGCTACTAAACTATCTCTCCACAAAGAACCTGCTACTTATTCACAGGCTGTCAAAGATCCAAAATGGTGTAAAGCCATGCAACAAGAAATTTCTGCTTTACAAAGTAATGGGACTTGGAGTTTAGTAACACTGTCATCTCATAAGCAACCAATCGGCTGCAAATGGGTATACAAAATCAAATTAAAGGCTGATGGAACGGTGGAGAGATACAAAGCACGATTGGTGGCTAAGGGTTACAGCCAAATTGAGGGCATTGATTACAGAGAAACTTTCGCGCCTGTGGCTAAATTAGTTACAGTTCGTATCTTGCTTAGTGTGGCAGCATTGCGTGGTTGGCATTTACATCAACTAGATGTTAATAACGCATTTCTGAATGGTGAGCTTGATGAAGAAGTATACATGTCTTTGCCTCCTGGTTTCGGACGAAAGGGGGAGACTCGTGTTTGTAAACTTCATAAATCACTATATGGATTGAAACAAGCCTCTCGACAGTGGTTTATGAAGTTATCGAATGCACTTAAAGCTACGGGATTCCACCAGTCCCTCTCTGATTATTCCTTGTTCATCCGACAACGGCAAGGTACCTTTTTGGCATTACTTGTGTATGTTGATGATGTGATATTGGCTGGAGACAATTCACAGGATATAGAAGAGACTAAACTTCTTTTATCCAAGCAATTCAAACTTAAAGACTTGGGAAAGCTTAAATATTTCCTCGGCATAGAGATTGCAAGGTCAAGACAAGGAATCAGTTTATCACAGCGAAAATATGCTTTGGAAATATTAGAAGATGTCGGGTTCTTAGGTGCTAAACCTTCTCGTTTTCCGGTAGATCAAAATTTGTCACTCACGCAATCAGATGGAGAGCTTTTAAATGATGCATCAACTTACAGAAGATTAGTAGGGAGGTTAGTTTATCTCACCATAACTAGACCAGACCTCACTTATATTGTTCATGTATTGAGTCAGTTTATGGACAAACCTAGACAACCACACTTGGAGGCAGCACACAAAGTCCTTAGGTATATCAAACATACTCCTGGACAAGGTATTTTATTACCATCTACAGGTTCTCTTCAATTGAGAGCATTTTGTGATGCTGATTGGGCCCGTTGCAAGGATACGAGAAGGTCAATTACAGGTTTTTGCATTTTGCTTGGACAAGCACCAATTTCTTGGAAGACAAAGAAACAGACAACGATATCTCGTTCAAGCGCTGAAGCAGAGTATCGTTCTATGGCTACTACATGCTGTGAGATCACATGGCTGAAAAATATCTTAAAAGACTTGGGAGTAAGTCATACGCAGCCAGTGTATTTATACTGCGATAATCAAGCAGTCATACACATAGCCGCAAATCCAGTTTTTCATGAGCGAACTAAACACATCGAGATAGACTGTCACTTAGTGCGTGAAAAGATTCAAAATGGAATGATTCAGACGGCTCACATTCGCACTTCAGATCAGCCAACAGATTTATTTACCAAGCCTTTGAGCACTATGCAATTTGAAGTTTTACTCAACAAGTTGGGTGTCATTAACATACACTCCAACTTGAGGGGGAGTGTCAAAGGAAGTTAAGCCTGAAGAATAGCCACAAATTACGCAGTCTATATTAGAGATTGATTATCTATCAATTCTATCCTTATCTGGATATGATTTAGCTTGATCATAGGCTTTAGAATAGGATTATTGTGTGTATATATACATGTAATACTTATTCGTAGGATGAAGAGATTTTTACCACAACAGTTATTTCTTCTTTATATGCACCGCGCGCAACAATTAAAGACCATTCGCAGCGCACATCGCGCGTTGTGGTTAAGAGCATTTGCAGCCCACACGGTCTGCTACGATTTAAGAGCATTCGCAGTGCGCACACGTGCTACGGTTAAAAGCATTTGCAGTGCATTGCGCGCTGTGATTAAAATATCATAAAATTATCACTAATATTTATTTAAAATGTAGGCATTATCACAATTCATCCGTCACTTAAAATAGAAATAAAAAATTACAAAATACAGTCAAAATGTGAATACATGATTTTTATTCATCTAATAATCATTTTATAAAGCTCACAAATTTCTCTAAATCAAATACAAAAATCATGAATTTCTAACAATCAAAGATTTCACTGCCAACAATGTTCCAACACTACTTCAATTTAACATGCATCCAAGTATTCCATTGGCTACATGTGTTCGCGCTGTTCTCAAAGTCATCCATCTTAGCCTTCATCTACATTTTTATATTTATGATATGATGTCAAGAAACTATGACCAACCTCAATGTTGTCGTCATCATCATCATCTCCATCTCTATCTTTGCTACCCCCATCTCCATAATGAACCACAATATCCTTATTCTCCTAAGTGTTATCTTTTGAAGTATTTCCATTTTCATGCTCCTCCATCCTTTCTAGTTCTTCTATCCTTGCCATAATTCGAGCATATTCTTCATCTTCATCAAGCTTTTGCAGATTTTCTGTCTTGCAGGAATGTAAAGAATCTGAAATAACTAGATTGAAAATTAGAGGGAAGCACCTCGTCTTTCACCCAAACTAGTATATCATGCATTGCAAATGTGAATATTTACAATGTGTATTTACACAACAAAGTAAGTTAGAATCTCAAAAATAGTTGCACAAAGAGAAGTATAGAAGTTGCCAACTATACTAAGAAAACAGAAATTACAGTATGCGATTCCATTTCAAATAGATCAATATGAAATCTCACAAGAACAATAAGTATATCTTGAAAAATGTTCTATACCAAAATGTAACAACTAATTATGTGATTCTATTTCAAGCAAAGAATGCTAATGTAGCTTACTATAGACCAAAACCTAACAAGAATACTTGAACTAAAACCTAATCATCCAAGTCTAGATTTAATCGAAGGTTAGACCTGCAACTACCATATGCACCTACATTGGTAGTTGCACCTACATTAGTAAGTCCAGTAGTTATTCCTATCCCTAAGTTGTTCTACAGAAGTTGCTATAAAAGTATAATATATTTCTAGATTTGAAGAACAAGCAAAGTGACTGAACAACATAAGAGAATTCTTTTTTAGTGTAAATTACATACTACACTAAGGCTGCGTTTGGTAGGGGATAATTCATCGTGTAATGTAATCAAGATTACATTACAAGTTGGATTCCTTTGTTTGGAATAATTTTAAAATTGTAATGTAATGAAATATCGATTACAAAAGTGATTCAAGATTTGTAATCTTGATTACAAAACTAAAACGATGTAATCCGATTACATTCCCTACCCTCTATTCCCGAAACCTATCGGCAGAACCCTCCACGGCCATGGCCACACCAGCCGGCCGGCGGCGGTCGCCGGTCGCCGATCGCCTGCAGGTTGCCGGTCGGCGACGGTCGCCGGTCGCCGGTCGCCGGTCGCGGGCCGGCCGGCGGCGATCGCCGGCAGTCGTCGGTCGCCAACCATGGTCGTCGGTCGTTGTTGTCGATCGTCAGCCGCCAATCTTTGATTACATTACAGGATAGATTACCCCTCACCAAACGTAGCCTATGGTTATCAAAGATTACATACAACTCGTTACCAAACATAGTAATGTAATCACGATTACATTATAGACTCGATTACATTACAGACTCGATTACATTACCCCCTACCAAACGCAGCCTAAATGTTCACAAAACTTAACTTTGCTGACTAGTCACTTGATGTCGTCATCTATCACTAAAGTATCTTCATCAACAGTATGCTTCAAGTGTTCGATTGCCTTGTCCACTTGCAAAAAGAGGTCATTCTCACATGTCTGTTTCATTAGGCTGAAAGAGGTCATTCCCAAGCAGGTGTGCTAGTGGCTCATACCTATATAAGTTACAAGACAAACACAAATATTAGCTATAATGTATATAAAAATAATAGAATAGATCAGGATGTGTATTGTAAAAAAAATCCTGATAGATTAAATAGTTAACACTTAAATCCTGATAGTTACAAGACCACTTTTAGGCAACTGCAGCAAATATTTTGCCAGGTAGATTTAACAAAGTGAAATCCTGATGCACTAAGGGACCATCAGATCCATCATTATTATCTTTGGTATCCTAATACGGACAAGCAATCAATAGGATGGTCAAGTGGCATGTTGTTGCAACAGCATACAAGTTGTTGCTAAGTAAATGGTTAACAGTTGCCTATGACAAACATTTCATGTCAACAAGCCACCTTCAAATCACACAGGTTACTTACTGAACCCTTATCTATTTGAATGCTTGTAATGAACTCTCATTTAGACATGGCCAAAAAATTTTATTTACCTACTTTGTATTGTTTAAAGGATAGAATGAAAAGTAGCAGTTCTTGTGACTTTCAATGGGTGGCAATCAGAGGGGGAGGTGGATGACGACTATAGCTCCTGATGATTAATAAAGAATGTGCAGTATCAAATTCAGATAACGAGCAAAATTCGCAGAATAGAAAGCATGTGTAATGTTGATCAAATAGAGAATTCATCAATTTTTGTTGTAATGTTTAACTTCCCACTATTCTGCAGTTTCCACAACAGAAATATTAGAGCTCTAGTTGGCAATTTTCAGAGAGTTGACAAAGGCAAAGTTATTTGCAACAAATGTTAAGCCATTATTTATAAATTGGTTGTTTCCTTCTCAATTAATTGGCTAGTTCACCTTCGCTTAAAATTGGAAATAGCAGACTATAACTTCAACAAAACAACATTTATAAGTCAAAATTTAAGAAATTGACCTAACATCAAATGCTAGTCTATCTTCCATGCTACAGTAGGCATCTAATCATCTAGTAAAGGACCTCAAAAAAACAGAACTACCAAATGTATGGCTTCACAAAGGCAAGTTCAATTATACACCATATGCCACAGTGAAACAGAAACTAAAAAATGCTCAATTTGTAAGTTAAAAACTGAAGGAAAAAAAAAACAGATTGACGAAATATAAGGCCTTGAAGAAATAATTTGATAAAAAAAACTATTTTTTATGTAAGAGACGGATCAAAATCCATCGATGTCAATCCTGCGGCGGGGGTCGATGACGTTGGTGGAGGCACGGAGCTGCTCATAGGAGTAGATCAGCTGTTGAAGAGGGGGATCTGGAAGGCGCCACACGAGGACAAACGTGAAAAAGGAGTTCAGAATGCGAAAGAGTCGAGTCTACCAGGAGGAGCGACGACAGGGAGAATGGGAGGGGGAGTGTGGAACCGCAAGTGCCGAGAGCAAGAGGTGGCAAAGGGGATTCAGAGAAGTCAATGGAGTTGTTAGGGGATCACAGAGAGGAAGGGTTTGGGGGCGAAGTCGTGAAGGGCGACGGAGCGGATGGGTTTGGCGCGAAGTAGCCAAGGAAGGGTTTTAGGTGCGGATTAATTCGGCGAGACATTGGGTTAAAAAGCACTAAAATTTTGGCATTTAGCAGCGCGCTTTACATGCGTGGTTAATATTTAATTTAATATATTTTTAACAGCGTATTTTATACGCGATTAATATTTAATTTTAAGAAAATAATATCCTCAATGAAAAATCTTTAAAAACATGCTCAGTGAATAATATGACATTTTACATATAGCGATCCTCGACGAGTTTATCATGCCCCCAGGATATAGTTTGATTCGGAGCGACGGTCGGAGGTCGTCGATGGTGTCCGAGCGATAATCAGACGTGTACATGCAAAGTGCCACGTCATTCACTGAGCGTTTCATTGAATTTTTTCACTTAGTGTATCATAGCTCTGATTCGGTAATTAAAAGTTGCAAGAAAATATCTATCTTCTCTTTAAAATTCGCTGAACCTTGAATATGCACAGTAGGGATTATAAATTTATCTTTCATGCACATCAATGGTGGTACTTGTATGAATTCATCTTTCATGCATATCAACATGAAAAAGTGTTCTTTCTTTACTATATCGATAACTTTCATTGGTTTATTGTGTCTACTGATGGTGTGCACATAGATCAAACAAAGATAAACGTAGTCTTGGAGTGACCCCAACCAACGACTTTGCACGATGTCTGAAGTTTCCATGACTTGGTTTTTTCTATCTTCGGTTCATCAGAAATTTTAACACTCTAATTGGTTCCATCACTGAGCGTTCAGATTTCATGTGGTCTGGATAAGCAAAGACTACTTTTCAATTAGTCAAGCAGAAGATAACCGAGGCATTAATTTTGACACTTCCTGATTTTGAGTAAGGGTTCGAGGTCAACTTTGATGAATATAGCATCGATATAGGAGGTGTTCTAAGTCAGTTTGGGTATCCAGTTGCTTTCTTCTGTGAGAAGCTGTCTGGATCCAACAGAAATTATTCTATACTTCTACCTACGACTTGGAGTTCTATGCTATTATTCAGTCCTTGAAGCATTGGCGTCATTACTAAGTACAGAAGGAATTCATCCTATATATTTAAATAATCAGGAAGCATTGAAATACATTAATGGTCAACACAAGTTGAAAAGGCAGCATGCCAAGTGGGTAGCTTACTTATAGGAGTTCATCTTTACACTAAGGCACCAAGTTGGAAGTCTGAATCGAGTCACGGATGCCTTGAGTCGCAATTCTTCATTGCTGACCACCCTAGTACTACTGTTGCACGCTTTGAGGTTTTCCAGATTATATGTAGTTGACCCATCATTCGAAAAGATATTCCAAAAGGTACATGATGGTCACCGCCATAATTTTATTTTATATAATGGCTATATGTTTCTTGGGTTATAGTTGTGCATTGTAGATTGCTCTCTGAAGCAACAAATAATGAGTGAGCTTCATAATGAGGGGCACTTTGTGTGTTATAAGACGTTAGCCCTCATCTCTATAGATTTTTATTGGCCTAAGTTGACCAACGATGTGACTAACTTTGTAGACCGATGTTTTGTATGTCAACAATCTAAGGGGGTTCTCACCAATACAAGCTTGTACACCCCTTACCTATTCCTGAAGCCCATTGGTTTGATATTAGCATGGA
The DNA here is from genome assembly GCA_024364735.1 of Boesenbergia rotunda. NCBI lineage: Eukaryota > Viridiplantae > Streptophyta > Magnoliopsida > Zingiberales > Zingiberaceae > Boesenbergia > Boesenbergia rotunda. The sequence continues at coordinate 215,079 of JAGFNQ010001358.1, read as the reverse complement.
TTTTGTATTAGGAATATCGTGCACCCAACGAATCTCAGATTTGGTTCTTGTTGTGGTTGATAATGATAACTTCTCAAAGATGATACATTTCATAGCTTGTAGGAAGACTATGCATGTTGCTCGGATTGTCTGTCTTTACTTCAAGGACATCGTGTGTGCAACTACATGGCGTTCACCGGTCCATGACTTCAAATTAAGATGCCAAATTCATTAGTCATTTTTTGAAGAGCTTATGGGGAAAATTAGGCATGCAGTTGAATTTTAGTAATGCTTATCACCCTTAGACAGATGAACAAACCAAGGTAATGAATCGGAGTCTGAACCATCTTCTGAGATGTCTCACAAGAACTAATTAAGCTAAAGTAGTGGGACTTGGCGTTGCATCAAACAAAGTTTACCTGCAATAGATCGAGAAATAGAATCACGGGTTTGAGTTCTTTTGAGATTGTCTATGGGTGGAACCCATCCGGGGTTCTAGACTTAGCCCCTGTTCCATGTGTAGGATAATTTAGTCCTAAAGCAAATGAGACGACAAAGCATCTTTGAGGCATTCATGAGCAAGTGAAACTAGCAATTCTGTATAGCAATACCAAGTACAAAACTCGTGTTTGTTGGTGTCCCAGTTGGTTTTGATGTGATCAACCAAGTTAAGTTAGGTTCTGTTGTGATTTTGATCCCTCTGTCTAATTGTGCAGGAGCTTAGTGTTGGACCTTGGATGGCTAGAGAAGGGGGGGTGAATATAGCCAGACACCCACAAGTTGCACTTTGAAGTTTTCTGCGTGATCAGATTAGCAGCGGAAGAAAATGCAGAACAAAGAATAACGCAGAGAAGGAAACGCAAACCAAACAAACGCTAACACCGTGATGTAGAAGGTTCGGGGATAACTTGCCCCTACTTCTTGGCGTGCCCGTGAGGTGGGTGATCCCTTGATCGTCGGCAGATCAATCCCGGGTGAACACCGGATAAGATAGAACCTCCTTCTCGGTGGAGAAACCTCTCCACAGATCTCACGAATGATTGAACTTGAGTACAAGAGATCACACAAGAAGGAATAATCACAAAGATCTCACAAGAATGCAACAAGATCGCTCAAGCACAAAGCAACAGAGAGCACAACCCCACAGCAAAAACTTCACTCGTTTTTCTGTCTTCCTTGTTGTCGCTCCTCTGCTTCCAGCCTCATCTTAAGCCTCTGCTCCCATCATCAAGCTCTCCATCAGCATCCACTGAAGCCACAGCCTGACCCCCTGACTCCCTGAGCACTCAGTCCACTGAAGACCCTCTCCAGCTGAGCCTCCGTCAGTTGCTAGCTGCTCTCCAGACGCCGTTGAGACCTGAAACAAGGAAACAGCCAAACCAGCTCCAAGGAAAGCCTCCCATTGACTCTCCTCCAATGTTTGAATCATTCCTGTAAAGCCTGTACACTCCAATAGAAGCTTAGCAACTCATATCAAACATAACCAGCAATGTATCAGAGAATCGGCAGAGAAAACAGTTGCGATCAGAGCTTCTGACAGCGTATTTGAATTAAAGTTCTGCTCCTGATCGGTCACCAGACCGATAAGGAAGGACCCTGATCGGTCACCAGACTGATCCAGCAGTCTTCTGCACACTCCTGATTGGTCCCCAGACCTATCCAGCAGTTTGCTGCACACTCCAGATCGGTCCCCAGACCAATCAGGCTCCAGCCTGATCGGTCACCAGACCAATCAGGCTGCTACCTGACCGATCAAGAGTCATCCTAATCGGTTATAGTGAGAACCTTGCGACAAATGATTGTTCACTAGACCGATCTGAACAGTATCCCTGATCGGTCACCAGACTGATCAGGAGCAGATCAGTAAGGTTCCCAAAACCTACTGGATGCTCCCTGATCGATCACCGAACTGATCCGGAGCAGAGCAGCAGGTGAACTGTATGCTCCCTGATCGGTCACCAGACCGATCAGCCATCGCTGGATCGGTCACCAGACCGATCCACGAAGGAGCACCGTGCCAACTTCCCTGATCGGTCACCAGACCGATCCAGGCAAGCCCAAATGCACTCTAAGTCACGGGAACAAGCCTCCAGCCCTTCTTTTACTCGTGCTATGCCCAGCTTCACTCACTGGGACTTCAATCTAGCCCTCCAAGCTAGGACTTGGCTTCACTTAATTCAATTAATTCAAATAAATTCAATTAATTCAAACTAATTCAAATAACTTCAATTAATTCAAATTAATTCAAATAAATTCAATAAATTCAAATTTATTCATTTAATTCAAATTAATTCAAATAAACTTCAATTAATTCAATTAAGTCAAATTAAATTAAATTCAAATTAAATCTAAATTAAATTCAAATTAAATCTTAATCAAATTCAAATTAAATCTTAATTAAATTCAAATTAAATCTTAATCAAATTCAAAGTAAAACTTAATTAAATTCAAACTAAATCTAAATTTAATTCAAATTAAATCTTAATTAAATTCAAATTAAATCTTAATCAAATTCAAATTAAATCCTAATTAAATTAAATTCAAAATTAAATTAAATTCAAATTAATTCAAATTCAAATTAAATTAAATTCAAAATAAATTAAATACAAATTAAATTCAATTCAATTCAAATTAAATCTTAATTAAATTCAAAATTGAATTAAATTCAACTTAAATTAAATCTTAATTAAATTCAAATTAAATCTTAATTATTCAAATTCAAATTAGTTAATTAAATCTTAATTATTCAAATTCAAATTAATTAAATTTTAATTATTCAAACTCAAATTAATTCAATTAAATCTTAATTAATTCAATTAAATTCAAATTAAATCTTAATTAATTTAAACTTAAATTAATTCAAATTAATCCTAATTAATTCGAACTTAAATTAATTCAAATTAAATTAACTCAAACTTAAATTAATTCAATCTAAATAAATAAAACTTAAATTAATTCACTTAAATAAAACTTAAATTAATTCACTTAAATCTCAATTAATTAATTAATTTCTAATTAGGTTAACTTCAATTAATTCTTAATCCAACCAAATATAAATTTAACTCGAACTAAACTAAAACCTTACCCAAACCACAACAATTAATTTAATAAAATTAAATATGTCAAAGTGGGTTGACATATTCGCGGGTTCACACGACATGTATCAAATCGGGAATTTGATACATCTTTAGAAACGTAATTAAAATGCTTTGGACTTGTTTGACTCATGCATAATTGTCATGCCTTGCATTTACTACTTCTTTTAAATATATGACATGTCATTCATATTTAAATTGTATGCATATATTAGAACGGCTATAGGAAAAAGAATAATTGAAACTTGATCAACCTAGTATTGGGTGGCGGTGAGATAATAGTACGTTAGGGAAGCCTCTTCTAATAAGGTCAAGTATACACTACTTGGTCTCTTTAGACTGGTGAAACTAGCCGAAGCTACCGATCCAAGACCCAAACTAGTTAGACCAGAATTTTTCAAAAAGTAATTTTAAAAATGAAATTTCATTAAAAGGCTTTGTCAAGGAAAGGGTTGATGATCCAATAAGGCTACGGCCAAAGAAGGCCTAGTGCCTCGCCAAGACCTGGAAGCCAATTTTTGAAACTCAAATTCAAGTTACTTCTTGTCAAATTCAAATCTAATACAAGCTTTAATTAAATCTTAGAGTTAATAATAAATTAATAAAAATGATTCAAGCATCTCACAATACACCTATAAGGCAACCATGCTTGTTGTATTGATGCATCTAAAATGGGTGAGATGTTAAGGACTAATGAATTGAAAAATATTTTTCAAAATTGTTAGAATATTTTCCTAAAAATATATTTTTAAAATAGTGCTTTAACATAATAATATTTTTATGGAATTCATGATTGTCTGATTGATTATACATATTATACATTTTTCAAAAGTATATCTTTTCAAAAATTGTTTGACTCACTCAATTAGACACAAGTCTCTTAGGACAACACTAAAGTTCCTTAAGGCACTTAGATAGAGTCAAACGATGTTGGGTACAGGGGGAGTGGTTTATTCTTTTTCAAAAATTATCCTTGAAAAACCACTGTCTTTTAAAACGGTTTTCGAAAATTGGGTTTTAAACACTATTACTTATGTTTTTCGAAAACTATGTCGGATAAAATACCTTAATTTCAAAATATGTTTCGAAATTTCAAAATATATTCCAAGAGTGTGCTTTATCTTGTTTGATTTTGATAACCCTAATGACACAGAGGAAAGTCCACTTTATAATTTACAAGGACTCCTAGGATGTGTCAGTTTTAGGGGGAGTCTAAATCAAACTTCTGAAAAAGTTTTTTTGTGTTGTTAATTGTTTTGAAATTATTAGATAATTCTTTTGATCTGAATCAAACCTTAAGACTCAGAGGAAGAGTACTTGTGGTCAACAAGCTTCCAGGACTGAGTCAAGTTTAGGGGGAGGTCAAATTAAAAGAATTATTTAATAACATATTTTCTTGAACTATATCTTCAAAATCTTGCTAAAAACATAAGTATTCTTTCGAAATACTAACATTTTTTTCTTAAAAATACCAGTATTTTCAAAAATTCATCTGGTTTTGATCAATTTAAAAAAAAAAAGTGTTTATCTTGAGTTTGGAAAATCTTCCAGGACACTTAGGAAAATGTCCTTGTAGTCAACAAGGTTTCTTATGATTGTGTCAAACTGGAAGATAAACCAAGTCAAGTATTATGACTTCAAAAATTCATACATTTTTCAAAATGTACTTACATCCTATTATTCTATTTTTCGGAAGTTGTGTGACTTATGTGAAAATTTTCTAGGACACTTAGGAAAATGTCCTTGTAATTAATAAGATTTCCTAGGATTGTGTCAGACTGGAGAAGAAACCAAGTCAAGTAAAATATTATATTTTCAAAATGCATCTTACTTTTCAAAAATTATACTTATATTTTTCAAAGTCTAATCTTTTTCAAAAGTACTTAATTTTTTGAAAAGTACTTGCAAAATATGCATAATGTTTTTCAGAAATACTTATATTTTCCAACATTGCAAATGCATCCTATCTTTCGAAGTTACTTATATTTTTCAAAACTTACAAAAGTACTTGTACTTTTCAAAGCTCATAGTATTTTTTCAAAAGTTATGCATTTTTCAAAAGTACTGATTTTTCACAAAAAATGCAATATATCTTTCAAAATACAAAGCTTTATCAAAATGCACTAGTAAAAATCTTTTTATAATTGCTTAGTTTTATACTATGCCTTCAAAAATTACACTAAGTATTTTCAAAAAGAACCAAGGGTTTCAATTGTTGGTGCAAGTATTTTTGTTTTTTTTTTATGTATGACAAAGGGGGAGCGATACGCCTTAAGTTAGAAATTTTTTATTTTTTAGAATTTTTTTCCTCTTCCCAAAGGATCAATTAATCAATTTCAAAATGGGAGAGAACGACGGTTAGAAATTTTTTCTTATTTTTCCCAGAGGATTAAAAATATGTTTTTAAAACTAAGATCATTTTTAGTTTGATCCCAAGGATAGTAAGTTAGCCCCTTCAACCAATCTAACTTAAGTTATTGTCAAACATCAAAAAGGGGAAGATTGTTGGTGCAAGTTGCATCAATAATGTTCTCCTGTAAGTGTTTTAATATTTGACAATACACTTAAGTCAGTGATACATTGAACAGACAAGGGGAGCAAAGGAGAAGTAACCTAAGTGGAAGAAAAGTCCTAGTTAACCTAGGCACTAAGACCTGCTCGGAAGGTGGGCACGAAGTCCTGGTCAAGGACTGGGCACTAAGTCCTGGCAAAAGGCTGGGCACCGAACACCTGCTCGGAAGGTGGGCACTAAGTCCTGGTCGAGGACTGGGCAAGAAGACCTGGCCGAGGGTTGGGCACCGAAGACCTGGTTCGGCGAATTGGGCACGAAGACCTGGCCGAGGGTTGGGCACCTAAGTCCTGGACCTAGGGTTTGGGCACGGAGTCTTGGTCCGAGGGACTGAGCAACTTAGCTGAGCAATGACTAAGGACAGAAGTAGAGACGGGCCGGGGTTCGGGCGTCTCGAGGTCCGAAGTAATCGGAGGCTAAGCAAAAGTCCACCCGAAGGATTAGGTGGCAACCGGCTCCTGAAAGGAGTAGGTGGAAGGCGCGTTCTCGGGGGGTGAGAACTTGCGTCAGTTCGACCTAGGATTTCATGGAAATCCAAAGTCCGAACCAAGTCCTTAAGGCTAATATTGTATGTATATGTGCTTTGTGTTTGTGTATCTTGCAGGTACCAAGATTGGAAGACAAAGCAAGCAAAAAATCTGGGTTGGAAACCTTGAGGCCAGGCGCCCCCATCAGTGGGGGCGCCCCCATGCATCCAGGGCGCCCCCATTGATGGGGGCGCCCAAGCCAAAGGTGAAAAATGCAGGTTAAGTGAAGCAGGCAGAATAGGCTTCAAGCAGGGCGTCCGGGAGGTCCGGGGCGCTCGGGTTCAAAGCTGTATTTGTTGTTTCGAGTTCGAAACACAGATAAGCCTTCATGAGGGCGCCCGGAAGGTCTGGGGCGCCCTGGTCAAAGGTTTTATCAGCTGCGGCGAGGTCGGCGCAGGGATAAGGTTTGACCGAGTTTTTCGGGGCGCCCCCAGCGTCCAGGGCGCCCGTATGAAGCCTATATAAGGAGCTTCGACCCCTCTCCTTTAGATACAACTGCTAAGTGTCATTCTGATCACTCTGACTAACGACAACACGCTAAAGACGAGGCTCTACGACCAGGAGGCTCCAGGAGGAAGAGCGCGGCACTTCGGAGGTTCAGATCGGCCGAGTTTTAGATCTTGTTTGTTCGGTTTGATTTTATTGTTCCGCATTCAATTTATTTATCTTTTGATTGTAATCTTGCACTGTAAGTCGGGTTTCTCCGCCTCCGGAAAGTCCGGGAAGGAGACCAATAGTGGACGGGCGTTCCCGTGCATAGGCCTTGGATGTACTGACCCTTGGGGGTCGGGAACCAAGTAAAAATCCCATGTGCAATCTGTGTTGGTTGTTGTTTTCTTCGTTCTGTTTATTTTCCGCTGCACTAACGCTCTGAGTCTAGAATGAAGATTCGAAAGTCTACGATTTTCTTACAAAGGTTTTCACGGTTGATATTCACCCCCCTCTATCGACGACACCAATCCTACACCGGCTTCACTTCCCGGGATTTTCACTCACCGGGATTTCCTCCAACTTAGCCCTCCAGGCTAGGACTTTTCACCCAACCCTCCAAGTTAGGGCTTTTCACCTAGCCCTCCAAGCTAGGATTTCAATCAACCCGTGCCTAGTCCCCGACCAAGACTTAATCATAATTAGTTCAACCAAACTTAAATCAAACCTTAAATCGGTGTCAACACCAAAACAATAATCGGGCCAGACTGCATCAACAATCTCCCCCTTTTTGTTGTTTGACAACCCGATTTAACTCGATTTAAGTTTAGGCATTAATGATCACTTGAAGGCAGTTCAATTATCGTAAGGGAATCAAAATCCTCCCCCTACAATAACCCTAAACTTAATCAATCATTTCTCCCCCTTTGTCAAACATCGAAAAGGGTATGGTTATTAAGTTTGAACATACCTCCCCCTCAAACATGGGTCTCTCTCCAAAACCCAAAATAATCAAAGGTGAAATTTTTGAATTGCATATGAGAGGCATATACCATAAATGTATCATGGCAACAACATCATACGGCAAAAAGTGTGAATTGCACATGAAAACATATACAGAAATATATCATGGTCAAGCATGTATATGTTTCATATAACAAGTAAGGAATGCAGCTGTATCGGACACATAGTCCTGATTGGTCTCCGTGACCGATCAGGTTCGTTGATTATTTGATACAGAACTATTTCTTATTAGTCTGGGGAATGATCAGATTTCAGAAAAATTTCTAAAACTCTGATACGTTCCTGATCAGACTGCATTAATAATTTGCATTCCAAAACAAGGTTTAGACTCCATTGATATTCGTCATTTCAGAAAAATTTCCGAAACACGACATTAAGAACAAGAGTCATAACTCAACAAACCCTTTTTTTATGAATTTGAACATTCCAATATTGGTTTGTATCAAATCAGCATTTTAATACTTGATGTTTCAGAAAAATTTCTGAGAATCAAGGATCTTAAAAATTCCTACCCTTATTTGAATACTTGAACAAATTTGTACTCACTTAGTACCAGGTTTGTACCAATGGAGGATCAAGTATGTTTCAATTGTACTTGGTTTGTATTAGATTTGTGCGTATCAGTATGATCAGGTGATCTGATACAACTTGATGAAAATGGGATCGGACTGAAGAGTAGTTTGATACCTCTTATCAGTGTTGATCTGATCGGTCACCGGACCGATCAGTATGATTCCTGATCGGTCACCAGACCGATCAGGGTGAGTCCTAATCGGTCGGTGGACCGATCAGGTCTGATACAGAATGTTTTCTGAAACTGACCAGTTTCAGAAACAAGTTTGTTTCAACTCTTACCATTCCCAAACCCTAAATCAATTAGTTTTAATCCCATTGGTCCTAAAGGGTTTCCTTAATCAAAATGCATATTTTCAAACAATTATCAAAATATGATACTAATATCAAATTTTCAAAACATGATCAGTTTTCATGATACAAACAAAAATATGATCAAATTTTCAAAAATATACTTGTATCAAATTAGTATCAAAACATGATCAAGCTTTCTAACACATGATTGTATCAATACAATTCATGAGGTTGTATTTTGTCCGACATGCTTTTATCTCATTCAACCAGTTTTAAAAACATTTCAAAAGCATGCATTGATGTTGCCTTGTAAGGTTTATGATGATCATCACAGACTATATATTCCTCAGAAATTTGCATGCAATACACTAAAACATACAGTAAATCATGGCATACTTGATCAAGTTCACCAAACAAAATATCTTAAGCAAAACCTAAGCCCAAACCTTAAGCTCATGTTTTTGTTCGGTGATGCCTTATTAGTACAAACTATGTGTTAATTCTTGTTCTTTAGCATGCATTCATGTTGTATAACATATACAAGAAAATGGACTCCTTAGGCTTGACATAAGGCATATCATAAATCATGAATTGCAGAAAAACATAAATTGCAACAATAAACCTGATTATCCTAAACAATCCATGACAAGAGTAAGTTATGTGTCACCTAAACCATTCATGTGAATATATTTTTTTCCCTTGGTCATGGGTTTGGAGCACCAAATATCAACCTCCCATGTTGATAGATGCTGCCCCTCAAATAATGCTTATACAATACGAAATATGAAAGTTTTAGGTACCCAAATTTTGGGACCTAATGAACTTTCAATGAAAGACTTTGGCACCCATGCCTTAGTCATTTTCTTTCTAGGTTTTTGAACCATAGAATTATTTTGTGCTCTAAATTGGGTTCTTGACATTAAAGATATGACACTAGGTTCTTTAGGTTGGTAACCCAAACCAACCTTGTTGTAAGCCGCCTTTTGTGAGTTTAAGATCATATCTAGGGTTTTGGAACTTGTTGAAAATTTCTCAAGAATATTCTTGAGGTTTTCAATTTCACCCTTCAAGCCCTTATTTTCATCCTCAAGATTTTTAACATACAAGTCATCCATTGCCTCATCCTTAGAGGATTTTTCATGAAAATCATTAATATCCTCCACTCTAGAGGATTTCAATTCTTCTACTTCCAATTTCAACAATTTAACTTTGTTCTTGGATTTTTTAAGCAACCTAGCTAGACATGCAATGGTTCTATAGCACTTATCTAGCTCGGGAGAGATTACCTCTTCATCATCCGAAGATGATGAAGGCGCGGTTGAGGAGCTTGATTCGTCTCCACTCTCCTCTTCATTTGAATCCTCTATGGCCATGAGGGCACGGTGATGAGTGTACTTGTCACGCCCCGAGGAGCCGCTCGTCCGATACCGACCGGACAGCTACTCCCTCGTCCCAGCGGACAATTCAAAAACCAGACCACCACGACTACCTCAGCCTGCTTGTACCGCAGCCTATAGGGCTGGAACAAGCGACTGTAAAGAACAAAAACGAAAACGACGACAAAGTTGCGTACCGGTACGACTTACGACAAAACCAAAACGGAATCGAGGCCTCCATAGCACACAAAAGTACAACTATACTGCCACAAAAATGGACGACACAACAGAGCACAACATATGACAGCGGAAGTGAAAAGAAACAAAAACGAATAAAAGGAAAAGGTACCAACATGTACCACAGCAGAAACACAGAACACCCGCGGAAATCGTCTCGGAGACACGTGGACTGGGACAGGCTGCTGGACAATCCAGACGATCATCCTGAAAAGAGGAAAAAAAACAGAGCCAACGGGATGAGTCCTAAGAATTCAGCGAATACAGTCTAATATGCACAGGAAGAAATAATAGCAGTAAGTCACCGTCTATCTATCTCTCACAATACTGAAGATAACTGCAGTAAAAAGAAATGCAGAACTGAACCATAAGCAGTAAAGGAACTACATACCTACCTACGTCGATCCAAACCCGGTAGTATACATGTCAATCGAGTGCAACAATCAAGTGCAACAATCACAATCATATGCATCAATGCACAGTATGCTCATGATGCAGCATGGGTCACCCCTGACGCCTCGGTCAATAATGCACACGCGAGACCATATGGGTAGGGCTGTGACCTGGTCTTCCCTGCACGAACAGACGGTCGATAATGCACACGCGAGACCGAATGGGTAGGGTCGGAGACCATAAACGTACCCCACCATCGGGTGAAGTAACGCTCTAAACGTCCCTGCTATCATCGGATAGGTAGGGGACCTGCTGCAGCGCCGGGTCCGCCAACGGGGCTACACGACAGGTCATGTGGCAGGTCTGACGGCCCATCTCAACCACTAGGGGAGTCAAAGGTCGCCTACATATGCCCCTACACGAGTAGCAAGTACGACGGCCATCTCAACCTCCAGGGAGTCAAAGGTCGTCCCCTATGCTACGTGCAATAATGATGCGTGTCACTATCCCATGCATCATCCACTATCTATCCCTGCTGTCATCTACATAATATGCAGTAGTCCATATAACCGGTATGCACCAATACCTAAATCCTAGCGTAAGGTATAAGGTAAACTGTGCATCATCAATCCATACAGATATAGTAAGCAGCAAAGCTAACGGATACAACTACCGGAGCAAGAGCACAGAGATACAGATATCAGATATCCCTACTGCTAACTATGTCTAACTATGCATAAAAGAGGTACCCGCCTAGATACAAAGAAGTCGGAGCGACGAGAATCCCGTCCAAAATAATATCCACGAAGCGTGAACTACGTCAATGCCCTGCATCAAAAATATTACTCAGCTATATACACAAAGTAACTAATCACCCACTAATTCATATTAGTGGTGATCTAATCATCGTAATCATTTAATTAACATTAAATTAAATAATTAACTACTCGATTAGCCGAAGTCTCAAGATTCATAAGAAAATTAAGCAACTTAAAGCTAATCCCCAATCCCATGTTGCTCTCGGCAGGGACACAACACCACAAGCACACAAACACTTACCAAACTCCCGAACAAAAATCTCAACCCTAAAGACCTAGTCTTCTTCATCAATCTCCCAGCCAACACAGAACTTTCCAAAACAACCAATCGAATCCTCACCACAGAACCCATGGTAGCTCAAGATCTCAGAACAAAATAACCTGAAACTAATACAAAACTAATCTGATCCAAAACAACAACATCCAAGAATTATCCAAAACAACAAGAACAATTTGATCCAAAGGAATCGAGACCTAGCCATCCACATCATCAAATCCCAAGTCGCAGAATCAAGATTCTTACCCGGATCGGCGCCGGTTCCCAACCTGTCTCAGCCTTCAACCGCGGCTAGGGTTCACAGAGATAAGAAGAGAGGAAAAGGGGTGGCGCGGCTGTGATCTAGGGCTCGTACTCACGGCGGGGCATCGGGCGGAGGCTGCGAGTGAATGAAGAGGAGGAGAAGAGATCGGCGCTTGGCGGCAGTCCATGGCGCGCGAGGAAGAAGAAGAATCGTTGCTTGGCGGCGCTGGTCGAGAGAAGGAGAGGAAGAAAGGAGTTGGCGTGGTTGCGACGCGTGAGGAGAGGAAAAGGAAGAAGCGGAAAGGGGGAAATCAGAATCTGCCTTAGGGCAAAGGGGATAAATTAAAGGGTTGGTCTTTTACAAATACCCCCCTGCATATTAGTTATTTGATTGACACCCTTAAATCAGCCCTTCTTACCTCTAAGCCCTCCAAAATTTTCAAATGCTAACATTGTAGCTCACTTGGTTCCAGGATTCAGGAACTATTGTACTTGTCCTGGAGGTCAAGGGTTCGAATCCTGGGGAAGGCAAAAACCCACTGCCAGGGGTGGGAAGACCGTAGGGTCGCCGGCCTAGAGGGTTGCCTGCGGGGACCATAGAGGCGGGGCCGCTACAGTACTTCTCCTCCTCCTCTTCTTCGGATGAACTAGAGGACAATTCATCCCATGTGGCCCTCAAGGCCTTCTTTTTCTTCTTTGATTTATCCTTCTTCTTCTTTAACTTTGGACATTCATCCTTGTAATGTCCTTTCTTGCTACACTCAAAACAAGTAATATTAGACATATCAATTTTAACTATACTCGGGTTACCTTTACCCTTGAGGTGCCGGCTCTCCCTCATCATCCTTCTAACAAAGTTGGCCATCTCGGAGGAAGAACACCAGCTGCCCTCCTCCTCGGACTCGGACACGGACGAGGATGAAGATGAAGAGACTTCCTTCCCCTTCTTCTTCCCCTTCTTCTTCTTCTTGTTGTCACCTGCCACTAAAGCAATACCTTTCTCTTTTGAACTTTTGTTAGAGATCTCATGTACTTCCATTTCACAAAATAGATCTTCTAACTTAACACAAGATAAATCCTTGGACACCTTGTAAGCAACCACCATGGATGACCACAAGGCGTTCCTAGGAAAAGCTTTGAGGATATACCTTATAAGATCTCGGTTCTCTACCTTCTGATTAATGGAGTGGAGACCGTTGAGGATTTCTTTGAATCGTCCATGGAGTATACTTACAGTTTCATTCTCTTTCATGGACAGATTTTGGAGTTGGCTGAGAAGGAGATCCTTCTTGGCTGTCCGGGTGTCTTGAGTTCCTTCATGGAGCTCAAGGAGTTTGTTCCATAGGTCTTTGGCAGAGGTGAAGGGGCCAACCTTGATTAGCTGCTCTTTGTTCATCCCACATTGCAAGGTGACAACAGCTTTAGCATTGGCTTCCCCCTTTTTGATTTGCTCAGCCGACCACATGGAGAAGTCTAGATCTTTTCCCTCAATATCCTTTGGAGGAGAGAAACCCTCCTTCACTGAGAACCACATGCTCATGTTGGTTTTGAGATAAAACTCCATCCTTGATTTCCAATATTGAAAATTTGTGCCGTCGAAGAGTGGAGGTCGGTTTGTGCTCATTCCTTCTCTTCCAGCCATCTTGTTGATAACTCTCGGATGTTAAGCCGCTTGTATAGAGCCCCAAGCTCTGATACCACTTGTTGAACCTTGGATGGCTAGAGAGGGGGTGAATATAGCCAAACACCCACAAGTTGCACTTTGAAGTTTTCTACGTGATCAGATTAGCAGCGGAAGAAAATGCAGAACAAAGAACAACGCAGAGAAGGAAACGCAAACCAAACAAACGCTAACACCGTGATGTAGAAGGTTCGGGGATAACTTGCCCCTACTCCTTGGCGTGCCCGTGAGGTGGGTGATCCCTTGATCGTCAGCAGATCAATCCCCGGTGAACACCGGATAAGATAGAGCCTCCTTCTCGGTGGAGAAACCTCTCCACAGATCTCACGAATGATTGAACTTGAGTACAAGAGATCACACAAGAAGGAATAATCACAAAGATCTCACAGGAATGCAACAAGATCGCTCAAGCACAAAGCAACAGAGAGCACAACCCCACAGCAAAAACTTCACTCATTTTTCTGTCTTCCTTGTTGTCGCTCCTTTGCTTCCAGCCTCATCTTAAGCCTCTGCTCCCATCATCAAGCTCTCCATCAGCATCCACTGAAGCCACAGCCTGACCCCCTGACTCCCTGAGCACTCAGTCCACTGAAGACCCTCTCCAGCTGAGCCTCCGTCAGTTGCCAGCTGCTCTCCAGACGTCGCTGAGACTTGAAACAAGGAAACAGCCAAACCTGCTCCAAGGAAAGCCTCCCATTGACTCTCCTCCAATGTTTGAATCATTCCTGTAAAGTCTGCACACTCCAATAGAAGCTTAGCAACTCATATCAAACATAATCAGCAATGTATCAGAGAATCGACAGAGAAAACAGTCGCGATCAGAGCTTCTGACAACGTATTTGAATTAAAGTTATGGTCCTGATCGATCACCAGACCGATAAGGAAGGACCCTGATCGGTCACCAGACCGATCCAGCAGTCTTCTGCACACTCCCGATTGGTCCCCAGACCTATCCAGCAGTTTGCTGCACACTCCAGATCAGTCCCTAGACCAATCAGGCTCTAGCCTGATCGGTCACCAGACCAATCAGGCTCCAGCCTGATCGGTCACCAGACCAATCAGGCTGCTTCCTGACCGATCAGGAGTCATCCTGATCAGTTATAGTGAGAACCTTGCTACAAATGATCGTTCACTAGACCGATCTGAACAGTATCCCTGATCGGTCACCAGACCGATCAGGAGCAGATCAGTAAGATTCCCAAAACCTACTGGATGCTCCCTGATCGGTCACCGGACCGATCCGGAGTAGAGCAGCAGGTGAACTGTATGCTCCCTGATCGGTCACCAGACCGATCAGCCATCGCTGGATCGGTCACCAGACCAATCCGCGAAGGAGCACCGTGCCAACTTCCCTGATCAGTCACTAGACCGATCCAGGCAAGCCCAAATGCACTCTAAGTCACGAGAACAAGCCTCCAACCCTTCTCTGACTCGTGTCATGCCCAGCTTCACTCACTGGGACTTCAACCTAGACCTCCAAGCTAGGACCTGGCTTCACTCACCAGGGTTTCGGTCACCCGGCTTCACTCACCGGGACCCGGCTTCACTCACCAAGATTTCAACCTAGCTTCACTCACTAGGATTTCAATCACCCGGCTTCACTCACCAGGACCCGGCTTCACTCACCGGGATTTCCATCACCTGGCTTCACTCACCAGGACCCGGCTTCACTCACTGGGATTTCCATCACCTGGCTTCACTCACCAGGACCCAACTTCACTCACCGGGATTTCCTCCAACCTAGCCCTCCAGGCTAGGACTTTTCACCCAACCCTCCAAGTTAGGACTTTTCACCTAGCCCTCCAAGCTAGGATTTCAATCAACCCGTGTCTAGTCCCCGACCAGGACTTAATCACAATTAGTTCAACCAAACTTAAATCAAACCTTAAATCGGTGTCAACACCAAAATAACAATCGGGCCAAACTGCATCAACACTTAGGAGCAGAGAAAGTCGAGCGTAAGACGCAGTGGACGAGAAGCATAGCACAAGGAAGTGAGCCGACGGACTTAGTGCATTTGAGGGACACGAAAGTTGTAGAAGAGTACACTGGTGGAGTCAGATGATGTGCACGATGTCCGAGGGACGAGAAGCCGGGAGGAAGACGCTTGAGAGGCGAAAGGCCGGAGTCGGATTCGAGTGAGCCTAACTCTGGTTGGTCAGAAATCACCCAAAAAGACCCACTGGAGACTGGTCAGCAAGTTGCTGACCAAAAGCCACTTGGGCGCCCATATGCATAGGGGCACCCAGGCTCTCGAGCGACCCTATGGTTACAGGCGCCCGAGAGAAATTTTTATCTACCCAGCTAGCCATTTACAAATGTTGTACATCGAATAACGCGCATGCCACATGTTAGCCGCCCTCAACCACTCAGGAGCCCATATAGTGTCACGTCAGCAAACGGATAAAATTGATCGGGGCTATAAATAGGCTTCCAGAACTCAGTTCTAAATCATCCATCAAAGCATACGAATTTCTTCTTGTTTTCTAGCTTTTGTCTTGTATTATAATGTTTGTAAAAGGTTTTTCCCCCATAAGGAGATTTTGATAATGAACTTCAATTATCTTGGATTAGCAACCACCCAGGTTGCAACCAAGTAACTTCTTGTGTTTTAGCGTTTTACTAGTTTAATTAGTTTATGTTTATTTTAATTTATTGTTGCAAGTAATCTGGAATCTTTGTGAGCTGCACAAAAGATTTATTTTATTTTATAGGGGCAATTCACCCCCTCATGTCAGTCCACATCGATCTGACAGCATTGACAGTCATCATCGTTAGATGCTTTTTGACAGTCATCATCGTGATTATTTCCCTATTGGTGGGTACATTAAGCTGAAGGATCGGAAGATTGGACCATGTGAGATATTGTAGAAAATCAATGATAATGCCTACAGATTACGCCTTCCTAGTCATTTGAAGACATATGATGTTTTCAATATAAAGCACTTAACTCGTTACTCAGTGGATGCTGATGAGATTACTATGAACTTGAGGACAAGTTCTTTTCAACCTAGGAAAACTGATGCAGGACCAACTCAATATGACCCCTTAAATTTTGACTCGTGACTCGGAATTAAATTCTGTTGGTAGCCACACGTGTAGAATTCAGTGACCTACATTTGTTACTAGGGTACCCATAAGCGTTAACTTTCAAGCCTAAATTCCACCATTTAGGTCTTCATTTGAGCCTCCAAAAATTTTATTACTATTTTTAATAATTTTTATTTTTATTGATATTTAGGATAATTTTAATATTTTAGTATACGAGTTCGGGTTTGTTTATGTCAGCGTCATGTTTAATTTATTTCAAATTTTTGTCAAGTTATTTTATTTTCCAATAAGAAATTTCTTTTTCTTTACAAGATAAAAATTGAGGTCCATAAATTGAGATTTCTTTGCTTTCTCTGTCTTAGGGTCTAGAGTCTATAAAAATATGTATTTAGTTGCATGAGAATTAATTCTCTATTCTTAATAATTTTTTTTTGTGATTTCACTTCTTGTCTTCTCCTTAATTTCGTCTTCTCGTCTGTCCGTAGGATAATTGTTATCCTGCCTAGTATTACCACACTTCTCTTCGAGTTGCCCTTAGTTTAACCTCGATGACGGATGATAAGGATGAGAATCCCGGGGTGGACACGTGGCACAGAGAAGCTACGTGGTAGGGCCCGCCAGGTCGGAGTTCTGAGGTCAGACTGAGACTACCTCAGCAGAACAGGCAAAAGCCCCGAGGTCAGATCGGGTGTCGGGCTCCCGAGACTACCTCGGGAGAACAGACGAAAGCCCCCGAAGTCAGCTCGGGTGTCAGACCCCGAGGTCAGCTCGGGAGATGAGACTCCGAGATCGACTCGGGATAATGGAACCCAAAGATCAATATATCAGATAGCCTGACTTCAAGTAGTCGTTCCTCTTTCCAAAACAAGAAAGTCATCGGATAATCATTGTTCGCAACACGCGGTAATTAAGGCCTTAATGGTCGCAGTGACCGTTACCAAAAGATATCATGTGATCGATAATTAGGGAACGTGAAGACATATGTGATCGAAATCTCAGGTATATAAGGTGCTTTGGCATCCAAGTAAAAGGGGGTAAGCTTTTCGAACTTAGAGAAAATCTCTTGATTCCTCGTTGTCCTCCTAAGAGAGTTCAGATTCCTGACTTGAGCGTCGCAGTGGGTTTCGTCAGAAAATCTTCCGGTGTATTCCCATTAACGCTCGTGTTAATCTCGCAGGGCGTGAGCATCTTCTCCTTGTCACCGTCCTCGTGTGCTGCACTTTGGTGACTAGCCATCTGCGTCGTTCCCTTCCAGAACAACGGATGAACGCACGAGATCGGGGAAGCCTCATTGAAATGTTATCATTCCATGGATCTCAAGTTTAATTGAAAAGATTGTCTTTGTTTTCACGATGAAACCCAATCTAAAGTAGATCTATGATAATCTAGCTATACGTTTACAAATCTCGAAGATCAAATGTAATTAATGAGTCCCATATAATTTACAAGCTCACTTCTAGCAAACATATTCTTACATCAGTTCAAAGGGTTGCTATCTAATTCTGGACAACGCTCCTTGATTCGATGGGCATGCAAAGGATGAGGAACTGAAAATGAATGGTGCATCGAATAGCCCTTGCTAGTTAAAGCTTTTCCTCACTGCGTTGCTGATCAAATTAAAGCTTAGCTTGCACTGTCCAAGAGAATAATAATAATAGGATCGCAGTGATGCAGATCATCCTGCTCGTTTCCTGCATGCATCATGCAAATTACTGAGATGGCATTGGCATTTATTTGGTTCAAAGATGCTGAGTTTAACTTCTGTTGGAAGTTTTCTTAGTCATTGAAAAGGTGCATTTGACTAATGGAAGAAAGAATAATTTGCTTTTGTGGCGAACTTGTTGTTCTCCCAACCTTGCCCATATGTTTATTGCATTATTCCCATACCACAATAAATGTTTTTATATACTTGCTTTGTACCATGAGAATTTTCAAAATAGAGTTCCAAAGTACAGGCAGTATTTATTTTAACAAAACAACAATTTGACCTTTTGTAAAATATAAGAAAACAGGATCCTTCTATTAAGTTGTTTAACATTTAGACTTAAAATTTAGATATGTTAAAACAAGGTAAGTAAACTTGGGGTCAAATAAAAAATGAAAACATTTTTAACTAAGTTTTGTTTTGAAATTTCAGGAGAAAATATTTTCTTGGTTAGAGAAAAAACAAAATTAATTAAAAAAAAGATTGGGAAAGAGAACAGAAACAGTGTTGAAGATGAATTAATTACCTTTGCAGCCGAGGAGGTGAGAGAGACGGAGGCAGTGGAAGACGCCGAAAGGGGCGCCGCCAGTCCGAGGTTGTATGCCATGGTGCCGTCGGGGTGGAAGAGTCCGTAGTTTCTCTCCGACGTGGGTCCGGGCTTCAAGTCCTCGTTGAACATCGCGAACAGGTAGACCTCGAGCCTCCGGTTGGGCACCAGCGGCGTCCCCTCGTTCGCCATCTGCCTCACCAGCAGGTTCCTGTTGTACAACCGCGCGTTCTCAGCGCTCGCCCCTACCTCGTCGGCGTCTCCTTTCGACGGCCACCCGGTCTCCGCTACGCGCACCTCCACTCCTCCGTACCCTAACCGCTCGAGCGCGAAGATCGCCGCGTCGACCTGCGCGTACAGCATGTTGTCGTAGCGCAGCCGCGTCTGGGGATCCTCCATCCCGCCGTTGGGGTTGAACAGCACGTAGTCCAGCGGAATCCCCGACGGGTCGTCCTTGTACGCGAAGTACGGGTAGGCGTTGACCCAGAAGGGAGCCCTCGTGGCAGCCAGGAACTGCAGGAACGGCGCCATAGTGCCGGCTAGCTCCGCCTTGAACGCCCCGGACGACGGCGGGTACGAGCTCTCCAACACCGCCAGGGAGTTGGCACTGGAGACGTGGATGCGATCGCCGATGCCGATCTGGACGAGCGCGGCGCGGATGCTGGCCATGGCCGGGGCGAGGTTGGCCATCGCCGCCGCGTCGTCGCTGGTGAACACCTCGTTCCCCACTGCGATGCCGGTGATCATGGTGGCCGGGAAGTAGGGCTGCACGTTGGCGGCTACCCATTGCAGCGCCAGCTGGGGGTCCATCAGCTGGCGAATCTCCTCGTTCGGCACCGTTACGATGATGTCGATGCCGGTGTTTGCGAAGGCCGTGAGCACTTGAGGGTTGGTGTCATAGATCCTGGTGTTGTTCACCTTCAACGACTTCAACAGCATCAAAACTTGTTCTGGACTCGGTAAATTGTTGGCAACTTGGCCGTAGTTTATGCCGATGCTGGAGCCAAGCTGGAAGAGGCCAAAATCTATCATCAAAACAAGCCAAAAAGTAAAAACAGAGGGTCATGTCCTGTTCTATCAAAACATAATGTAGATTGACAGAGAATTAAGGAACCTGAGGAAAAGATGCTCGTGAACAAAGCAACATGCAAAAACATCCTCGATTTGAACAACATTGAATCACTCATTCTTCTTGGCTTCGGTTGTGTGGGAGTTTGTCGAGTACTTAAGCAGGTAGTTGTTCTTTAATTAGTTTATCAAAGCTGAAGAATTTATATGCGCTTCGCTAAGTTGGTAGTGCTTGACACGCAATGGACTAACGCTGCTGCCTTCTTTTCCTCTCAGGTGCCCTGTAAGCCACCCTGCTGTTCACCTTAGACCAAGGAAATAACAGAGCAATATCCTTGAGGTGTCTTTATCATAATTAAATCGTTTCAGACCTTAAAATTGAACATTGAACATGCCCATTACCTTCCTTAATCGTTCAAAGCAATTCCGATCTATTTATAATTGTCTGCGAGCAGATGAGGCTCCCCATTTTCCCAATCATGTCGGCAATATGCGACTTTGCTTATCTCTTCCTTTTAGTTTTAGGTGATGTGTGAGGTTGCGCCAACTTTTATGATAAGCAAATAGTCCGAATAAGTTTCTGTCAGTGTTGTGAAAGTCTTTCTTTGATCTAACCGATTTATCCTCCTTTATGTATACTGCCGACTCATAGTTGTCGGGATAACATTTTCATGGTAACAGCAAACTTCAAATTTTTAAGTGCAATCAGTTCTTGGTAGAAAGATCATGGACTAAGCCTATCAATGGTCCAAACATTAATGGCAATGATCAATATGTCAAAAGGAGACTATTTAGTCTAGTAATGCTATTAGTGCATAGTTAATCACTTGACAGCCGAAAGGTTCATGAGGACATGGTTTTTATGGGTTTATATATATGCACTATCATCTTGATGCAGCAAATGGAATGCCACTGGGACGACAGATTCTTACTGCTTTTATCGAGAGTTGAGTTTGATAGAAGAAGAAGAAGAAGAATAAGAAGAAAAGGAGTGAAAATACTATTCTTACTTTCGCAATTACTATTCTTTCTATTTTCTTTTTCACTGCGAGACTACTGTTAATTGTTTTGCATCGAAGTCAGAGCAATCAATCTGAGGTTGAAAATATTATCCATGAAGAGAAAGAACATACAACTTCGTTCTTTTTCCTTTTGTTTGGTGGATCGTGAAAGATATGTATGACCAACGAACAGCACATGCTCCAAATCGGATAACTAAGTAAATTAAAGATAAGGCGCAGTGCAAAAGAGTGTATTGAGTTGCGGATGACGGATTGGGTACGTGGAGATGGGAACGCGACAGAGATTGTTTTGCTTGTGCTGACTTGATTTGCTGCTTGATTTATGTCAGCGATGGCGAAAAGCGAGAAAAAGGCAGGAAAAAAAAGAGAGAAAAAAAAGGTGAGGCTCAGATTTGCATGGAAGATCTCGTGCTCTGAACATGGTGGAGGATTTCGCGCCTTTAATATCTTCATCGTTTGAGATTACTCCTCTGCGTTCTCTTTTTGGTCAACTCATTTGGATTTATCCATTAGCTTGCTTTTATGCACGGAAATTGAAGTGAGAGAAGATTAACGATGGAGGATTCGAGCTAGATTAATTCTTACAGTCCCACGGCTCACGGGGATCCGGAGTGGTTAGTGTATGGGGGTGTCGTCTAAGAGGTCCTGGGTTCGAGTCGCGCGAGGCGCACTGGATTAAAATTCTGGACGTTTCGTGTATCAATTCTCGGCCCAACTGTGCACTAATTACTCCGGGGACCGTGATTTACCTCCCTCGTGATGGCCTTGGGACGGATGCGGCGGGAGCGCTGGGGCGCTGGGGGCGAGCGATTTTGCCTTTGTGTCTAGATTAATTCTTACAAACGAAAAAGAGGGAAAGATAAAAGAAAGATTTATACAAGACGAGAAATACAGTTTTCAGTCATAAATTAATGACAGAATCAAATTTTAATTATTAAATAATAATTGATTTAATACACAATGAGAAAACAATTTTCAGTGATAAATTAATGACGGAATCAAATTTTAATTATTAAATAATAATTGATTTAAAATTTTCATCTCTAGTTAATTAATGATGAAGTTAAGTTATTCCATCATTATTTTTTTGTTTTAGCTTTAATTTTTTATTTATCGATAGTGATCGAATTTTAATTTTTAAAATCAATTTCTATTTTACGATCGATATTTTATAATGGTCGAAAAATACTGGCCGATTAAAAACTTCAATCTCAAATTAACTACTATATTGTTAACAACCTAATTTTAAAATTCATCTCTAATTTGCTACGCTATTTTATAATGATCACAAAATAAAGATTGAATTTAATATTATTTTCATTGTTAATATTTTACTTTTACTTTAAAAAAAATCACTTCATAGTTCACAATCGCTTAAACTCTAATCTCCAATCCTTCTTTCTCTCCCGTCTTCGTTCTTGGGCACGCGAGGCGGTCGTCCACTGCCATGTGAGGCAGCTGCCCATGGGTGCATCGCGCATGCAGCTCCCAGTGGCCGCATTACTGGCCGGTTGTGGTCGGGCGACCATCGGTGGTCTTGCTAGGCGGCCGCTTGTGTCTACGCTAGGAGATGTTAACATCATGAGTAATTGCTTGTGCTCGCTCATAACTCGTTCCTTCCTCCTACGGCTGAAGGCCTCCTCACACAGGAGTATGTAGCCGCATCGCACAACATTTTCTTTGATAAATATTTATATTTGTTATGAGCTATGATAGAGAGCGTGAAATTATAACGTGAAATTTATTGTGAATGACGTGATATTTTTTGTGTACATATTCGATTGCCGTTTGGACACAGACGGCGGCCTTTGGCCGCCGTCCCGAACAAAACTATAACCTGGGGGTCACGGTGAACTCGTCGAGGATCGCTGTAATTGGGGTGTCATATCATTCACGTTAGATTTCACGTTGAAAAATTCACGTTGTCCATCATTTTTAATTTGTTATTTTTATATAGTTGTGTGTGTAATCTTGTTGGTTTAGTTTTTAATTTTTTATTAATCTACATTAAAAATCATGTTTTTCAACATGTAGATTTTTCAGTTTAAGTTTAGAATAGTAAAAAAAACCTATTAGTGACGGAAATATTCGTTGCTAATCGGTCACTAAATGAGACATAGCGACCGATTTTCTCTGTTGCTAGCTATAAAATGGGTTGCCGACGTGTTATAATGACAAATTTTAATTCCATTGCTAATTAGCGATGACAATTAATATCCGTCTCTAAAATTAGATTTTAACGATGGAAGTTTAAATTCTGTCGTTAAGATATTAGTGATGGAAGGTTAAATTGTTAAGATTAGCAACAAAAGATTAAATTATGTTGCTAATTTACGACGAACTAAAAATTCTATTGCTAGATTTGTTAATGAAATAGATGATTTAGCCATGCATCTCAAAACATATGCATTCAATGGCTTACCAAGAAATTTGAAAATAGAAAGCATTTTAGAGTCTATCGGCTGAGTATCATCAAATTTCTAAAACACTTGCAATGTATGATTTTCACATTAACAGTAAAATAATATGAAAGAAAAAAATATACTTTTTAATCAAATAAGCATTAGATATTAATCCCTCAACTCTTGTTTTGTTATATATTAATATTATTATTTAATTTTCTCAAAAATAGTTCAAATGAATAATCCATTTGTACTGTACAGACTAACTAGTTATGCCTCATAAGGTAGGTGAACTTGTAGATGTTCCATTGAATAAAAAAAATGAATAGAAATATACACTCAAGTTTATATAATATGAGAGGAATATTTATTTCTAGCTAAAGCATATCGATCGTCATAACACCTCGTTGTTAAATCTCTGAAAAGATACCCAATTATGTAAGTATTTGTCAAGCATTATTAGATATTAGGTCATGAAAAGCTATTGAAATAATTCTTTGGATAAACACATGACAACCATGACTCTTTGTCCAAATATTTTTAACTTATTCATATCCACACATTGGATTATATTCGAGGTATACCCATCAAGGAATTTGATTTCTTTAAACTAACTATATAAAACTTGTTTATCCTTCTTTGTCCAATATATAACAAGCCTTTGAAAATTGATTTGTTATTTTATTATGATACAACTCAGGTTTAGTTTTTTTAATTTCTCACATAATTTTGTGGTGTTAGTTCTTTCAAGACCATTCATCATAGTATTGAAGTTATTATCAAAAAAATTCTTAACATGCATCACATCTAAATTATTCGAATGAGTAAATACTTTCGATATAGCATCTCCTAAAAAATAATTCTTTTCTTCCAACCACACTTACACAACCTAACAATGTATTTATTTATCTTATCAGAACTAAACTTATAAGATACTAGTAGCAATCCATAGCCCACCTTGAGGTCTGAGAGTCAAAACCTGGCAAAGTCAATGTGCCCCCCTCCTCACTCGATAACCATAGTACCTGAGATAGTAGTCCCCGTGATTTACCTCCTCTGTGTTGATTGTAGAACAGGTTAGCAAGGTGCTGGGGGCGAGCGAATCACCTTTTGCCACCTAGCAATCCATAGCTATTTATTTGATTAATAATTTTTTCACCTGACTTGATTGTTGATGAATGTTTTCTGATTACAATATTCTTTATGAAAATTTTCTTATTTCGCATGAAAGGGTGTTCAACT
The DNA here is from genome assembly GCA_024364735.1 of Boesenbergia rotunda. Taxonomy (NCBI): domain Eukaryota; kingdom Viridiplantae; phylum Streptophyta; class Magnoliopsida; order Zingiberales; family Zingiberaceae; genus Boesenbergia; species Boesenbergia rotunda. Next base: position 190,528 of record JAGFNQ010001358.1, on the reverse strand, counting down.
AGTAAAAATTTAGGGTGATTATCAAACCAAGATACCTTCCCACCGTAAAATAATAAAAATACATCAGTCTCTATCATGCAATGTGGGCATGCTAACCTACCAGTGGTGCTCCATCCCAATAACATTGAGTATTCTAAAAAATCACTAATTGTTCATAATAAATAACAACAAGGTAAAATTAGTTTTACTTTCAACATCATAAATCTCGACATTACATTCCTAATTCATTCAATTCGACATTCAGAGAGATTGCAAAAAAAATTTATTTTCTCTTTCGAATTCATTGAACCTTGAATAAGCACAATAGGGAACATGAATTTGTCTTTCATGTACATCCATGGCGGTAAGTTGAACAATGTTAATATAACTGCCAAGATGAATATTGCTTCCCGATTTTGATCAAATAACTGAAATATATCTGCAGAAAGTCTCAGTCTCACATTACGTGGTTTATTGAAAATGAGGAAGATTAATGTTGTATCAAAATGCTTCCATGCAAGGGAGTTAGAAGGATGACACATTATCTCCTTTGTATACATGCTTATGATGTCACCTCTGTGGCAAGCTTTGTGGCAAATGCATACAAGCGTTAAAGTCTAGCGGTTTAACAGAAGTAATACATAACTTTCATATAATATTTTTTCTTCTTCCCTAGTATGCGACTATGATGCTTATAACGAAGGTGAGTACAGATTCTGCATTCAATTAGTTTACTGTCTTTATTTCAAAATATCATATAGTTGTTTATATAACAATCAATCTTTACTACAGGCAAACCTAAATCCCATTCAATTTTTTTCACTGTAAAAACTATCAATTATTAGGTGATCAGTAGGGAGTAACTCTAACATCAATTGATAAATATCATTGTAAAATCATTTGAGAAATATTATTCTACCTTGATGTTCAATAACCTTGCAGTAGCTGTTAGTTGAGAATAATCAGATGGAATACCTTTCGACATTTCTCTTTGACTAGCCTTTAACATGTCATATAGTTGCTGAACTTCAAGTGTTCATATGATCAACTGCATTCATCGCGTCGTAAACCATCGACTGCATTGCATTCTCATTTGACAATGATTCCCCTACAGCAGTTGTGTCAGATGAAGAAGCAACTGAAGTTCCAATCCGATGAGACAAATAAGACTCTTGTGATAGTACCATTTGTAGTAATTTACAATAAAACTATTTCTACATATATGTACTTTCACGCTATCCTATAACAGAAATTTTTATTTTCATATTTGGAATGATTACACGGATATCATAACTTGATATCATTCATACATTTTGGATAACTCTTAGTAAAGTTCATAAACTCTTCAACTCCAATAAAATATTTATCTTGGATAAATTTATTTTCTAGTCTGTTGAACATTCAAACTTTGTTCATATACATTGTATCCTAATGTGCATAAAATTTACAACATTACCAACACAAGTATAAAACAAAACATTCATACTTACAATTAAGCTTACCCTACCACATTCAAACCTAATACATAATAAAACTAAACAATTAAATTGTGTTGTACAACATACATTATTTACAAACTAAATATTGGAAACAAAACAAGGCAATATAACCTAAACCAATTGGCAAGCTTCTTTTAGTTTTCAACATATCTGAAAAGTATGTATATTCCGTATAGATGTCATGCATGTTGTCAGGGGCGGATCCATACCGATGGAACCCCTAGCATCGGCCTCATCCTCATCCTCATCCTCATCCTCTACCTCCTATACTATTGCTTCTACTATTTTTGGTCCTATACTATTGCTTCTCCATCTTCGGCGGTGGCATGGGCGACGACGACGAGTAAAGTGGCCATCGCGTGATCAAAGTGGAAGCGGATTTGGGATTGTGATTTTGAAGGATGTGGTTAGGTGGCATTGGATGTTGACCCATTGTGGAATGCTAAGTTACGTTATTGCCCCTCTGCGTATGTATTTAATAAATACAGAGTGAAAGTATCATGTGCCTTTGTTTTTGCTCATTGTAAAAAATATATACACTGTTAAACATAAATTTTCAGATTTTGGAGGACCAATGAATGCAAAAGTAGGTACTCTGTAATTATTGAAAGAATGTACTTAACCGATTAAATGAACGGGTGGAGGCTGTTAATTTCTTCACCTTAACCCTAACCCTGTTCTCACATTCCAATTCCAAGTTCATTAGTTATGGACTTGGTGAGGCTAAATTGGATGTTGTTTTGCCATGGGAGAAGGGTTTGACCTACTGGAAGTTTCCTTTGTTCCTATGAAAGGTACCAAAGTTAACTTACTGCTTCAAATGACTGCAGATAAAAGTTAGTGTGTCTAGCTCATTTTTATGAGCATTTTTTTTAGAATGAGTGTATGTTGGTTAAACAAGAGCTTGAAATATATATTGATGATGTCAAATCAGATGAACTGTTTGAAAGCATTTCAGATTTGGGAGCTCTTGCAAAGAAATGATTGAAACAATGAAGAACCGTGTGTTTCCTTTAGTTTATCGAATGATTGAGCTAGTCTTACTTCTTCCAATTGCTACTGCAACCGTTGAAAGGGTATTTTCGATCATGAATATTATAAAACAGATTTGTCAAACAGGATTAGAGATGAATAGATGAATGATAGTTTGGTAGTCTATATCAAGAAAAATATTTTTAATACTGTCGACAATGAGCCAATTTTATAATGTTTTTAGAACATGGAATCTCAAAAAACGCAATTGTCACGTATTCATTAGTAGACTACTTTAATATTATTGTCACGCCCCGAGGAGCTGCCCGTCCGATACTGACCGGACTACCACTCCCTCGAGTCGGCGGACAATTCGAAAACCTAGCCTCTACGACTACCTCAGCTGATTGTACCACAGCCTGTAGGGCTGGAACAACCGTATGAAACAAACAAAAACGAAAACTACGACGAAAGCTGCGTACCAGTATGACTTACGACAAAACAAAATAAAACAAAGACCTCCATGACACACAAAAGTACAAATATACTGCCATGCAAAATAACCCAACAGAACACGTATACAACAGCGGAAACGAAAAGACAAAATGAACAGAATGAGGGTACCAACATGAACCACCATCCAAATACAAGGACAACCCCGAGAATCGTCCCGAAAATACACGAGCTAGGACAGGCTGCCGGGCACTCCAGTCGATCATCCTGAAATAAAAACAAGGAGCTAATGAGGTGAGTCCACAGTACTCAGCGGATATCTCATCAGATATGCAAGATAGTCTAAGCTAGCAATAGTAGTAACATGCTATCGAAATAACACATGTACAGGCAGTGATAAGTACAACTGAAGGTAGGAGTAGAAAAATACCCAACCAATGTGGCGGGGTCGCCAAAATCAGACATAAAGGTATCTTGTATGTGCATGTCAATTATATGCAACAATCAAGTATAGCAAGCACGGGCAAATGCAAAATATGCGTATGCACATGGTGCAGTGACACGGTCACCCCTGCCGTCGGTCAGACATCGTCACCTATGTACGGGAGGAAGCTGAGCGGAGGCCACCCTCCAACGTAGGACTATGACTGTCGTCCGTACTCTGCCATCACTGCTCTTGAGCGATCGAATAGACGGAATGCTGCCGGTGTTATCGGAGTTTACTTGAAAAATATTGTCTTATCAGAACAGATATAACATGTTACTCCAGTCTCGATCCACCACTACTTCGGATTGTCCACCATCGTGTTGGCTTCGAACACGACCGCAGTGAGATCCAGTTCCATGTCATCAGAAGTTGCGACCTGGTTTGCATCATCCTTCTGACTCTTGGTTAATTTCTTCGGACGTCTACAATCCTTGGACATGTGTTCTGGCTTTCCGCAGTTGTAGCACGAGCCATTGAATTTCTTGTCTTAAGCCTTCTTTTTGGATTGCTTCGGCTTCTTGGCATTCGGCTCAACCCGGTCGGACATCTCGTTGACAGCCCGCTTCGTTCCTCTGGAGTCTAATAGCTTTCGATTAGCCTCCTCTATTCATTGCCTCAGGATCAGATCTTCAAGTCCCATCTTATTTTGCTTGTGCTAGAGATAATTTTTGAAATCTTTCTATGACGGAGAAAGTTTCTCGATTATCGTGACTACTTTAAACAAATCGTTCAGCTTCATGCCTTCGGCATCCAGATCACGCAGTATCAGTTACATGTCTTAGACTTGAGACGTCACGCTCTTGGAATCCACCATCTTGAAACGCAAAAACTGACTGACGATGAATTTCTTCAAGCCGACGTTTTCGATTTTGTATTTATTTTATAGTAATTCCCACAAAGATTTTGTCATCTCCATCAAACTACACGTTATACAACGTGTTATCCAATGCGTTGAGAACGTAGTTGTGATATAGGAAATCTCCTTGTAACCAGTGGCGTAGCCACGTTAGTGTCAGGGGGTGCGGTCGCACCCACTGACACTTTATATATATATATATATATATAAAAGAACTTTAACTCATTCGAAAATAAAAATTAATTATATATTTGAAAATTTCAAGACCTAAACTATCTATTAGTATAATTTTTATGAGTAAATATCTTGATTTAGAATGTTAAGTATTGAATTTTAAAAATAAAATATATAATAATAAACGAATGAACTATATCATAGAATATGAAGTGAGAATGCTAAATTAAAATTATATCGGATTCGAAATAAATCTAAACAGGTAGATGCAAAAATAAGGATTACATTGGTTCAAACCGAAATTGATTTGAAGTTGATTTGGTCAAATTATGGTCGAACCAAATTTATGTAAGTATCCCAGATAGTTTTGTTGTTGATCAATCGAATTAAGTTAGATCCTGTGTATATTTGATGTCTTGTATTTAAGGATTATATTGGTTCAAACTGGGATTGATTTGGAGTTGATTTGATCAAATTATAGTCCAATCAAATTTTTATAAGTACCCTGGATAGTTTTGATGTCGATCAATTGAATTAAGTTAGGTCATGTATATATTTGATATCTCGTGTCTAAATTTTGATGTTCATCAATTTACATTAAAGTTTGAAATTTTCAAAAATTATTTCTCTTGGTGGAAAATCGCCCCTCCTGATCGATAATCCTGGCTATGCCACTGCTTGCAACCATGCATTGCATGCAGCATTGCTGTTGGAACCACCTTCCATAGTGGCTGGTGGGTCTTCACGCACAAACCATACGAGGTTTAGCGTTGTAAGATAAAACAACATCTTTTGTTGCCATCGTTTAATGTTGACTCCGTTGAACTTCTCTAGCTTCTCTCCGTGCGGAATGACGGTCAGAATGCCGTTGATCCAACGTTTGAAGTCGGCTCCGTTGAACTTCTCCGGTTTCTCTCCGTGTGGAACGACGATTAGAACGTCGTTGATCAAGGTCATATCAGTTTGCACAATATCGTTTTACGATTGTGAGTCGGTTGGGTTGCTGTCGTGGATGATGCAAACTAATATAAGATCGTCGAAGCTAGTGTTTGACACTATCTCTGTAAAATGATATTGCTCCCCTACAAGTGCTCATGGATAGCAGCAATTTGTTTCCCAAGATACAACGACGATGTCTCGGAATAATAACACTTTAAATTTCGAGACCAACGTATCTTCTCGGAGGCTTTTTTAGACTCTAGATCCAAAGATGAGATGTATGCTTTCTGAACTTTGGGTGATTAAATGAATGATTCTAGCATCCAGGAGATTCTATTTATACAAGGAGAAGAGGTGAGGTACCCTTTAGTGAATGACTATGACCTTGGGTTTAAGATTCATCTGCGTCGTTCGATCTAGAGGGTTGTAACCCTTCAGATAGCCCTTTGATCTCAATCGCCAGATCTAGATAGTTGTAACCCTTCAGATCCCCTTTGATCTTTGCCGCCAGATTCGATTTGACGCTTCAGATCAAGTCTCATCACCAACGGTCAGATCACGACTCTTCGCGATCAACGCTTCAGATCGCGTCACTTGCAATCCAACACCCCTCTTCAATCCAACATTTGTCATTCATTCGCTCAGTCAACAGTCTAGTCATCTCTCTCCGTCTACCCGAATGTCACATAGACACTGCCACATTACATGACACGTCACCTAGAGCATAAATGTAAGCTCCTCAATGCTTATCATGATGATGTGTAAGTGCGAAATGCAAAGTGCACCAACAAAACGCATAAATGTAAGCTCCTCAATGCTTATCATGATGATGTGTAAGTGCGAAGTGCAAAGTGCACCAACAAAGCGCTCATTACGCGCGTGCGTGCGTGGTTTGCCGCGGGCTCGCAGATGGGAGCACCTGCTCGCCTGTGGAAAGAGAATACTTGTGTTTTTATTTTTTAATTTCATTAATACAGCAACACATATAAGAAAGCAAATCCTTTTGGAATTTATAGATGTGGGATTATTTTCCATCTACTTTATTTTATATTAATTTTGGGCTGACTTTAAAAAATTGATTTTTCATTCACTCGTAATCGGTTTTGAGCAAATTAATAGTCTAGATTCATATACGCGAAATGTAAATTTCGTTTTTGAAATCAATTCTGACTTTCATTGATTAATAACACCTCTATTTTTTTTAATAAAATTATATTTAATCTTTTTAAACCCAACATTCAATAGTATCTATGTCATTTGCTGTCTTGAGCATGATTACCTTCTTTATATTTTAGACCCCTTTTACTTTTTCATGTTTTTTATATAAATGGTTTTTGATTGTGATATATCAATAGCTAATGATTATAATTGTTCGCAATTTTAGAATATTTTGGAAATGTGTGGTGGGTTTGAGAGTTTGTTATATATGATTAATTGGAATATTGACATTTGGTTTGAAATATTTTGTATAAATATTTGAATTGTGATGTAAATGATATTTTAATTTAGTATAAATATTCTATAATTGATTGTATGAAAGATAAAATTGGACCGAATGTTTAACTGGTTCGACAAATAGAGATTGATTTATTCTAAGTAGTCTCGATTAATAAATTTATCGTAAATTCAAAGACCGATGTAATAAGATCGGTCTCTAGTTTAGAGACTAAATAATAAATCTTCGTCCCCAATTTAGAAATGGACTTATTATTTATGTTGGATCATATAACAGTTGAATCTGAGATGATCGATTCGATTCTATGAAAGTTTTTCATCGATCACTAGGATAAATTCGGAATTACTCGCAATGGGCGGTCTAGAAATTAAGCGTCCCAATATTCGCACCTCATTTAAAAGAAAAATTTCTATAAAATATGTCATACCTAGGGATCAAACACGAATACTTAATATAGTAATTAATCGTCCTACCGCTGTATCATATTCGATCGTTAAATACTAGATTTCTTGTAGCGATGGAAAATAATTAAAATAATCTCGACAAAGCTATTAAATTACATCATGGTCACGATCTCATCGCTTGAAACTAATATGAAAAAAAAAATCCATTCTCGGTCTCCTCCCAATCCTCTCTTAATCCACTCATCCCCTTTTTTTATGAAAGTATTTTTGACTTGGGCGAGCCGTGAAACTAAAAATTATGACTGGGGTGAGCCGTGAAATTAAAAGCTCCCCTGGAAGCAGGCCCGGGCCTTCGACTCGAGAGGCCCTGGGCGAAACAATAAAATGAGATCTCAAATAAATTTTCAATAATATATAATTCATCTAAAACGACTTCTTCTAGCATTTTTATTTGCAAAATCTTCTATAATATTATCAGTTTCAAGATTTTCCAAAATATCTTTCTCAATACATAAAATTGCCAATCCATTTAATCTTTCTTGCGACATTGACGATCTCATATATGTTTTTAATAATTTTAATTTTGAAAAACTTTTTTCAGCCGATGCTACTGTAACAGGCATAGTCAACAAGATTCTATAAGCAATTGCCACATTTGGATAACAATCTACACTTTGAACAAATTCAAGCATATCAACCGCAGACATTATCATATTTGGTAAAGTCATTTTTAATATTTTTAATTCAGTAAATAAATCATCTAACTCAACATCTGATGAGTTGTCATGAGTTAAAATAGATTTTAAATTGACATAATATTTTCTCAATTCATCATCATCCAAATTTCTTAATGTTTTTGAATCAAATAAAAAACCAAATATATTTTCAAAAGTTTTCATTTGCTCGAATCTACATTTTAAAGAAGCAATTGTCATGTCTACAACAACAACAAAATAATCAATTCTAAAGGACTCTTCTAGTGATAGCGAAACTTCATCATCTTCTCTTTCATTAAATTGCTTTTTCCTAAAAATGCGACGCTTTGTTGTAAACATTGGCTCTATGTTCATATCTAATGTAAGACTCTTAGCAATAGTCAAACTTGCAGCAAAACCATCATTCCTATATTTTTCAAAAAATGAGATTACACCTTCTAATTGTTTCATGGCAGAGTCGATGCACATAGATTTCGATTGTAATTTTTTACTCACCATATTTATAGCAAATAAGATATCATACCAAATGACCATACTAAGTAAAAATTCAAAATTTTCAATTGAATTAGCTAAACTTTCAGCTTCACTTATTGATTTTGCATCATCACAAATATTACTTAATTCAAGTAAAGCTGTTCTCACTTCCACAATTTGAAATCTAATAGCTTGAACACTTTTAATACGACTGTCCCAGCGAGTATTCGACAAAGATTTGATGGTTAATCCCTTCATATTATTAAGCAAAATTTTCCATCTTTTAGGAGAACTTGAAAATTGTTAGTGAGAGCCCTAGAGTCAATCATATGATGATTACTTTTTGGACTCATTGTATCATATTCTTGTATATATATATTTCTTATATATAAAGGTATTTCTTATGGTTATTGTACTTATGTGTATTGGTGCCAAATAACTTAGTATAATAACGTCCTTAAGTAGAAGGTTCTTATCTATATCAATCGATTAGTTGAATCGATAGTGAGATGATATAGAGAACACTACTCTTAATTATTCCTAGTCAAGTATTAACATTCAAGGACAATGTTAATGCATAGAGACTAGCATGTAGGTCAACATGATGACTTGATCTCACAAGTCATGTATATGAGATATCAAGTTGACATATGGGTATACATTAGAGAATGTATACTGAATGGCCCGCCATGAGAAAGTATCATGGATCGTTATATGAGTGTCATATACTTTTTCATGTGACTATTAGTATGACTATTAGTCCTTAGACCTGAAGTCACCATAGTTCCCTACATAAGGAGTTATGTACTTTGGTTTCGTCAAACGTCACCCGTAACTGGGTGGACTATAAAGGCGATTACTGGGTATGTAACAAATTATGCGGAGGGATGTGAGTGATGTAGATGGGATCTATCCCTCCTATATGACGGGAGAGATATCATAGTCTTGATAGAGTGAGATCACTAAGTGCATGGCCATGCCCAAATAAGGCAATATGAGATATTGAGCTTATTTGATTATAGTGAGTCTACTTGGAGTTCGAGACACATAGATTGATTGGAGGATGACACGGTCTATGCCTCATAGAAGATCAATCTAGATATCGAGGATAGAAGGACATTGTCACATATTATGAAAGTCATAATTAGTAGTCACATTGGTGATGTTGGATCTCAACATTCTTGTAACTTGGGTAGCAATGATGTGTTGCTAGATACCGCTCATCGCTTATGTTTCTAAGAGGTTAGAAGCATTGCCAACGTTACAAGAACCTATAGGGTCACACGCAGAGAACAAATAGATGGAGAAAAAATGAAGTCAAGTTTGACTTGGCTAAATATGGAAAGTCCATAAAAGGCAAGTTTGACTTGACCCAAATCCAAATCAAGTTTGACTTGACTTGGTTCCACTTCAAGTTAGACTTGACATAGGAGAAGAAATGGAGTCAAGTTTGACTTGACTAAATATGGAAAGTCCATAAAAGGCAAGTTTGACTTGACCCAAATCCAAATCAAGTTTGACTTGACTTGGTTCCACTTCAAGTTAGACTTGACATGGGAGAAGAAATGGAGTCAAGTTTGACTTGACTAAATATGAAAAGTCCATAAAAGGCAAGTTTGACTTGACCAAAATGCCACCACACCTTGACTTGACCAAGTGATGACTTGGCTTGGTATTTGACCAATGATGATGCTCCACATCATCTCCAAAGGTTGTAACCCCCCATTTGAATTTGAATTCAAATTGAAAGGGGGTTATGGCAGGCCACTTAATGGCCATTAATGGCCATTATGGTGGCCGGCCACATGAGAGAACAAAACCATGGTTTTGGTTTCATTTCTCTAAGTGTGGGTCTTCTCTTCTTCCTCCTCCAATTGTTGGAGTTCTTCTTCTTCTTCTCCTCTTGGCCGAATCCTACAAGGTGCTAGCACACCTAAAGGATTTCATCCATCTACTTTTGTTCGCGTGGATACTTCTAGAGGGACGACACTTGACGTCCTAGAGATTCGACATCCAAAAGGTGCGAACGGGATTAAACGGGGCACGCATCAAAGGTAAAATGTTTATCCCTCTTTAGATCTAGGAGTAGATCGGGTTTTGAAGCATGTAAACGAACACTCGTAATTTTTGAAATGACTTTCTTCGCTCGGATCCTTGCTATTGGGGCTTTCGGGGTTTCCGCGACGCGAAAAAGCGGTTTTCGTGGCCCGAAAAACCCTACAAAAATAATGTATATAAGCGTTGCACTACTCCAAAAAAAGAAACAGCTTTAACACAAGAATGTGCCATATCACTAAGAGTTAGATTAAGACTATGACAAGCACATGGCATATACAACGCTCTTGGATTTATTTCAAGTAACCTCTTTTGAACTCCTTGGTGTTTTCCTTTCATATTGGAACCATTATCATAACCTTGGCCTCTAATATTTTCAATACTAAGATCAAGTGATTTTAACACATTTTGTAATTCGTTAAAAAGTCCTAAACCAGATGTATCATCTACTTTTAGAAACTCTAAAAAGTACTCCTCTATTTTCACTTTATCACATGACATATTAACACATCGTACTATAAAAGTCATTTGTTCTTGATGACTTATATCTGGGGTACAATCAAGAATTATTGAAAAATATTTGGCTTCTTTGATTTTATTAATGATAACACTTTTAACATTATTAGCTAAAATAGAAATCAACTCATTTTGAATTTTACGACCCAAGTAATGATGATGAATTTCGTTACTTTGAATACGCCTAATATGATCTTGCATCACATAATCAAATTCAGCAATCATTTCAATCAACCCTAAAAAATTTCCATTATTGTCTTGATAAAGTTTTTCATTAGATCCTCGAAAAGCCAAACAACGTTTAGAAAGACATTTTACCGTTGCTAATATTCTTGTTATAACTTGTCTCCAACGCTCTTTTTCTTTGAAAATTTCTCGTTGTAGGTCTTTATCAATTGTTATATTTTTATCTAATCGCATTTTTAATTCATTCCAAGTGTTCATATTAGTTATATGTTCAATAGTATTTTCATGTTCTTTAAGCCGTTCACTAAGATGTTTCCAATCTCTAAATCCATCCTTTGCTAATGAACTTCTATTGTTTTCAGATTTAAACAACTTGCAACAAAAGCAATAAACTTTATCCACATATTTACTGTAAACCAACCACTTTCGGTCTCTTATTTCTCCATTACTTAAATGTCTAGAATAATGAACACAAGAAAAATGCCTAGAAGTATCGTCTAAAGGATATATAATATTCATTTCCCTTATAGGCCCTTTTTCAACTAAAATATCACGTGCATTATTATCAAGATTATCCCAATTTCTTGGATCATATATGTCAAGTGAGTTAATAAATTCTTCATCAATATCAATATTCTCATTATCTACCCTATTTAAAACATTTTCATGCTCACTCAAATTTTCCCGTTCTTCATTAGCATCGTGAATCTCATTACACTCATCTATATCATCCACAGTCATAGTTAAATTTTGTGCATTTTCATGAGAACTTTTAACAAAGAATTTATTAATAGCACCTCTTTGTGATTCAGTCAATTGTTCTAATTTTTTTCTTTTTTTCCTTTTCTCACATCCAGAAAGATGTTTTTTAGGTAACATATTATAGTGTACAAAATCACAACAATTACAAGAAAAAATAGATAATTCAAATTATTTCACTAGTAAAGGAATAATAGCACCTGGGATATGATAGTTTTCAATATTAATGGAAATGTCCTAGGTTAAGCTAACCACCTCTTCAGACAACACCTGTTAAAAGAAAATTAAATCATTATCAAATTAAAACTAATTAGTAAAATGATGGTATTAAAAAAAAAGAACAATAGTGTATAAAGGAACAATATATTGTGAATGCTTATAGACTAAGTGGATAAAGGAATCAACGAAGGATTTGAATTTTGAAGGAATGGTAGTAGAATCAGCAACTTCCCCTAGATTTTCTACAATTGTTGATATATGAGATACAATAGTTCAATTTCAAGTACTATATTTTGGTGAATCCTAGATATCTGTTAAGCGGTTCGAATCTGTTTTTCCAAAGAAAAACTACCACAAATGAAAAATTGGAAGTTCCCAAATTAATTACTCGAGATGGATGTTCGATCTAAAAACTAATAAATATGAACAAGCCAAAATAATTGTCACTGCTATAAAACAGAGTGTGAAACACATTGACTTGATAAATAATGCCGCATTGTTTTGATTGAACATCAACACAGACATTTCTTTCTCAAAGAATCAATGAAAGTTATCCTAGATATCAACACAGGCGTTTCATAATTCTGAAACTTATTTAAAAAACAAAAATAAAGAAAAAATTGGCATATATGTAATATGAAAGTGAACTGATCAGTGATCATTACCAAAATTTGTAGAAGACTGAAGACTCGCAATTTAGCAAATGCGCTGGGAAATTAAAACTGCAGTCTGCATATGGAATAAAATTCTCTTCCAAAGATCAAATCCAACGAAAATTTGAGAACCCTTGCTCACAATGACAATCAGACAATGGACAACAAAGCAGCAAAGCTCACAAGTCACAAGTCAATGAAAAATTATAATTCTCAGAAGCTCAATGGGCAACTATTTATTATCTATGTGAATATAAAAAAATCATCTCGGAATCTCCACAAATAAGTGAATAACGGTAAAAAATTCTTGAGAAGGGAAAGAATTAATGAGATAACAGCAAAAAAAAAAAATAGTCGTTGAAGAGAAGAAGAAGAAGACTATATCTTTGAGCGCTAACTGCTGAGGCGCACCGCGCACGCGCACGAACCAGGAGGCAAACCGCAAAGGCCAGGGCACAGGCGTTGAGGAGCATCGAGCACGCGCAGGAGGGCGAAGCGGCAGGAGGGCGAAGCGGCAGGCGCTGAGGGCGATGCGTGCGATGAATTGCCCTAAACTTTTCTTTCTGCATTTAATAGAAAAGATTTATTATTTCTATTAAATATAACATATATTAAAAAAAAAATTGGGCCCCTTCAAAATATGGGCCCAGGGCCATCGCCCAGCTTGGCCCTCCTCCAGGGCCGGCCCTGCCTGGAAGCTTGGGTCGAGAGGAAGAAGAAATGGAAAAAACGGGGGGTCAAGGGAATGTCAAAAAGTCTGAAAAGGATAAATGTTTCACTCATCTGAGCGAAGGCATTGAGAGCCATCTGATAAAAGGGGTATTGAAGTAGGAAGAAATGCTCATGAAAAGGACAAAATAGGAAAGCGAAGCCCTAACTTTATCTACCCTAAGAAAAAAGGAAAAACCCCTAGAGGAGGTTCTACCGGAGATTGGTCTATCTTAGGTACTACTAGTTGTAGTTCTTCCGGGATGTCGTATGCCTCCCGAGCGGTTTGAAGGGCATCTATCTTAACCTTGGACGAGGAAGCTTCATACCATTCCGGTTGATAGTCCTCCTGCTTGTTGGTCGTCGCCTGTCTCCGTTGGTCCTTTTTCCCTTCCTTGCCCATGACTCCTATGAGAATAAGAGGAAGGGGATGGAGGAAGAAGAGAACTTACAAGTAGGGAAGAAGCCTTAACAAAACGGAGGCTTAGCAACTGGGAATGGAGAACGCGTACTCTGTTAAACGATAGGGCAAGAAAGCGGATGAACGTTGCATCTCCCTCTTTTATAGGGAACAAACCGTCCTCGTGCGGGCAATAGGGGCTTGGCACGTGGACGGTGATGACTGCCCATCTGAAGGAGCCGCCTCTCTTTAAAGTCGTTGTCTGATGTGACTTTGCGACGCGCGTCAGCAGGAGATCGCGAGGGAGATATCTGGACACGTGGCGCAGCGACATTTGCGGGGTTGTTTTGTCGTCACTAAAGGATCCCATGCACTTTTAATTGTTGATTGACAGCTATCATTACCCTACTTTGAAACTTACGGGGACTTTTCGTTTCATTCAAAAGATTGTCTCAGGCCCAGAGTCGAATGTTGCGATTCCTCGGACTCAACAAGGCCGCCAGCAGGAAAATTATGGAAAAATGGGCCCGCAGACGCATAGTTCCGCCTTCCCCGTCACATCATTAGTCTAATCAATCAACCATACTTCCTTTTATTAGATTTGATATGAGAGACTTGTGATGGGGACGAGCATCCTAGGGGTGACACGTGTCACAGGGAAGCTACGTGTCTGGGTCGAATGTACTTAAAGGTAGAAGTCAAGCTCCCCGAGTCCAACTCGGGATGGCCTACAAACGAGACCAGCTCGGGAAGGCCTACGACCGAGATCCCCTCGGGAAGTCGAGCCCCCGAGCCCAACTCGGGATGGCCCACGCCCGAGGCCAACTCGGGAGGACATATGACCGAGATCCCCTTGGGAAGTTGAGCCCCTAGGTCAACTCGGGATGGCCTACGCCCGAGACCAGCTCGGGAGGGCCTATGACAGAGACCCCCTCGGGAAGTTAGAGCCCTGATCTCAAGACCGCCTCAGGAGAGTAGGCGGTCCCGGGAGGGGATACTCCGAGAACCACTCGAGAGAGCGAAGCCCAAAGATCAATACGTCACATACCCCAACCTTAAGTAACTGTTCCTCTTGCTAGATCGAGAAAGTCGGCGAATATTTATTACCCATTATATGCGACAATCAATACCCTAATAATTGTTGTGGCCGTTACCTAAAATCTAGCCTGTAACCGATGAATTCGGAGCGAGGAGGAGAACGTGGAGACACGTCTGACCATGACCCTAGGTATATAAAGTGCTTCACCGCACAGGTAAAAGAGGTACGCTCTCTAAACTCACAACTTTCTCCTTGATGTTTTTCCTGCAAGCGACTGAAGTTCTGACTTGAGCGTCAGAGTCGGCTCCGCCGGAAAATCTCCGGTGTGTCCCATTAATGCTAATGTTGATCTCACAGGGTGTGATCTACTTCCTTTCATCATCGTCCTTATGGGCTAGATTCTGGTGGCTCGTTGTCCTCGTCGATTCTTTTCGGAACATTTATGTTCATACAATTAACCTCTGTTCACGTTTATTCGGATCTAAAAATCATAAATGCATATAGTACATGACCTTCATTTTAGGTTCACAATAATTAATATCACATCATTGTTATTTACTTTTGTTTTTTCTATGTGATGTCATTCTCAATTTGAAGGTCGTACGTGTAGATGAATTGCAAAAATTAATGGCTTGCCTTATTTATATATTTCAATATGGGCACATCAAATCAGGTATGCTCATCATATGTTAGCAAATTTCATTCTCATGTAATAGATATGGTAAACATATGTATTTATCGATGCCAATATTTGTCGTGTTTGGTGCTATAAGTTAATCTTAGTTGAAGAATTTTTAGTTCTTTAAAAAATAAATAATGGTGTATATTAGCTAGAAAGTAAATTCTTGTATTTAAAAGATCTTGAGGTTAGCTTTATTTATTTTTTATTTATGTTTCAACATTAATAACTACTTTGAAACAATTATCTATGAATATCGATCGATCGAAATTCATAGAGAACAATTGACAGATTATTCTACAATTCTATTATATTAATTAGGCCTTGGAGGGGGTTGTCAAAATAGGAGGATTGACGTAGGGACCATAAAGCCATCCATTGGCGATCACACGGTGGGCTGCCTCCGTCATGTGGATGCCATCCCAGCTCACGTGCGTCGATATGTTCTGGCACACGGTGTACCCTTTATCGTTACACCGCCGACCCTGGTCGTAGTTGTAAAGCCCACCGCCGTTTCCACAACAAGTCCTCAATGCTCCCGCTGTAAACCCTGTCAATTTTAATCAAATCAATCTGTATAATTTACTAACCGATTGACTAATCAACGAATTGAAATTGCACGATATATGTTAATTGTTGCAAATGGCAATTTTGCATCACGTACGTTTCATAATTAAGCCACCACAGACAGATCGAGCTCAATTAATATTCCATGTCCTCCTCGCATTTTTGCAGGATATTGTCGAATTGCACGATCAATGCATTGCAAAATTTAAAACATGATCAAATTTATTTTTAAATCTACGTCTTCACGCGAGGTGGTTATAATTTTCTAAAGCTAGCAATGACGCAGGCTAGCTTACAATGAATGATATCGGCTTATGAAAATTAATTAAACCATGATTTTTCTTAATTACTGAAAAAAATGAGCGAGTTAATTAGAAGACTCACCGTATTTCAGCGGATTGATGGCGAAATCGAAGATTTGCGAGTAGTAGTCGGCGTATCGGAGGGATATTGCTGGATACTTTGGCCGGAGATCGTCGAGGGCTCGCCGGAGCTGTGCGTTGTGCAGCCACGAGAGGGCGTTGTATCTCCTGGCGCAGCCGGTCTTGGGGCCGTAGTCTTCGGTGTCCGGCGTGTGGTAGTTGGTCAGGTACAAGGGGAAGCATCCCACCGGAAGCAGCCCCGGAACGATGATGTCCACCGCCCCGAGCCCGATCAACCTCTGCGATAAATCAATGGAATTATATATATTTTTAATTCCATCGACTTGATCCATGTATGGATGCACGAGTTGATTAATAATTACCTCGACGCCGTCGGAAATGGCGTGGACGACGTGGGGCACAAAGGTGGAGACTTCGTCAATGGACCTGCCGAAGAACAGAGCGGTGCTGTAGTCGTTGCCCCCGAACTCGCCCACTATGAACAGAGACTTGCCCAGGAAATCCTTGCAGTCTGCCGCCGTCGATCGGCATGAATCATTATATAATTCAGCTCAAATTAAAGAAGCTAATCAATCAATTTGGGTGGAGTTAGCTAGCTAGCTAGCACCTTGCGGAGCACCGCAGATGGAGGGCAGGAGCTTCTCGAACCGGTCGACCTGGACGTAAACGGAGGCATTGACCCAGAGGCCCTTGCTCAGCCCTCGCTCGTTGAAGAAGTCGAAGCCGAGCGTTGTGGCCGCCACCCACGCGAAGTTCGCGCCCTTGCTGAAGTTCGACGACTCCCTCTCGTTCGACGGCGGCAGCAGTGGAAATCCCAGGTCCTGAGCTGCATGCCAGCCAAACACGCACCGTGCATCCTGATTAATTAATAAATTAATCAATCGACGCTGATAGTTTTTACTCTGCTCTCTGGCGTATACCGATGAAGTCGATGACTAGGCGTCCGTCGGAGCACCGGCCGGTGGCGCGGCCGAAGAAGGTCGTGCCGTAAGGTAGCCGGCCGATGCGGACGTTGCCGGTGTCTGACATCGAGTCGCCGAAGTTGAACAAGGCGGTGTAGTGATGGGATGAGGAAGGAAGAAGGAAGGTGGAGAGGAAGAGGAGGAGGGAGGCAATGATGTGTTGTTCCATTGTTGCAGAAGGGTCTTCTTCTTCTTCCTCGTTGTCACTTGGAAATTTACTCGCTAGCTGTTTGGTTTTAAAACCATCACGATATTCACGAAAGGTGCGAGCAAAAAAATGGTGGTCCATTGGGCGATTGGTTCGATCGATTTAAATACCTAGATTTTTAATTGATCGGTAGGTGGTAGTTGGTCGGTAAAGGATTTGGAGAAATAGACAAGGCTTTGTCATGGACCATGTTTAGCATAGCCTGTGAGTAAATATTGCACATTAGCCCAAGTCCAAGTCCAAGTCCAAACTCAATTAATTCTTGCCGGTGTCCAAGACCTACTGAGCCAAAAAAAAATATTAAAAATGTAAAAAATAGTAATTAAAAAAATAAAAACTCAAAACAAATATTAAAAAAGAGAAAAATATCAAATCTATATAATTTAGAGGTATTTTTTATATTTTTTAAAATTATTTTTGTAATCTTAGGTTAAAATTAGTCATTTCTATTCAAAATAGAAATTATCTTTATCAACAGTGAAACACCCGCTTTCATTGTCCTCCCGATTTCTAATTGTTTGCATTGCTTGAGTCGGCTAGCTAGCGAGATCATCGGTAAAGTGTACCATGTTTATTGCATTCCCCATTAGAATCACACATCACACCATGTTTAGCATTGCATTTAGTGACACTGTAGTTGATATATTGTTCAAAGGTATATGATGAATTATATAGAATGGAATGAAGTGTGATGCGATTAAAGATTGATTCTTCAAGTCTTCATGCGTTGAAGTGTTAGCATGTTGACCAACAGAAGGGGTCAGTTGACCCGCTGACCTCCAATTAAAGATTGATTCTTCAATCCAATTGTGGCAAAAAGTAAAATCGTCCCATCTTAACGATTTCTTTTGGGCGGCTTCACAGACTTTGAAAAAGGGTAAGAATATTTTATTCTAACGTAAAGGTCCTTTATACAGAGGAAGTCTTGTATGCACGATAGGATTATTAAATTGAAGTAAAGTTACATAAGCATGGTCCACTCGATCAATTATTTGGAGCGGTACTAATATTTTGAGATAGGAATTTTACCAAGTGCGTTCCTCCTCTGCACCCCACGTGCTCATCTGGGGGATGACCATGTGGGAGGCTCATCCTCTCCTATACCATGCTCAAGCGTGCATGCTGTGCGTGTAGAATATCAACCCTCTATTTTGAGATATCAAAATGATAAATTTTGCATTGCAAGTGATCATCACTCTTCTCCCATATGTAATCCACACTACTATAGGAATTCATTTTCTCAGTTTCAAACTAACACTACAAAAGTGAAATGATATAAAACTATCTTTATAAACATAATAGGTGTAACAATGTCTTGCTTCCAAACAGCGTTAGGTAGTAAGGGCAACAGACATGAGTATTTAACTAGGACTTAGATGTATAAAGCACACCAACTTATAAGTATATAACAATGGGATACTTATACACAATGTACAAATTTGTATAGCAAACATGAACATTTCATCAGAATGTAGTTATGTTAATTAGTATCATAAAATAAGTTGTACTAGTTTGCTACACATAAGTATAATAGTTATATGGACTTACAAACATTGGTGATAATTTTGTTAACTTGTATGCAAGTAGTCAAATAGACATGAGTAAAAGATGAAATCTTCATCTTGACCCACTAAAATAACTCTGCACTTTCTGAGAGAGAATAAATTATGAGAGATTTCATACGTCTAGATGACATAATTAATGGGAGATTTTGTATTGCGATTCTAAATTTATTTCCGGTAATATTCCTGTAAGAATTAATTGTCTGCTTTAGCTCGTGGGGCTTACCCTTAATTTGTAATGGCTATGCATGCGGTAGCTGGTGCTTGCCTCATGAGCTTCCCTACGCTAGATTGACAGAGGCATTCAAAGAGCTAGGAAGGGCTCGATTGGGAGAGGCAGGAGTAGTCCCACGTCTAAAGGGAGAGGCTTGAATAGTCCTACTTCTGGACGTAGAACGACTAACTGTGAACAACAAGCTCGCAAAAGAGGTTTCGGTTCTGTCCTTTTGGTCCAATAATGCTAATGCTTTCAGTAGGCGCTGTAGCTGTGGCCTGCTGCTGCTGATGTTAATTATAGCCCCTCTGCCCATCGTTCTTCCATCCACTTCATCCACAGGAAACCATGACGAGATGGCACGTTCACTGTATCTGTGCGTTTGATTGCCATACATCGTCTAGTGACAGCTTTATGGTTATGCCACTGAAAACGGACACATTACTGTGCTATTTAATGTACTTTTCATGGATGTTTACTAGATAAGTGTCCTTTTGAATTCGAATAGATGTAAAATTCAATCAGTTGAGTTTTAATAATGGACTTGACAGTCCATCTCAAGCTGACTAGAGCCGTCGGAGTGGGGGAACAACGTGCGTGTATGGATAGCCCTACAAAGATATTAGAAACACTGTAGAGAATCTTATCTTTGATGATTGCTAGATTTCAAATCAGAAGTGTAGATTTGAGAGGTAGGAAGAAGGCATGCAGCATGCGACATGCCTCCTCCTCCCTCAATGATCTAGTACCGCCTAATAATTATTTTTTTAAAAAAAAGTTTTTTAAAAAGATTAAAGAACACCACACCTCATCCTGAATAAAAATTATAGTATTTTTTTTAACAATTTAATAAAAATTATAACTTTTTCATTAGTTCGGCCCTACTAAAATTAAAATAATAAGGGGATGTGTGATTGAGGGCGTTAATGTTTTAAATTAAAACAATTTAAAGTCAACAAGTTGTACTTGGATGACTTGAGAAAGGAGAGAAAGGGACAGAGTTGCTGGTGTTTGGCAGATAACACAAAAGATAATTCCCGTTTGTCAAAGCAATAAGGATGTGGAAAAGTCGAACAGTAGGCTGGTTGTAGTTGTCCGAGTTGAATGCTCTTAGATCAATTTCGTTATTGATAAATATATATAAATAAAATAAGCCTCCTAGTTTGGTGTAAATAAATTTGAACCCAATGTCTTGGCAATAATATTTAAGCTCTTACCAACTTAATATGTCGGACAACCTTCGATCAATAAATTTGATAAATTTTTATTTCTTTCTTAATATGCCCTATGTCAAATAAAATAAAGATAGTGACCATGTAAAATAATAAATTAATGTAAAAGATTATAGATGAAAGCTTATTAATAAATTTTATTGTGATACTTTCATGGTTTTGGAGTCCTACTCCATTATTAAATATTGTCCTGTCTTATTCTGTCACTCTATTTTTGACACATAAGCGAAGATGATCACATCATTTCTTTAACAAAACAACATCGATATCTCTGGTACAATTTAGATCATGAGATTTTTTTATAAAATATGAGAAATTTATTTGACGACCACACTTGAATGAAAATATAAAATAAAATTCAATACAACGTGCGTATTTGTATAGTGCTTCAAAATCTTCTTGAGGGAAGCAAGATTCTCTATAATTAGTTTTCTAGTTTAAATTACTCCAGATCAGAAATAAATCAAATGCTATGGCTCAACACAGGCAATAATATTTTTATTTTATTTTAATATTTTCTAAAATTATTCATATCCTTAGATACTAAATCACTTAGGAAGTGCTTGATATATATTCAAAAATAAAAATAGAAATGAATTTAATTGAGGGGTTAATGAGAATGAGAATAATTACTGAATTACTAGTACTTGATATAGATATTGGAATGTGTATTATTCCCATTAGGGGTTGTTTGGTTTAGCTTAGATTAAGAAATGAATATCAATTAAAATTTCCATTTTATCATTATTAGTAAAAATATAAAGATAATTACATATTCATGAACAAAATTATTTTATTTAAAAAAATATATAATATAATAAATATTTTTTGTGATAATTATATTGGATTCAATAATATTTTAATTCAATACTTATGTATTCCAGATTGATTGAAAGAACAACCTTTTACCAATTTTTTTCCTTGGTGTGGCCGAAACTCCAGATGGTATTAAACAATCAATCTAATTTACCAACGTAGTTGAAACACTAAAGCACTAATTTGTTCAAAAAATTACAGCAGTGATATAAGCAAAAGGAGTCACAAGTCACAACATCCTTATTTGAACACAGAGTTAGGTTGCAAATTTCATCCATGCTAACTTTTGTAGGTAGTTGGAAAACAGATTACCATGTTAAATTTCATCCAGTTGAAAAACTAATCGAACATCCCAATCCTAAAGATTCTAACCAGATCAAATACTAAACATGAATCTCATAGAAAACAGAACAAATACCCTACCTAACTAAGAGAAAAAAATCCTAAATCAAAAGGGACACTCAGCTTTGTGATGAACTGAAAGGGATCACCTCTGCAGGGAAGGAGGGTCGGCGATGCTCAAACCAAGAGAGGAAAGTCGTGCGTGAAGAGGGAAAGAGAAAGGTTGGGCGTCGGGCGATGAGGAGAGAAGAGGCCAATCGGCGAGGAAGAGGGAGTTGGCGTCGGGCTCGTTCGCACGAGGATGGAAACCGCAGAAGGGATTCAACGTCGGCAGAAACTTGTGAAGGATAAGAGAAATTTTCTCTCGAGCAATGAGGAGAGAAGAGGGTTGCAGCGTGACGAGGCTCGCACGCGAGTGCTTAGGCGACGGGGGAATGGAAAGTTGATATCCAAGGGGGAGAGGGGAATTAAAACTAGGATATGATATCGTTATTTTGATTCCCATTGAGCCCTTTCAAATACCTACAAAAAAATGATTAATGAGGTTTTTCCAATCTCAGGCGATCGACCCGACCTCACGGAAGTTTCCCACCGTTCGCTAGGGTAAATCGGGAAGCACTTGCGGTTGGCGGTCTAAAAGCTCAGTGTCCCAGGATTCGTGCACCCATTTGGAAGAAAAATTCCTACAAATACGCCTACCAAGCATCATATATGAGAATGAAATAACTTTCATTCTCATTCCTTATCTCTAAACTCCCACCCCAACCAAGCAGCCCCTTAATTCTACTGTATTTTCAACCTCAAAGATAGAAGGGTAATTATAATTATTTATCAGCTAAAAATTATTTTGATCAGTGATATTTTTATTTATAGGTTAAATTCAATTTGGATGGAAAATCTATAAACTTAATTTTTCCCATAGAGTAGGTTGTCTTGCATTGTGACCATAGTGACAATCTTTCATTATATTCTAATGCAAATTTTAAAAAGATTAATAATTACTTATATGCCAAATTTTTTAATAAATTAATGCATTAATAAAAATTTAAAAATATTTTACTTAGATAAAAAGAGAAGTGTTGTTTGGGTGGTGGTACGCTTATAATATTGGTGGTGCTCTTGTGAGGAATTATGAGTGATACAAGAGGTAATAAGAGTATACCATATGGTAAGAAGAAGTTAATAGTCATACTCAAGTGGTAGACAAAGTCAACAGAAGGTGGCTCTCCAACTTCGTGTGTTGTACCCTACTCCAAGCCATCCACATATCGATGCCACAAATCGGCTCCGTGTCATCCCCGACTTAGTGCTGCTCCTGGTTCTGCATTGTCATTAGCTCCAAGTCAACATAAAGCAACTCTCCTACTCTGGGTCACCCCGACTCCAAGTCGTCCTTGACTCCAAGTTTTCCAGATCCATATCAACATCTCTAATTTCTGACAAGTAGGACATTGAGTCATTGTTCATAGAAGATACGAATAACGTAGTTGTTTTTCCACGAGGAACATGGGAAACATAGATGTTTATCCTAGAAGATGAGGGCAACATATCCATTTATTTGAGAAAATGTAAGTAACGTAAGTGCGGATGTTGAAACACATGGAGAACGTGGGAGCACAACCATAGTTCTATAAAGGGTCATTCACCCTAACAAGCGGAGGTATGCGCAAACAAAACTGAAAACTTACTATTTCAATTCCTGGTTCCTCCATAGCCCCTATGCTAACTTGAGTGTCGGAGTGGCTGTGTCGGGATACCCCCGACCATCATTATAACCCTCTCTTTCCTTGTTTCTTCTTATCAAACTCTGGCAGATCTCTTCGTAAGTCCCTGTTGCCCCGGACGACTTGGTCAACCTCCACTCCAACTCATCGGTGTCTCATTCATTAGTGATCTTAGGCAAGATCAAATTGTCATTTGTGGGAACACTGAGTTAAGACCTTAAATGAGAAGTTGAGATGGATAATACCAGAAGACCCAACATCATTACTGTTAGATGTATACTAAAAGTCTTGTCTTTTCTGTATGAACATCTACATTTTGAAAGAGAATCACAAGATCACTGTTGCATGCTTATATTAGTATGTGCAAACTGTCTGATGCTTTGCATTGTAGGTAACATGGTGTGTAGTGACACACAGAAGATCATGTTATCAGTCTCTTGTAGAGTATAGGTGGAGGCTCACAACCGAGATGGATTTGGATAAACCATCGGGATGGTTGTAGTGTAATTTGGTATTGGTTTATCTTGACCAATGAATTATACTAGTGCACTTTGTGTGCATTGAGCAGGACCAACATAGAGGTGATTCCAATTTATACTGACTTTATAATTGGATCAGACCTCGGTTTATTATGGAGTACATGCTTTGAATCCCGATATAATAACGTGCACATGTACTTAATATTTATTTTTTTGATTTACCAATGGACGAGATTTATTCTGTTAAATCGATAAGCCCGGTAAGTTGGGAAATAATACTATTTATATGGTGTACCGTTGATTATAGAAGGAATCCGTGTCCTGGTGAGTCGGGATGATGATGCTCCCTTGATGAGCTCATAAGGTTCATCATGTTAAATCCTGCAGGTGGACTTGGTCCAACATGATGATAAGGATGAGTGGTACTAGTCAAGGAGTTAGAGGTTGATTAATTAAAATTGTCAGTAATTTAAATTAATCAACAGGCATTGGATATCTTAAACATGGGGAGAAATTGTACTCATAATAGGTGGAGCCCATATGTAAATATGGGGTTGGTGAGGTAGTTCAATGAAGGACCTTTAGTGGAATGGTTCTTCATTAATGGATCGAGTTTGGATTCATTAGCAGGCCAAGACCCAACTCCTCCTCATGGTCCCTATTGAAGCCCTATAAATACCCCATGGTATCATGAAACCAAGAGATCCAATTAATCATCCACCCTAAGTCTCTCCTCTCTCTCCCTTCTCTCCTAGGTCACGACGGCAAGGGAAGAAGCTTCACCTTCTTCATCTTTTCTTCTCCTCTTCTCAACCACTCGGTGGCCGGCTACTACTAGACAAAGGGGGAGTTGTTCTCTACCTTTTGTGGTGTGCGGTGAGGAGAAGGAGAAGGTCGGCGACCGGTGCAAGGAGGAGGCGGTGGCTTGGCTTGGAGGTACTCGGCCGCAGGCAAGGGAGAGGTAGAGGAAGCTTATCTTCCTTGTGTGCTTGGTGCCGCGTGATAGGATGAGGTAGAGGAGGCCGGAGAGGGTGGTTGTGAGGGAGAAGAGCACTTCTCTTCTTCTCCTTCACCTTCTTCTTCCTTGGAAGGCCGACGGCAAACCCTAGCTCTAGGGTTTGGTTGGCACGTGAAGAAGCGGTTGATTGGAAGGTCTTGGTGATTCCGATTCTTGGTAGATCGTCGTCCACACGACGTCCAAGAGGGGAGGATCATACGATAGAAGATCGCGAGGTAACAAGAAGGTATAACCTCTTCCTTGGCTATTTGATTCTATCATTGCATGTGGTGTTAATTAATTATCATGCTCTTAATTATTTGATACTTATTGTTGATAATTAATTATTTTGAACCCTGATAATAAACACAAAAATCGGCGATCCGCTCGTCGTCTTTTCCGCGACCAATTGGTTAGGCGAGTTACAAGGCTTGAACTTTGAGTTTGGTTAAGTTGTAACTCGAATCAATTGGTACGACGACGAGACGGTCGTTTGGGAGATAGGTCTCCATTCAGATTAATTTTTAATCCGTGGGCATGGAGAGGTCTCTCATGGATGACCCAATGTTTGCTTAGGAAACCCGCCAAGCTATCCAACAGTTACCATGACAACGAATGATTTCAACAAGATTGTTGCTGCCACGGTGTAGGTGGTGTTGCATTGACAACCCCAACAGCCAACACCCTAACACCCAACCCTCCATCGCTTGAGATGCCACACCAGTCGACTGATGCGTTGAGGGCACCTCATTAAAAGTCGACTCAACCAGCCGAAACTCCTTCGGCTGCAATCTTCGTTTCAATGGAGATACCAGCTGCACGGGCGTCATTCTTGGAATCATCGGGAGAAACTCCACATCGAGATCCTTTGAGAGAAAAAGCTCTTGCTGTTGGATCCTGGATGGCTAGAGAGGGGGGGTGAATGTAGTCAGACACAAACTTTCGGCTCTTTTTGAAGTTTCTGCAATCAGGTTAGTAGCGGAAGCAAAACAAGCAGCAAGAAACAGAAACAAACAGAGATAAACAGAACACCAAAAACTCTAACACGAGGATGTACAAGGTTCGGGGATAACTTGCCCCTACTCCTTGGCGTGCCCGTAAGGTGGGCGATCCCTTGATCGTCGGCAGATCAAGCCCCGGAAATTCGGATATCAAACGTCTCCTTCTCGGTAGAGAAACCTCTCCACACAGATAGTCTTAAGATTATCAAAATTAAGCACAGAGACAAAAGAAGACTTACATAACGCGAGCAAGCGAAGAAGAAGGTTTATAGAGCACAACACACAACATAGCACCACCCTGGCAAGAGCCTTCACTCAGCTCTTCCTTCTCACGGTGTCTGCTTGCTGATCGTCTCGCAACCTTCTCCACTAGCTCCCTGTTCTCAAGATGCAGTAGAATGAAACGATGCTCAAGAGTATTCAGTGTATGCAAGAGTTAGCTAAAGTTCAGAGATATCCCAGGCTTCTTCGCTAGCCAACTCTTAAGCCTCTGCCCATCGCCAGGTCACCAGGTGCGTCTCTGCAGCTCACCAGCTCGTCTACAACAACCTCAGCTACGACTAAACTCTTCTGGACTCCCTGAACCCTCTTCAGCCGAGCCCCAGGCCAGTCGTCAGCTTCGCCAGCCGTTGACAGCCCGCGCCAGAAATCGTTGTAACATGAGAAGAGAAAACAGCCAAACCTGACGAAAAGAAAGTCTCCAGTTGACCCTCTTCCATCGTTTGAATCATCCCTGCATTACCTGCACACTTAGCAGTCGCTTAGCATAGCAAATCAAAATGAATCAGTAAGTAGCAGAAATGATTAGAAAGCAATCAGAAGTCTGACAGCGAATTTGAATTAAAGTTATCAGACACCTGATCGGTCCACAGACCGATCAGTGAAGTCCCTGATTGATCAGGTAAGCTCCTGATCGATCCAGTGACTCCCTGATTGGTCACACTGACCGGTCAGGGATGTGGATCGGTCATGGAGACCGATCCACAGCATTGCTGGAGTTTCCTCCAGATCCCTGGCCTGATCGATCACCTGATCGATCAGGGTGTGCCCTGATCGGTCACGGTGACCGATCATGTCACTCCTGGACCGATCAGGGCCCTCCCTGATCGGTCCAGGAAGCCTTGATTGGTCAAACTGACCGATCAAGGCTTCTCTTCAGAAACCTACTGTCCCTTCTCTGATCATTCACCAGAACGATCAGAGACCGAACAGAAGCATTCTGTTCTTTCCCTGATCGTTCACCAAAACGATCAGGAGCCAAACAAAAACATTCTGTTCTCTTTCTGATCATTCACTAGAATGATCAGACTTCCTTGGATTGGTCACCAGACCGATCCACAACAGGGAGTTTGTGCCAACTCCCTGATCGGTCTCCAAACCGATCCAGCTCCGACCAATTCAACCCTAAGTCCAGAGAACATGCTCCCTAGCCTTTTCTGACTCATTTTGGTCCCAGAGAAAAAGCTCACGTGCCCTCTCTGACCAGTACACTCAATGCTCAGTCCCCCGGACCAAGACTTCGTGCCCAGCTTCACTCACCGGGACTTCGTTCAACCTAGCTTCCCTCTCTAGGACTTGGCTTCACTCACCAGGGTTTCAGTAACCCAGCTTCACTCACCGGGATTTCCATCACCTGGCTTCACTCACCAGGACCTGACTTCACTCACCGGGATTTCAGTCACCCGTCTTCACTCACCAGGACCCGGCTTCACTTACCAGGACCCGACTTCACTCACCGGGGTTTCCATCACCTGGCTTCACTCACCGGGGTTTCCGTTACCTGGCTTCACTCACCGGGATTTCCGTTACCTGGCTTCACTCACTGGGGTTTCCGTCACCCAACTTCACTCACCGGGATTTCCAACACCCGACTTCACTCACCGGAACTCGTGCCCAGTCCCCGACCAGGACTTAAGCCAAACTTATCTTATTAATCTAAACTTAAATCGGTGTCAACACCAAAACAACAATCAGGTCAGACTGTATCAACACTTGCATCTAGCAGAACAAAGACCTCGTAAGGCCCTCCATTTTTAAAGAATATTCATTAAGATGAATTATCGCGATACTTCTGAGTGCTACAAATCGGGGAATATAAAGGAGCAACTGATCCCCAAGATCATATTTGTAAATTTAAAATGTCTATATGTTAGATCAGTGCACAGATGAGATTAAATCCCAAGTCTTCCTTGTTGATGCAGGCTAGCCCGATTGCTATTTTGGTGTTGACATCGATTTAAGTTTAGTTGGATGAGTTCGACTTAAGTCCTAGTCGGGGACTGGGCATGAAACCCCGGTGAGTGAAGCCGGGTCCCGGTGAGTGAAGCTGAGTAATAGAAACCCCGGTGAGTGAAGCCGGGTGATGGAAACCCCGGTGAGTGAAGCCAGGTGAATGAAATCTCGGTGAGTGAAGCCGGGTCCTAGCAAGTGAAACTAGGTGAATGAAATCCCAGTGAGTGAAACCGGGTCCTAGCGAGTGAAGCTAGGTGACCGAAACCCTGGTGAGTGATGTCAGGTCCTAGTGAGTGAAACTAGGTTGAATGAAGTCTCGGTGAGTGAAGCTGGGCATGGAGTCTTGGTCCAGGGGACTGAGCATGAGTCAGAGAAGGCTAGGGAGCCTGTTCTCTGGACTTAGGGTTGAATTGGTCGGAGCTGAATCGATCTGGAGTCCGATCAGGGAGTTGGCACTAACTCCTGATTGTGGATCGGTCTGGTGACCGATCCAGGGAGTCTGATCGATCTGGTGAACGATCAGAGAGAGAACAGAATGTTTCTGTGTGATTTCTGATCGTGCTGGTGAACGATCAGAAGAAGGGATCAGAAAGAGGTTGGAGAAAGGTCTAAGTGACCTGATCGGTCATTTGAACCGATCAAGGAACCCTGATCGGTTACTTGGACCGATCAAGGTCCTAATAGACCGATCAGGATGGCTCCTGATTGGTCAGGGAGTGACCTGATCGGTCACCAGACCGATCAGGGCATAACCTGATTGGTCTGGTGACCGATCAGGGGCTTCTGGCAGTGAGTTGTGGCCAGTAAGCTGATGGATCGGTCAGTGTGACGGATCCCCGATCCCTGATCGGTCAGTGTGACCGATCACAGAGTCACTGGATCGATCAGGATGTGATTTGATCGATCAGGGTCTTCACTGATCGGTCTGGTGACCGATCAGTGTCTGAACTTTAATTTGAAATCGCTGTCAGACGCTCTGAATCATTCTGGTTTCTTTCTGATACCTTCTGATTTCTTTCGATATACTTTGCTAATCATCTGATGAGGTTGCAGGTGAGACAGGGATGACTCAAACCAAGAAGGAGGGTCAACTGGAGACTTTCGCTTCAGTCAGGTCTGTCCGTTTTCCCTTCGCGGGTTTTAACGGCTTCTGGCGCGGCTGGCAACTGACGGAGGCTCAGCTGAAGAGGTCTTCAGTGGACTGAGCGCTCAGTGGAGTCAGTGGGTCAGGCTGTGGCTCAGTGGGTGCTGATGGAGCCTGGCGATGGTGAGCAGGAGCTTATGAAGAAGCTGGGAAGCAGAGGAGCGGAGTGGAGAATAGACAGAAAACTTGAGGGTCTTGGCTGGGTTGTTTTGAGCTCTCTGTATAGCTTCGTGCTTAAGTGTTCCTGTTACATTTGTGTGAGGGTTCCTCTTGTGATCTTCTGTACTCAATCTCATATCATCTTGAGACGATTGTGGAGAGGTTTCTCCACCGAGAAGGAGGCTCTATTCTATCCAGAGTTTTGGGGCTTGATCTGCTGACGATCAAGGGATCACCCACCTTACGGGCACGCCAAGGAGTAGGAGCAAGTTATCCCCGAATCTTGTACATCCTCATGTTAGCGTCTTGGAAAGTTTAAAAAGAGCCAAAAGTTTGTGTATGACTACATTCACCCCCCCTCTCTAGCCATCCAAGATCTAACATTCCTGATGACTCTCTTGGGCTTGGTTTAAAAGTGGTTCAATCGTCTCCCTACTTCTTCCATTCGAACCTTTAAAGAATTCAGGACTATGATTATACATGACTTCGCCACTAGCCGGAGTTATCAAAAAACTCCGCATGGTTTATCCGCTCTCAAGCAAAAGACCAAAGAACCTTTGAAATAAAATTTACAATGGTTAAGTCAAATAGTCATGGATGCTCCCTCGGTTACCTTGAATGTACTAGTCAGTGACTTCCCAGAAGGCCCGATAGATGGAAACTTATTTAGGCCTCTAGTAAAGAAGTCCCCAATTGATTTTATCGTTTGCAGGTTAGAATAATCAAATATGTTCATGTCGGGGAAGCCCTATTTAGTCTGATCGTAAGCCCCCCCCCCTTTTCCTTTATAGAATATGGAGCTCATAAACAGAAGCCTTCAAAATCGAATCAAACCAAACCAAATTGTGAAGGCCCCTATAGGTTGGCTAGAGGGGGTGAATAACCCTGCAATAAAACCTTCATTTGTTGCTTTTAATTTAGCAAAGATAGATAGATCAGTAAACAACTACAATAATTAAGAACATAGACAACACAAAGGAAAGAGGCTCAGATTTACTTGATTGTAATGGGGGAGGTTGCTAATTTAAAACAGTTGAAAGCTCACTAAAGATCTCTCTTATGGAAGGTGGTTCTACCTTTTACAAACATTGGAAAGCTAAGAAAAAACTAAGAAATTCAATACAAGTTGTTGTGACTTAATCCTAGCTCTAGGTGCTATTTATAGACCAATGGTCAAAGTGGTTATTTGCTGACGTGACATTTAGGGTGCCTCAGATTTGACTCAGGGTGCCCTGGATGGATAAGTTTTATCCACGCAACAACGGTAGCCTAACGACTACTGTTCATTTAGGGAGCTTTGGTTCCAATCGAGGGCGCTTTAGTTACAACTAGGGCGCCCTTAGTTGGAATTGAGACGCCCTGATACATTTTAGTGGCATCCCCAAACTTTGCAGCTCAGGCACCCTTAGTCCCAACTAAGACACCTCGGATCTTTAAGATTAACCTCCAAGTTAATCTTTTTAGACTCCGCTTGCTTAGGTGATGCTCCGACTATCCGGAGTTGAGCTCACTCGAACCTAACTCTGACCTTCTCCTCGAATGGGCTTCTTCCCCGACTTCTCGCCCCCCCCCCCCCCCCCCCGACTCCCTTCCTATGTCATCCTTCTCGTTTGTTACGTTCTCCACTCGACTTCTTATGCTTCTAAGCTCGCTCCTATATACTTAGACACAAGGATCAAATATCACAGAACCTAACATGACTCAGTTGACCATATCAAAACCAACCGAGAGTATTTATAATCTCTCCTTTTTGATATTTATCAACTCGAGGTAAGTTAAGGTAAATCAAACAAGCAATAAACATTATTTATAAAAACAATAAAAAAAGATTATGCAATTAAGTGCATGAAATATTGCAAGTATACCTTCCCCATTAACTTAACCATCAAACTCTCCTCCTTGATAACATAAGAAACAGAGTTAATAAAATCGCAAGAATTTAAAAATAATCCGAAAAATTTTGAAGGGAATATTTGTTAAAAATTCCCTAAATTCAAGAAAAAAAATGGTGAAAAATTTTGTTTATCACTAAGAGTGATTATTTTGACTATAAAACAAATTTCAAAATTTAATTTTCGAAAACAATAATTATACTTAGCAAAAAAAATAATTTTTGAAAAATAATTTTAAAAATAGTTTTCTTCGTCAAAATCAGCTGTTGATTTTTCTAAATATGTTACTTTAAACAGAGAGTCACCCAAAATTAGATTCGTAAAAAGTTTATTTTTGAAAAAAAAATCTTATTTAAAATTTATTTTATGAAAAGTAATTCATATAAAATTATCTATTGATCAAAAAATTCTCAAAATTTTTGATAAAGTGTAGGAATCATCAGTCAATCTGCAAAAATTTAATAAGGAAATAAATTCTTATGTATGAGAAAAAAAATTTATTGCAGAATTGAAAATTTTTAAAATTGAATTGTAATGTAAGAAAATTTGGATAATTTTTCTCAACTGTCAAAAACAACGAGAAATTTTTGAAAAAAGCAAGTTTTTAAAAAAATAATTTTTAAAATTAAAATTTCAATTTTAAAAAAAAACATCATAAAATTCGGCTAATAGTTAAAAATTTTGAAAAAAAAATTTGCAAGTAGATAGCATTCGTTTCTATTAAAAAAATTAGATAATTTAAAAAAAACTTCCAAAGAGAATTTTCAAATTAGTATGAAATTCTGAGATAAATTATTCAAATAAATACTAAGTTCTAATATACACAAAAGGTATTGAAAAAATATCTAATAATTTAAGATAGATTTATGATGGAATATAATTTTTGAGCATTCTTATAATTTAACTCATACGATTCCTAATATTTTAATTTAGTCCTTTATTATATTTAATATTTTTTTTGGAGAAAAAATATTTGAGCATGCTTGTTTCTTTAATATTTCTATCTGTTTCTTTAATTTTGAATTTCTAAATTATAATTTGTCATACAATTCTAGTGAACATTCAGTGGTTAATTTCTTTTTAAATCTACATATGTTATTCTTAATTTATAAAAAGATCAAGTGATAGATTTTATTATACTTCACTTATCATATCGTGTTCGAAGCTGGATGTAGGGATGTCAATTCGAGTGGGTCGGGTTGAATTTTTTTTTAAACTTCCAACCTGAACCCGTCCCGAACCTAAATTCAACCCAAAACTCCTAAACCCAAACCCGAACCTGCCAAGCCAACCAACCCAAACCTGACTCAAATAACCCAAAAAACTGATTCAAAATGACCTTTTTAGCTATTTTCCCTATAATTTTGTATTTTTATCTCAATACTCCATCATTTTCATACTAATATTGATATTAATATATATAAAAACATCTTAATTTACATAATAAAATTTGATTTAACCTCAAAAAACCTACTAAATCTTAAATTTGGGTAAACCTGAACCCGACCCTGACCCGAAAATTTTCAACCCGAAACCTTCCA
Source organism: Boesenbergia rotunda (assembly GCA_024364735.1). Classification (NCBI taxonomy): domain Eukaryota; kingdom Viridiplantae; phylum Streptophyta; class Magnoliopsida; order Zingiberales; family Zingiberaceae; genus Boesenbergia; species Boesenbergia rotunda. The sequence goes on along the minus strand of JAGFNQ010001358.1, from coordinate 157,450 downwards.
ACCCAAACACGAACCCAAAAATTTCTAACCTAAACTTGATTTTTTTTCGGGTTAATTCGGGTCGGGTTCACTTTGTTGGTGGAATCTTCGTTACGACAGGGTTGACATAGTTTGACTAAGCTCCAGTGAACTTGAGTTTCGATGCTTGACAATGATGTTTGAACATTGAGTGTGTTAAATGGGTCAAGGTTGACTGGAGACTTAACTGGTGAAGTCCAGGTGGATTGGGGAGATCACACGCTGGCATGGGTAAAGTCCTAGTGGGATTTGACTGGTGAAGTTCAGGTGGATCGGAGAGATCGCATGCTGGTACAGGTAAAATCCTAGTGGGACTAAGTGAAGTCCAGGTGGATCGGAGAGATCTCACCCTTGTATAGAAAATATCCAAGTGGGACTAGTCACACCTAGTGGGACTAAGTGAAGTTCAGGTGGATTGTGAAGATCCATGCTGGAATGGGTAAAGTCTCAGTGGGACTAGGCACACCTAGTGGGTTTAGGTGACATCTAGGTGAATCAGGGGAATCACATATTGGCACGGAAAAAATCTTAGTGGGACTAGGTGAAGTCCAGGAGGATTGGAGAGATTGTAAGTTGGCATGGGAAAAGTCTAGTGGGACTAGGCATACCTAGTTGAGAATTAGGTGAAATCCAGGTGGATCAGGAAAATCACACGTTGGCATGAGAAAAGCCCTAGTTGGAAACTAAGCAAGGGTAAGTCTAAATTGGTCAAAGGTTTGATCAGATACTTGGTGAGGATGCTGAAGGATCGTCTAGGCGTGCTAGAGGGGGGGGGGTGAATAGCACTTTTTCAGATTGGATCTCTACAAATTCGTTAGCGCAGCGGAAACAATAATATGCAAAGTAAATAAGAAATAAACAATGCTAACAACCTGATTTACTTGATATCCACCCCGGTCGGGTGACTAATCCAAGAATCCGTCGGTGGATCAACCCTCGGATAACCTCCGCCTAGATCTGTCGCTCCTTGTGGGTGAAGAAACCTCGCCACAACACTTCGGACGCTCTCTGATCACAATAGACTACTAACCCACTTTATCCAAGCGTGTTTCGTCAAGCGAGCTAGTAGGAAACGAGCCCCTTTAAATAGGGCTCGAATCTGAAACAGCCACTACCAGTCGACTGCCCCTGGGTAGTCAACTGGTCCTACTCAGATTTGACCGTTACAGTACAACGTTCAAATCTGCCAGGCTGTTCCAGTCACTACCAGTCGACTGCCCCTGGGGCAGTCGACTGGTACACACCTAAGCCTAGGGTTTTACTCCCGAGTACAACTCTCTCCGTACTCAAACCCTCCCGGCTTAGCCACTGAGTACACACACTCATACTCAGACCCTTACAACTCAATTGACTCTTCACCAGCAGTCTTGACTGTTGCTTTCACACCCTCTTCATCTTTGGCCCTCGTCCCTCGGATGCGCACGCAAGCCTCCAGCTTGCCTCCATACCACCCTTCACGTACGCCTCGAAGTCCGCGTCCCTCGACTCATCATCTCTGCTATCCAACGGTCCCTCGGATGCACACACAAACCTCCAGCTTGCCTCCATGTCATCTTTCACCTGAAGACATCAACCAAGTCCATGTGTACCTGTACACCTGCACACTCATGCACACATATGAGAACAACACAAATCCTAACTTAATCATATTCCCCATACATCAAAATATCATGATCCTCCAGATCATCTCAGGCCCGATTGCCGCAACAATCTCCCCCTTTTTGATGTGTGGCAATATGTTAAGTTAGGTAAACATATAGCAATAATAATAGCAAAAGCAATTGAAATTCAAGCATAACACACAAGAGGCAAACTCCCCCTTAACCTATGCTTTCTCCCAAATTTCAATTCTTATTGCTAATCCCAAGTTAAGTTCTCCCAACTTAACTCTAAAGTTTTATAACCAAACTTAAGTTAGGTTTCAACCCAAATCTAACTTAATACCCAAGTTCTCCCCCTTTGACACCATCAAAAGATTGCCCCCAGCAACCCTACCCTTGGTGCCAAATAGAACTTAACCAGATTTCTAAAAAAAAATCCCTTAGAAATCATAAAAAAACCAATTCTGCCCAGGGCAGTCGACTGATACGGCAGATTTTAGAATTTCATCAGAAATTCAGAAACGAATAAAAAATTCCAGAAATCTAGAAAAATGTGAAACTTTACAAACACGATTGTTAAGGTATTCCATACCCTAGAAAAATTTGGTTCATGAAAAACATCAACCGTGCTTGACTTTTGGTATAAACTTAAAACTTCTCAATTAATGTAAACTTTGTATCAATATTGACTTCTAATCATGGTATCCCATATGTGTCATTCTCTATCAACTCCATTTGACATTTAAAGTGATTCCCAAACTCCCCTTTTTCATATAGACATTTTCATTTTGACAAAAGCTCCCCCTCTTTCCCTCTTGAGTCTAAATGATCATCTCTTTATATATAACACTATTATTTGACTTCTAATCAAACCATATTAGATAATATAACCACATAAAATTTCAAAATCATATCATGAACACATATACAAGGATTACTAAAAGCAACATCACTTAAAAAATTTCAAGCAGTTTCAAAACAGCATCTAGTCATGGTAAAATTTCAATAGGGTAATAGAAAAATAATAAAGCAAGTCACATGTCACAAATCTACAAATAGAGTACTACCTAGGTGTTTCATACAAGAAACCCAGAGATGGCTATGACATAAGGCCTGATAGAGTATCTAGGGCCAATGCCCTGAAGTCATCTAGATAAATACAATCAGCAAAATAGAAAGTGTTTGAGAGGTATAATAGAATATCAAAGACAAAACACTCTTAACACTAGAATCACTCTCGAAAACTGCATCCACTGGTCAGAAGAACATGTGATCGTCACTGCCTGAGGGAGGAGGCGGAGGAGGAGGACCCTGAAAGGCGAGATGCCACTGTTGCATCATCTCGTACATCTCATCTTGACGGCTGGTAATCTTGTCAACTTTTGTCTCAAGCCTCTGCTCCGTCTGCCGAAGTTCGTGAATGTCCTCACGAATAACGTGAGCCTCCTCCTAAACCCCGTGGACATCGGACCGAAGCTGGGTGAACTCTGCACGTGTGACCAGCTCGGTGGGCTCCTCATCTGCGTCAGCCGCCTCCGGGCGCTCCCTCCAAACAAATGCTCCCTGTCTACACTTAATACCTGCCAAGGACAATTGGCGCGTGCCAATCTGATCATAGTTCTTGGACAGGTGCCTGACCTGACCACTACATACACAGATGCCAAAATGCAAATGGAGAAACTCAGTCAGGATGTGACAAAAGGGCATATATATCTTCCCATTGACACTATGGGAAGAATGACAAATGGCACTAAAGACCTGTAGGGAGACATCAATGTCCAACCTCCTCTCCAAAGCATACATCATCACCAAATGTGGGAGTCTGACCTTAGACCTCCCCTTGGTGACAATAGGCAAGATGCACTTGATGACGACCTTATACAAGACATGGCTGAATGGTCGCATGGTCTTAGCATAAAAAAGACGCTCCGAGTCATTCCTATGTCTTCTGAAATAATGGATGTAAATCTGATCAATAGTAACTCTAGGAAACTCTAAGGGTTCAACAATAGTAGGAAAATAAACAGATGCATTGTTGGACACCCTACACTGGAGGAACCCGACTAAACCCATGACAGAGAAGGGGATAGGAATACCAGCAAATCGAGACTCATACAAATTGTTATCAGAGTCAATACAGGTCAAATTTGCATAAAACTCTGAACACAAGTCAATGTCCATGTCATGCTGGCAGTAAACCAGCTGATCCAGCTGAAAATGAGTAATCATTTCAGCCAACTGGGGGGACTTTTCTTGAAAGAAAGTCTTGTTTAGGTATCTGCAATTCATTACCACAAATTCATTATCCTCAAAACGCTTTTTACACTCCAAGGACTTAAACCTGGACTCTTCCTAACTCTGTCGGGATGACCCTTCACCCCTAGATCTCTTAGAACCCATCCTAAAACCCATACATACCCATGCATGCTAAGACGACCCCCAAAAAGGAAAAACATCAAGGAATACACACAAAAATGTCATATTAGTGTCAAAACACGGTTTAAACGAGAAAAATGAACCTTAAAACGCAATACCTTTTCATCCTTCTCATGTTGACTTGAGTTTGAGAGTGTGGCTTGAAAAGATGAGGTTTTAGCAAACCCTTGAAGTAGATCGAGGTTAGGGGATGACTTAGAAAGGATTTCTAGGGCTTGGAAGGGCCTAAGATCGAAGGAGGAGCTTGGGAGAGGTGAAGAACGCCGGGAATTCACCAAAACCCTAGGGTTTGGCTTTCCCCGGCGCGCCCTTTCCTTTTATAAAACCCGCGTACCAGTCGACTGCCCCTGGGGCAGTCGACTGGGCCAGAGTGTAAAGACATTCTGTGGGTTTTACCAGTCGACTAGCCTTTATCCAGTCGACTGGTGTCTGATATTCTGAATTTCAGAATTTCAATCCAAACTTCAGAAATGCCTAACTAATTCCACAAATTCTCAAAAATTATGAAATTTCATGGATGGATTTGTGGATCCTAGTCTATTTGGGAAAAATATAGTTTCAAACAGAATTATCCCGAATTCCAAGATTGGTACAAACTTTGAGTTTCTCTAAAATGTATCATGAAACCTTTCCCAAAAATTCTAATTTGACCTTGCCTTGATGCTTCTTCCCATACTCGTTCATAATCCATTCTTAGCATCAATTTATATAGTAGTTAGGCATTAAAATCAATTCCTCCATTAAAATCCCAATTTCTTCCTTTTATTCCATAAATCTCCCTTTAGTGTGCCAATTCCCTAGGATTAAGACCAACCTTAGCCTTTTAAACCTCTTGGCACACCCTATAGTCTTCTTCAATCTCCTAGAAGGAAACCACCTGAGATCCAATGACCATGGACCCCATTTTGGTTTCTAGAGCTCTCCCTTGAGCTCCTAGCCCTAGTTACCTCCCTAGGTAACTCTTCTATAAAGGCAAGACCACACCGGTGCTCCTCTGGTGCTTCTTGACCTTCCACTATTACTCTCTTAACCCTATAGACTTTTTCTTTGGTCAATTTCTTTTCTTTTCCTTTAAATGGCTTTTCCTTGCCATTTTTGACTTTTTCTCTACCATAGTTATAGGACATCCTTGAATATGATATTTTATCAACATTAGCCCTCCTAGGATGGTATCCTAAACCCGACCTACCATTCCTATGATTTTGGTCCTTTGATATCATGTTCAATCTCTTGGACCCTTGACTGACTCTACCTAGGTTTCTTTCTAATTGATCAAGTTTTGCTCTTAAAACTTGATTTTCCTTTTCTAACTCCCTAACCTTAGGACCACTAGACCTAATTTGATCATTTCTAGATCTTCCTATTTTTCTAGGCATATTTCTCCCTTTCTTAGAATTTATGTCTTGGTCCTTATTCCTAGAGTTCCTAGATTTATCATGCATCATAGAATTTTTGGTGTTTTGGCATACAAAATTGTTTCTATTCCTATCATGATATTTAAAACCAAAAACACGCATGGGCAAGCAATTGTTATCAATTCTATCATTTATGCAAACATTTTGAGCAATCATGGAAGAATTTAAAGCATGAGTAGAGTTAGAAGTTACCTCCCTTACCCTTGGGACTCCCCTTGATAAGTACTCCTCTTCCTTTCTCTTTCTCCCATTTCCTAAGGTGCTCCATCTTCTTGAGCTCTCCACTTCTTGGACATTTTGTATGATAATGCCCGAGCTCCCCGCATGTGAAGCATCGAATTCTCCTTCTTTTGTTTTGTGCTTCCTCATTCCTACAACCCATATTAGATTTAAATTGAATGGATTTGGGCTTAGGAATTACCTCTTTTTTACTTAGTGGGCACTTATCCTTGTAGTGCCCCTTTTTATTGCACCCAAAGCATATGATATGCTCTTTTGACTTGACTTTGGTGGAGTTGGAAGTCTTCTCTTGCTCTTGTGAGGATGGGGGTCTCTCCTCCCCTCAATTCTTGATGTTGATTCTTCCTTTTCTTCTCTTGATGAGGTGGATGGCTCCTCACTTGATGGCATGGACAATTCTTCATTTTGGTCCTCTTGGACCATTGAACTTATTTCATCATGCTCTTCCACTAATTGAACTTGTGTAGAGTTCTTATGAACTTCTCCCAATTTCTTCCATAAATCATGTGCGCTTTTGTAATCTCCTATACAACTCATCACATTAGTAGGCAAGATATTAATCAACATATTGATCACCTTTTCATTTGCCCTAGCTTGTTCTTGTTGTTCACTTATCCAATATCTGGGGCGAAGCCTCTTGCCATGCTTATCCTTGGGGATTTCGAATGGGTCTTCAATGGTCATTCTACATTCCCAATCCATCCCTAGCCAATTTTCCATCCTTGTCTTCCAATAATCGAATTCTTCATGCTCATACGGTGGTGGTGAGTCTATATCTTCCCCAAGTTTGTCTTCCATCATTCCCTCTAGCTTGCTTTGCTCCCTTGGCGGTTATTCCAATCAAGAGCGGTCCTAGCTCTGATACCAACTGAAGGATCGTTTAGGCATGCTAGAGGGGGGGGTGAATAGCACTTTTTCGGATTGGATCTCTACAAATTTGTTAGCGCAGCGGAAACAATAATATGCAAAGTAAATAAGAAATAAACAATGCTAACAACCTGATTTACTTGGTATCCATCTCGGTCGGGTGACTAATCCAAGAATCCATCGGTGGATCAACCCCCGGATAACCTCCGCCTAGATCTATCGCTCCTTGTGGGTGGAGAAACCTCGCCACAACACTTCGGACGCTCTCTGATCACAATAGACTACTAACCCACTTTATCCAAGCGAGTTTCGTCAAGCGAGCTAGTAGGAAACGAGCCCCTTTAAATAGGGCTCGAATCTAAAACAGCCACTACCAGTCGACTGGCCCTGGGGTAGTCGATTGGTCCCACTCAGATTTGACCGTTACAGTACAACGTTCAAATCTGCCAGGCTGTTCCAGTCACTACCAGTCGACTGCCCCTGGGGCAGTCGACTGGTACACACCTAAGCCTAGGGTTTTACTCCCGAGTACAACTCTCTCCGCACTCAAACCCTCCCGGCTTAGTCCCTGAGTACACACACTCATACTTAGACCCTTACCACTCAGTTGACTCTTCACCAGCAGTCTTGATTGTTGCCTTCACGCCCTCTTCATCTTTGGCCCTCGTCCCTCGGATGCGCACGCAAGCCTCCAGCTTGCCTCCATGCCACCCTTCACGTACGCCTCGAAGTCCGCATCCCTCGGCTCATCATCTTTGCTATTCAAGGGTCCCTCGGATGCGCACGCAAACCTCCAGCTTGCCTCCATGTCATCCTTCACCTGAAGACATCAACCAAGTCCATGTATACCTGTACACCTGCACACTCATGTACACATATGAGAACAACACAAATCCTAACTTAACCATATTGCCCATACATCAAAATATCATGATCCTCCATATCATCTCAAGGCCGATTGCCCCAACAGATGCCATAACAGTCACGGTTGACCGGGGTTTGATCAGATACTTGGTGAGGATGCCATAACAGGTCACACAATATAGCCATAATCGATTGATCAATTGATTAAAAGGATGTTGACTCGATTACCCAATAGATTTAGCTTGTTTCTATTCTTGCGACACAACACTCCCAATCGATCATCCAATCGATTCACTCTCTCCTTAATCGATCACCTAATCTATTTAGAAGGCTTCTTCTCTCGAGAAACCAACGTCAATCGATTGGCCCAACCCTAATGCGTCAGTTTTGTTCCAACACGTTGTTAGTGCGCAAGCGGATAACAAAACTAAACTAACAACTAAGAGGACACAAACCGATTTAACGTGGTTAGGAGATAAAGCTTCGACTCTACGACAGTTCGTGAGGTTGACGATCCTACTCTATCGGTGAATGAATACCCGGAAAGCCTACGACTAGCTCGTGTAGCTCCTTGTGGGTGGAGAAACCTCGCCACAACCCTCAACACACACCTGAGCACTTAGACTACTAATTGGCCTTTAACCAAAGCCAATTTGGTCAACCCTAGCCAGTCAAACTGAGCTCCCTTAAATAAAGGTTGTGGCTGAACTAGGCATTACCAGTCGACTGGTGCCAACACCAGTCTATTGGTTCCAACCGAATTCGAATGTTGCATCCCAACGTTTGAATTCCCAGTCGACACCAGTCGACTGCACAGAAGATCAGTCGAGTGATCTTTTTGTGCCAACTATCAGTCGACTGATCCAAGCATCAGTCGACTGCCAAACCCTAAACCTAGGGTTTCTCTTCCTGAGTACAATTCTCTCAACACTCGAACCCTCACGATTCAGCTGACTCTTCACCTAGCATCCTCGACCTGTTGCCTTTAAGTCTTCTTCGACTTTGGCTCTCTTCCCTTGGATGCATACGAGCCCTCGGCTCATCCTCATGTCATCCTTCGCGTATGTCTCGAAGTGTTCTTCCCTCGACTCATCATTCCTACTTTGTCCACGGTCCCTCGGATGCATATACGCCCACGACTTGTCTCCTCATGCCATCCTTCACTAGACCCGAAGCCGTCTAGCTAAGTCTATGTGTATCCTACAAACCTTCACACTCAAATACACATATCAAATACAAGGGTAAACCTAACTTAAACCCTTTGCCCAAACATCAAAACATATGGTCCCAGGGCCATAGATTGCTTTAACAATCTCTCCCTTTTTGATGTTTGACAATACAATTAAGTTAGAGAAAACAAATAGCAAATACAATGCTAAATAAATATTTGGACTTACATTGCCAAGGCTTCACCTTGAACTTATACCACCAATGCATATGCAATCATGCAATGCAAACATGCATGAATCCTATCACAAGGCATCCTCACACCTAAACTCTCCAATGAGTTAGGATTTTCAACCAAACGAACTTTTTAAGAACCTTTCCAAGGCTCCTCCTACATTGGACTTACAAAGGTTTTTTAAGAATCTCTCCAAGGTTTCCCTTTTGCCAATAAGTGAGCAACAGTGCTCTCCCTTTACCTAAGCTCCTCTTGACCTAGAATTTCTTACAAATAATGTGTGTTTGGTTTCTCATTTAAATCTAACACTTCTCCCCCTTTATCACACATCAAAATGACTCCAACAATATCTCAATTATTGGATCCTTTAACCTCTAATGATTACAACATTGTGTAATAACCCCTATAAGATTCTACACAAGTTTAATATCATTAGGATACTTTTCGACCTAGCTGAAAATAGTTTTAGCCTGTATCAGTCGATTGAGAAAGTTATCGGTCGACTGATCCCAATCAAAAAGGAATCTCACAGTAATATCAGTCGACTGCTTACTTCATCAGTCGACTGATCTAGTCGTAAAACCCATACAGTAGGTAGTCTCTCTCTAGACATCACTGTTACCAGTTGACTGAGACAGTTACCTGTCGACTGGTACCCTGATTTCATCTTTTTCAGCATTCTGAACCCAATTTCAGAAATACACTGATAATTCCATAATTCACCAAAAATTTCTAAATTTTATGAAGAAGTTTGTGGTACTCATGTCTACTTGCGAAAAATATATTAAAAAATGTATCTACCCCAATCCCTAAGATTGACATAAACCTCAAAACTATCTAAATGGTTCAATTGAACCTTGACCTGAAATCCTAATTTTGACCTCCTCTTGATGTATCTGCCCATGCCAAACCACAATGCATCCCTAGCGTTGATTTATATGACATCTATATATCAAAAACTAATTTTCATACAATATGACCTCAATGTCATATTTTCATGCATGAAACATAAACCCAATATGCCAAAACCTAAGGATTGAGACTCAAATCCGTCTCCAAACCCTTTGACACACTCCAAGGTCCATCTAGACTTCCGGGAGAAATCCTCCCGAGATCCATTTACCATGGGTCCCAACTTGGCTCCTAGAGCCCCCCTTGAGCTTTTAGCCTTAGTCACCTCCCGAGGTGACTCATCTATAATCACAAGATCATACCGGTGTATCTTCGGTGATTTTTAGCCTACAAACCTAACATTCTTAACCTTAGACCCTTTGTCCTTAGTTAAGATTTTTTCCCCTTTAACCTTAGACATCTTGCCCTTGGTCAAGGTCTTTTTGCATTTAAATGACATTCCCTTACCATTTTTGGACTTTCCCTTGCTATAGTCATATGACATCCTTGCATATGACTTCTCCATAGCATTAGAGAACTTAGATCGGTATCCTAGACCCGATTTATCATTGTTGAGTTTTTGACCACTCAACACCATACCTAAACCCTTAGACCCAATAGTGAATCTATTTAGGGTTTTCTCTAATTTCTCAAGCTTTGCCCTCAAAGCTTGATTTTCCCTTTCTAGGTTCTTAAACCTAGAATCGACATGTCCACCTTAGACATTCCTAGACCTACCCATTTGTCTAGGCGTGTGTCTCCTTTTCTTGAGATTAATACCTTGGTCATTAGATCTAAAAATTCTAGGTTTATCATGATGTATGAATTTTCTAGGGTTTTGATTTATAATATTAACCCTATTTTTATCATGATACCTAAAATCAAAGTTATGCATGGGTAAATAATTTTCATTATTTCTAACATATGTCTCCTTTTCTTGAGATTAATACCTAATGTGTTTGTTCTCCTTTTTAGCTGCATCCCTACAACTCATGTTAGTTTTCAAGTTAATTTAATTGACTTTAAGATTTACCTCCTTTTTCTTACCCTTTGAACACTTGTCCTTATAGTGTCCCTTTTCATTGCACCCAAAGCAAATAATGTGGTCCTTTGACTTTGCTTTGGTGGAGGTGGAAGCTTCTTCTTGCTCCGGTATTGAGGATGATCTCTCCTCTCCTACAATTCTTGAAGTGGAGACTTCTTTTATTTCTTCCTCACTTGAGAATGTGGATGACTCTTCCTTAATTCCCAATTCACTTGAGGAGGTGGATGGTTCTTCATCTTTTCTTTTCTCCTCCTCGGATGTTGAGCTCCTCTCCTCATCCGATTGGTCCTTTTCTTCTTCTTGGACCATTAAGCTCATTTCTTTGGGCTCTTCTACTTCTTCTACTCATGTAGGGTTTTCATGAAGTGCTAACATCTTGCTCCATAATTCATGCGTATTTTTATATTCACCTACATGGCTAATCACATTGTTAGGCAAAATATTAAGTAAAATTGAAATTACCTTATCATTTACCTTCGATTGTGTTTGTTGCTCCTTAGTCCAATAGCGGAGTCGGAGCTTTTTCCCGTGCTTATCTTTTGGGGCTTCAAATGGTCCTTCTACTGTGATCATTAGATCCCAATCCATGTTGAACCATGTCTTTGTCCGCAACCTCCAATAATCAAAACTCTCGCGGTCCAAGGGAGGTGGAACATTGATGTCACCCCCTAAGCGTTCTTCAAGGGCCATTTCCTCTAGCATTTTGTTCTCCCGACGGTTAGTCCGTAGACGAGCGACCCCGACTCTGATACCACTTGTTGGGGATCGATGGACCAACTAGAGGGGGGGGGAATAGCCCATTGCCCCCAATGCGTCGGTTTTCTTCCTACACGTTGTTAGTGCGCAAGCAGAATAACAAAACTAAACTAACAACTAAGAGGACATAAACCGATTTAACGTGGTTTGGAGATAAAGCTCCTACTCCACGACAGTCCGTGAGGTGGACGCTCCCATTTCGTCGGTGGATTAATCCCCGAAAAGCCTTCGGCTAGCTCATGTTGCTCCTTGTGGGTGGAGAAACCTCGTCACAACCCGCAACACACACTTGAGCACTTAGACTACTAATTGGCCTTTAACCAAAGCCAATTTCGTCAACCCTAGCCAGTTAAACCGAGCTCCCTTTAATAGTGCTCTTGGCTGAACTAGCCATTACCAGTCGACTGGTGGTTTCAACCGAATTCGAATGTTACATCCTAACGTTCGAATTCCTAGCTGACACCAGTCGACTGCACAAAAGATTAATCGACTGATCTTTCTGTGCCAATTACCAGTCGATTGATCCAAGCATCAGTTGACTACCCAAACCCTAAACCTAGGATTTTTCTTCCCAAGTATAATTCTCTTAGCACTTGGACCCTCACAACTCAGTCGACTCTTCACCTAGTAGCCTTGACCTGTTGTCTTCAAGTCTTCTTCGACTTTGGCTCTCGTCCATTGAATGCATACGAGCCCGCGACTCGTCCTCATGTCATCCTTCACATATGACTCAAAGTGTGCTTTCCTCGGCTCATCGTTCCTGTTTACCACGGTCCCTCGGATGCATACAAGCTCACGACTTGTCTCCTCATGTCATCCTTCACCGGACCCGAAGTCGTCCAGCTAAGTTTATGTGTATCTTGCAAACCTGCACACTCAAATACACAGATCAAATACAAGGGTAAATCTAACTTAAACCCTTTGCCCAAATATCAAAACATATGGTCCCACGGACCATAGATTGCTTCAACAAAAATTAGAGATTATCAAGATGCTAACGAGCTTTGGAGCAAATTATCAAAGTTTCATGAAGATCCCTCCACCTTGCCAAATCAAGACAAATCCAAAGAGTGGGATTTATCAAAGGAAGAGGATTTGGATGTTAAAAGATGTTCAACATCTGAGGATGAAGGTGAAGAGACATCCATCTCAAGGGTTGAGGGGGAGCATAACTCATCAATGCCGGAACAAGAAGAAGTCTCTATATCCGGATCAAATGAGGAAGAGTCAAGGGCCACCTCTACAACTCATTAAGGTATAACAATTTCAATTTGTAAAAATAAAGATCACATCATTTACTTTGAGTGTAGGAAAGAGGACACTACAAGAGTAAGTGTCTGAAATTGGTCAAGAAAAAGGGTCAAGTGTCACCCAAGAGGAAGGAGAAACAAAAGGAGGTCGACCTCGTGGCACGAAAGGACAAGAAGAACATTGTGTGCTTCTCATGCAAACAAAAGGGATGTTATCGAATCAATGTCCATAGGGTAAGGATTCGACCCAGACCAAAAGAAGGAGCTTAATCCTAGGGGAGCTTCCAAGAACAAAAAAAGGTACCATTAGGTAATGATCCTTATGTTGATCATGATGATATACATGCTGGAAATAATTTTTATCATTTCAATGCTATTTATCATGAAAATAGGAGGTATGAAAAATCTAAGGAGAACTATAGAGTTTTTCATGCTAGGACTATCAAACATAAGGATAGGAAGGTAAAAAATAAGTTAGGCAAAAATTCTATGGGAACTAGATATATGCCTAAAGGGAAGAATGCCCAAGGCTTCCATGTAAAATCAAGCCTTGAGGATGTGATGAAGAAAATTCAAGTTTTGAGACAAAACTTGAAAAATTAGAAAAATCCTTTAAAGAATTGAAAATCTATTTAAGGGATCAAAATGATCGAAACCTAGGTTTAGGAGACCCATGACCTTCTAAGGACAAGAGAGGTTTGGGGTACAAACCTAAAGCTAAAGATGATGGGTCATCATATCATAGAGTTCCATATAGGCATGGAACCAAACCTAAGTTTAGGAGTCAAGTCAAAGACACAAGGGAAGTCATCCCTAGGGTTGACCAAACAAGACTAGCATGACTAAGGCTTTGGAAAAGCCTAGGAAAATCATTAGGAGGGTATTAAGGGAAGTCATCCCTATGAATACCTAGAATACCCAAGGAGCACCAATAAGTTTTGGGTTCCTAAGAGTGTGTTCGCCACACCCTAGATGAGTTTAGAGAGTGTTAACTCTAATTGAAGGGTAGTTAACCCAACCTTGATATAGTTGGCACTTTGGGACATTTTAAAGGAATTGTTACCCTTAAAAATAAAAAAGTTACTTATTTACTCTTGAGGAGTAAAATTGTGCCAAACTATGTTGTTGGAAGATTGAACTTGATAAAATTGGCACAACTTGGATAGAATCCAAAGATATGTCAAGTTGGGAGTTTTGACATTATCTTGGAAAAATTAGGACAAAAACTAGGATTATCAATAGCTTAGCAATGAGTTATTGATATATAAATAGAAAATCTAGGTATTTTCTTTTATGCTAATATATCATGATTTGTGTGCTCTATTATATGCCATGATACCATAATTCATCATTCATATTTTAGTATAAAAATATCATATGTCATGTCATATATGATCATTTAGTTAAAATGATTCTCATTTGAAAATATACATATGATGCATATCATGATCATTATAATGCATTATTTTATTATATTGAATTTAAGGACATTGTCATTAATTGACATCCTAGGTGAATGAACAAAGTTTATAATGTCTAGTTAGAAATGTACGTATGAACCCCTTAGTTTAGGGAGAACATGACTATTACATCTCACAAGACTATAAGTTGACTTGTATGTATTTTGAGATACATTAGATACAAGTAAGATGTTAGGTTGATGAATAAAACTCAAAGTGATGATAAAGTGCATCTATTTAAGTTTTAATTTCATCCAAAATAAAAATTTAAGTGAACTCTAATAATTGGGAAAGCTAATGTACAAGTCATGTGCATTTGCCCAAAGAACATGGTTGGAAATTGTGTTTGAAAACCATTTCAAAACTATTTTAGAAAATCTTGGTGAAGATTATCTTTTGATAGAACTCATCATTGATAAAGTGGATGCAACATGGAGTGAAACATAGAAGTGTTTCAATGGTTTCTAATTTTGTGTCAATATTTAAAAATGAGTTACATTTTCATAGAAAACTATTTTTTCATGATACTATATGTCATAAATAATGTCTACACAAAATTTTATGATTTTTTGAATTTTGTAAAATTATTTAGGAGATTCTGAAATTCAGATCTGAATTTGTTTTCAGAAAACAGAAACTCCTAATCAATCAGGTGATTGATTAGGATATACACCAATCGATTGGCGAAAATCTTCCGTAAGCACAGAAGCTCATGTAATTGATCGGTTGATCGATTAAGGGTAGCCGTAATCGATCACTGAATCGATTAAGGCACAGTTTAATCGATTGAAACCTAACACCAATCGATTGACACGACTGAAATTATCTAATTTCAGTCCATGAACCTAATTTTGATTAACCTAATGATCCCTAACCGTTTGATATACTTTTACAAGTATATTTGGGTAAATTACATGATGAAATAAAAAATGAAGATGATTTTGGTGAAAAATATAGGGTTAAGAAGAGGTTTTGATTTAAGTTTTGAAATTTGAAACCTCATAACTTCGCTTTGAGATTTCTTAAAGGTTTAGGGATTCAAAAATCATTGTTGGTGCAATTATATAGGTTTAAAGTATGTGTTGAGGGGGAGATCTTCCTTAAAATCATGCGTTTTATTTTTTTATTGAGAAGATGAAGATTGAGAATCTTCATCGTGATGAATGATCGAGATTGAGCATATGTTACAATGAATGGTATGGAACTTTCATTGGACGCCTTTAAGCATATTGACTCTCAGGGAGAGTTTTTTATGTGTGTCAAAAGGGGAAAAAATATAGGCGAATGTGGATTAGCCTAACTCAAACATATTATCAAACATTAAAAAGAGAGAGATTATTAGTATAATTTTCGTTAGGTCAGGGTTGACCTAGTTTGACTAGGCTCGGGTGAGCTTGAGTTTCGATGTTTGACAATCATGTTTAAATATTGTGTGAGTTAAGTGTGTAAAGATTGACTAGAGACTTGTCTGGTGAAGTCCAGGTGGTTTGAGGAGATCGCACGCTGGCACGGGTAATGTCCTAGTGGAATTTGATTGATAAAGTCCAGGTGGATTGGGGAGATCACACGCTGGCATGAGTAAAGTCTTAGTGGGACTAGGCACACCTAGTGAGACTAGATGAAGGTCCAGGTGGATCTGGGAGATCGTACGCTGGCATAGAAAATGTTCAAGTGGGACTTGGCACACCTAGTAGGACTAGGTGAAGTTCAGATAGATCGGGGAGATCATACGCTAACACGGGTAAAATCCTAGTGGGACTATGTAAAGTCCAAGTGGATTGAAGAGATCGTACGCTGGCACGAGAAAAGTCCTAGTGGGACTAGGCACACCTAGTGAGACTAGGTGAATTCCAGGTGGATCGAGGAGATCGTATGCTGACACGAGAAAAGTCCTAGTGGGACTTAGCAGACCTAGTTGGGAACTAGATGAAGTCCAAGTAGATCGGAGAGATCGCACATTGGGATGAGAAAAGCCCTGGTTGGAAACTAGGCAAGGGAAAGTCCAAGTCGGTCAAAGGTTTGATCGGACACTTGGTGAAGAAGTCTTAATAGGTCACAGTTGACCAGGGTTAGGCAAGGGAACCCCAGACTTATGCACACAAGTTAGGATTGGGTCAATTGATTAGTGTTGGTTTCTTGTGAACAGAAGACTTCTAAATCGATTGGGTGATCGATTAAGGAGGGAATGAATTGATTGGGTGGTCGATTAGGAGAGCTGTGTCGCGAGAACAGAAACAAGATGAATCGATTGGGTGATCGATTAAGGAGGGAATGAATCGATTGGGTAATCGATTAGGAGAGTTATGTCGCTAGAGCATAAACAAGATGAATCGATTGGGTAATCGATTCAACATCCTCTTAATCGATTAGGCAATAGATTAAGGATGACTGTAATCGATTAGCCAATCGATTACGATTACGGCTGTATTGCACGAGAGTACAGAAAGATACTGAATTGATTCAACAATCGACTAAGATCTTCTTGATCGATTGGATAATGGATTAAGCTTCAAAAACTAAGTCATTGAACGACTAAATTTAACGTGACAATTGATTGAGTAATCGATTAGGGAAACCCTAGGTCGCGAGTATATAGAGCTTTCACGCAAGTTTGAAGCACTAGTTCTTCACATCTCTTCCTCTCCTTCCATCGTCAATTCAAGAGAAGTCTTAGAGCATAGTATTGCTGCATTTCTAAGGTTCCAGAGCCGATTCCAAGCTAGAAGAAAGCAAGAAAAGCAATGAAAGCTCATTTGTGTAAATCTTGTAAGATTTATTTTGTATTTGCTTGTTCTTAGTTGTATTTCTTCTTGTAAACCTGTACGAGGCTTCTCCTCCACAACAAAGGAAATCTTTCATAGTTATGAGAGAGTGAGGAAGAGTGGATTCTTGGATTAGTCACCTTAAGAAGGTGGATACCAAGTAAAACAAAGATGTTAGCGCTTGCTCAAGTTTTCGCTGTGATAAATCTTCACTGAGCAAAGATCGAAACTAATCACTCCCCCCCCCTCTAGCTTGTCTACCGATCCTAACATATTTTTAACACCTCTAGTTGGATGCTCCCCTTTCTTCGCTACTTTCTTCTGACGTAACTCCCCCTTGTCAATGCTTTTCTCTTGGTGACTTACCATTAGTGCTAGTTAGACGTATTTCTCGATCGAGTTCAGACTCTTTCAATGATTATTCGTTCCACATTGCCTTTAGGTTTTTGTGCTTTGACTTCTTGGACCTTTTTTCTTTAATTTTGGACTGTTATCCTTTATGTGTCTTTCCTTGTCGCAGTGGTAGTATCTGGTCGTTCTCTTTCCCGGAGAGTATTTCTTGGCTTGCATCTTATTAAATTTATTAGTTTTAAAAAACTTTTTAAATTTTCTTACCATGTAAGTTGTTTCCTCATTAGTTGAGGATTTTGTGTCTGGTTCGATATTCCTCATATTCAGGGCGATGTTGTCCATCTCTTCTTTTCTTCTTGTACATCGAGACTTATGAAGTTTAAAAATCGAAAATAAATTCTCTAATGTACTTTCCTCAAGGTTCTTGGAAATATAATAGGAGTCGATTATTGACATCCATTCCAGTATTCTCGAAAATATGTTTAGAGTATACCTTAACAAATCTCGGTTTATTACTATTTTTCTGAGATTCGTGAGTCTAGTGATCAGCTCCTTGATCTTTGTGTATATTTCGACCACCATTTCTCCTTCTTTCATTTGGAGATTCGTTAGTTGATTTTGAAGTAGATCCCGTTGTGCTAGCTTCGCTTTTGAGGTCTCTTCGTGCAGTTCCATGAAATTTTCACACAACTCTTTTGTTAATGTGTAAGCGTCGATCCGATTAACTTCTTGAGCTGGTACTGTTGTTATCAAATAGAACTTTGTTTTCCCATTCACCACGAAGTCGGCTTCCTCGTTCTTTGTCTAGAGATTCTCTTGTCTTCGAGTGCTACAAAATTGTGCTTTATTATTAACAATAATTCGAAATATGTTTTAAATAATACCTCCATACAGCATTTCCACATTGCAAACTTCCCTCGAACTTTGGTGGGTGGATACTTGGTTCGAGCATTATCTTGTTGCTTTATTTGGCGATAAGTCCTTCAAAAGTTAATCTCACTCTGATACCATTTGTAGGTTCTGGTAAGTCAGCTAGAGGGGATGAATAACTCTGCAAATAAAATCTTAATCTTTTACTTCTAGCTTAGCAAAGATGGATAGATTAATAAACAATTAAAATAATTAAGAACATAGACAATAAAAAGGAAAGAGGCTCAGATTTACTTAGTTGCAACCGGGGAGGTTTCTAATCCAAGGCGGTTGAAAGCTCACTAAAGATCTTCTTCTTAGAAGGTGGAGAAACCTCTTACAAACGTCGGAAAGCTCAACGAAAGACTAGGAAATTCAAAATAAGTTGTTGTGTCTTAATCCTAGATCTAAGGGGCTATTTATAGCCCAACGATCGAAGTAACTGTTTGCTAACATGGGATTTAGGGCACCTTAAATACAACTCAGGCATCCTAAATGGATAAGTTTTGTCCACACAACAACAGTAGCCTCTGGCTACTGTTCACTTAGGGCGCCTTAGTTATAAACTAGGGTGCCCTCAGTCAGAATTGAGGCATCCTCGCGCCTTTCAATGAAAGCTCCAAACTTTACAACCGAGGCATCCTCAGTCCCAACTAAGGCACCTCGGGTCTTCAAGGATAGCCTCTGAGTGGGCTTTTTTAGACTCTACTTGCTTGGGTGATGCTTCAGCTGTCTGGAGTTGAGTCCACCCATATCCAACTCCAACATTTTCCTTGAATGGGCTTCCTCCCTGGCTTCTCGTCCCTTGGACGTCGCACACGTCCTTCTTGTCCACCAATGTACTCTTTCGTAACTTCTTGTTCCTCGGATGCACTGACCCATCGGCTCCCTTCCTGTGCCATCTTTCTCGCTCATTGTGTCGTCCGCTCGATTTCTTGTGCTCTTACACTCTTAGACACAAGGATCCAATGTCACAAGACCTAACTTGACTCGGTTGACCATATTAAAATCAACCCGAGGTACTTATAAATCGTAATTGCTACAACTATAAGTTCAATTTTAAGAGACCATAACATTTGATTTGGATTGAACCCAAAGATACAAAATATATCAAATCAAAACTCGTTTAAGGATTTTTAATTAATATATTGCGCTTTTCGTGATTCTACCCAAATAAAAAATTATGACATCTTAAAGTTTATCTAGTATAATCGTAGGTGCTACAACAACAAGTTCAATTTTAAAAATTGAGCATGAAACAGATAATATATCAAAGTGAAGCTTGTTTAGATCTTCGATTTGATAAATTGTGTATCTCGTAGTTCAACTCGAGTCAAAAGTTATTATGCTATTTCAAGAATTTTCTATCATACATATTGTAGCATCTACGAAATTGTAGTTAGTACAACTATAAGTTCAACTTTAAGAGGTCATACATTTTGATTTGGTTGAATCATGAGACACATAATATATCAATCGAAACTCGTTTAGAGATCTATGATTTAATATATTGTGTGTCCTATGGTTCAACAGAAATCAAAGTTATGATCTCAAAGTTTACCCAGGATACACGTGTTAGCATCTACAAAACTATAGCTGCTATAACTACAAATTATAACTTTGAGAGGTCATAACTTTTTATTAGTGTTAAACCACGAGATACATAATATATCAAATCAAAACTCATTCAGAGATTTTCGATTGATATATTATGTGTCCCATCAACCTGAGTCAAAAGTTATGAGTTCTCAAAGTTTATCCAGCATACACGTTATAGCAGTTACAAAATCGTAGCTGCTACAACTGTATGACAACTCAATTGTAGCAGTTACAAAATCATAGCTTTTATAAGTGTGTAGCAGCTACGAAATCGTAGCTATTACAATATCATCCGATTTAGGTTAGAATATAGGCGAAAGTGCGTATGCCCGATACATATAGTGTGTCAAAAGATATTTATCTCATTTTACAAAGGGTGAGACGTGATTTCGATAAACAAATAAAAATCAAAGTGAGATATTGTTTTTGATGATTCGATATAAAAAGAAATGTTTTTTTGGGTTTGACTTTTGCTCTTAAATAAAATGAAATCTAACCAAACCAAACTAAATCAAAACAATTAAATCAAACCAAATTAATACATAAGTTTACGTTGATGCATTTATTAGTCCAATTGAGTATTCAGTTTGATAACACAACCCAACTAAATCAAACTAAACTAAACCAAATCACATTGATACATTAGTTTACTTAGGTGCATTTATTAGCCCAATTGAGTATTCAGTTTGATTTTTTTTTAAACGGGTGAACAAAGTTAGACTATGGTACAATAATTTAAGTAACAGTGCTTTTGATATTTTGATTAAAAAGGGCATACCTTTAATCTTTTTTATTTTTAAAAAATGGTAATTTAATTTTTACTTTTTTTTCCTCTCAAAATTTATTGAGCTAGCTCCCTTTTAACATGTGAACCTTGTACACTTTTTTGTCTTCTTTTTTGGGAGTTGAAGACATTGAACTACCAACGTAACCAACAGCTGATTAGTGATAAATCGACCATGATCTATGGTTGTCTTTTGGGTTCCATAAAAACCTTATCGACAATTTACCAAAGGGCGTACCTAAGAATTGGAAATTACCAATTCGTGCACCATAGTTTCTATTTTATCAAAAGGCGCATGCCTTTAAGTAAACTTCCCCTTATACCCCTCCTTCTAACTATTGTCTTTCTCTTTCTCTCTCTCAGTAACAAATTTCGAGACGTCTGCACATGCTTTTTTAGACTTTTATTTTAAAATAATATATTATGGAATCAGCGCTAAAAACGTAAGGTAAAAACTAAAAAAATATTTCAATTAAAACTTGATTAATATATAAATATTTTTTAATATTTCAGCCGATTGGTTAAAACTTTGATTAATATATAAACATTTTTCAGTAAAAACGTAAGATAAATGATTTTTTTAAATTTGATTAATATTAATTAATATATTTAATAATATTTAATAAATATATTAATATATAAAAAAATTAAAAAAACGTAAACTGATTTCAGGCGTGGGCCTGAAATAAAACATTTCAGGCCCACGCTTATTTCAAGCCCAGCGTGGGCCTGAAATGTTTTATTTCAGGCCCACGTTGGGCCTGAAATGTTTTGATTTCAGGCCCGGCGTGGACTCAAATTTTTTTTCTATTTTAAAAATATATTAATATATAAAAAACCTATCAAAACACATAATTTCATATTAAAATGCAGGGTCTGAAGTTAAGCTAGGAGACCCTGAACACAGATGTGTTCAGGCCTTCCTTGGGCCTGAAGGGTCTAAACAAATCTTGAATAAATGTAAGTAACTTAAATAAAAATATCAATAGTTCTAGTTAGAGTTAAGCTAGGAGATGATATTTTTGATGTCCAAACATCTATATATTAGATATCACCAATGCAATAGGAGTAATTTAGAAATATCAGTGGGTTTTGACCAAAACCCACTGATGGACCTCCTATATCTGGATTTCTAAAAACTCCATATGAATAGAGAGGTTAGAGGTAGGAGATGATGTTTTAGGTGTCCAAACATCTATATATTAGATATCACCAATAAAATAGGAGTAGTTTAGAAATATCAGTGAGTTTTGACCAAAACTTACTGATGGAACTCTCATATCTGGATTTCTGAAAACTCCATATGAATAGAGAGGGTAAAGGTAGGAGATGATGTTTTAGGTGTCCAAACATCTATATATTAAATATCACTAATGCAATAGGAGTAGTTTAGAAATATCAGTGGGTTTTGACCAAAACACACTGATGGACCTCCCATATCTGGATTTCTGAAAACTCCATATGAATAGAGAGGTTAGAGGTAGGAGATGATGTTTTAGGTGTCCAAACATCTATATATTAGATATCACTAATGCAATAGGAGTAGTTTAGAAATATTAGTGGGTTTTGACCAAAATTCACTGATGGACCTCCCATATCTGGATTTCTGAAAACTCCATATGAATAGAGAGGTTAGAGGTAGAAGATGATATTTTAGGTGTCCAAACATCTATATATTAGATATCACCAATATAATAGGAGTAGTTTAGAAATATCAGTGGGTTTTGACCAAAACCCACTGATGGACCTCCCAGATCTGGATTTCTGAAAACTCCATATGAATAGAGAGGTTAGAGGTAGGAGATGATGTTTTAGGTGTCCAAACAACTATATATTAGATATCACCAATGAAATATGAGTAGTTTAGAAATATCAGTGGGTTTTGACCAAAACTCACTAATGGACCTCCTATATCTGGATTTCTGAAAACTCCATATGAATAGAGAGGGTAGAGGTAGGAGATGATGTTTTAGGTGTCCAAACATCTATATATTAAATATCACCAATGCAATAGGAGTAGTTTAGAAATATCAGTGGGTTTTGACCAAAACCCACTGATGAACCTCCCATATCTGGATTTCTGAAAACTCCATATGAATAAAGAGGTTAGAGGTAGGAGATGATGTTTTAGGTGTCCAAACATCTATATATTAGATATCACCAATGAAATAGGAGTAGTTTAGAAATATCAGTGGGTTTTGACCAAAACTCACTGATAGACCTCCCATATCTGGATTTCTGAAAACTCCATATGAATAGAGAGGTTAGAGGTAAGAGATGATGTTTTAGGTGTCCAAACATCTATATATTAGATATCACTAATGCAATAGGAGTAGTTTAGAAATATCAGTCGGTTTTGACCAAAACCCACTAATGGACCTACCATATATGGATTCTGAAAACTCCATATGATATTGGATTTTGAGAAATCTAAATATCCTAGGTCCAACAGTGGGTTTTGGTGAAAACCCACTGATTGACCTAAAAATCTCCTATTGCAACATAATTTATAATTATTAGAAGTTTGGACACCAAAAATACCTTCTCCTAGCTCAACTCTAACTAGAACTATTGATATTTTTATTTAATTTACTTACATTTATCCAAGATTTGTTCAGCCCCTTCAGGCCCAAGAAGGGCCTGAACACATCTCCTAGCGTGACTTCAGACCCTGCATTTTAATATGAAATTATGTGTTTTGATAGGTTTTTTTATATATTAATATATTTTTAAAATAGAAAAAAAATTTGAGTCCACGCCGGGCCTGAAATCAAAAGATTTCAGGCCCAACGTGGGCCTGAAATAAAACATTTCAGGCCCACGCTGGGCCTGAAATGTTTTATTTCAAGCCCACGCCTGAAATCAGTTTACGTTTTTTTAATTTTTTTTATATATTAATATATTTATTAAATATTATTAAATATATTAATTAATATTAATCAAATTTAAAAAAATCATTTACCTTACGTTTTTACTGAAAAATGTTTATATATTAATCAAAGTTTTAACCAATCGGCTGAAATATTAAAAAATATTTATATATTAATCAAGTTTTAACTGAAATATTTTTTTAATTTTTACCTTACGTTTTTAGCGCCGATTCCATAATATATTATTTTAAAATAAAAGTCTGAAAAAGAATGTGCAGACGTCTCGAAATTTATTACTGAGAGAGAGAAAGAGAAAGACAGTAGTTAGAAGGAGGGGTATAAGGGGAAGTTCACTTAAAAGCATGTGCCTTTTGGTGAAATAGAAATCATGGTGTACGAATTGATAATTTCTAATTCTTAGATACGCCCTTTGGTAAATTGCTGAAACCTTATTTATTTATTTATTTGTTTGTTTGTTTTTTTACCACTAGAGTTTGGTTCTTCCAAAATACATAACATGAATAATCATGTGCACAGCGAAAGTAAAAAAACAAACATTTCGTCTCATAGTTTGATCATGATTTTTTTTTTTCCTTCATACAGTCCTCTTAGGAAAATACCCTAATTCTATCAGTATCCAAGATCAAAAGTTAGGCTTTGGACTGGGTCACTCCAGATGGGATACTCGGTCATAGAGGATTCCTGTCCCACCTATCTCACACTCGTCGGCGATAATTGATGAGTCGTTTGATCATCGATCGAACATCATCAATGATTTCGAATCCGGCGAGATCTCAATTGTGATGATCTCGACGGATTTATCGTACCCCCAGAGGATAGTTTGGTTTGGGATGACGATCAGAGGCCGCCAATAATGTTCGATCGACGATCAAACGACTCGCCGATCGTCATCGACAGGTGTAAGACAGAGGACAGAAGTGGTGTGGGATAGAGGATCCACCCTCGAGTATATATAGATACTAGTGCAAAAAATCAGTTAATGTTGCTGAAAGGTTTTTGAGCTTGATTATGCATTTTATACAATGAGTAAGTTTAACTCACAATCAGGATAAATTAAAAAGATCAGATGAATTACGACAGACGTTTCCACATCACACTATAATCCCGAATTATATTTTGCATAAACATGATTAAAAATGAATTGTTTATTTTAATTTTTTTTTATCAATATTGATCCGCCTAGAACAATTAAATAATAATTAAATATTTTTTTAAAAATTACGCTCAAGTTTTTAATAACAATGGCGTGTGTTGTTGCATGTAAGAAATAAATATCAACAGTTGTCGCACAGTACTGTAGGGGAGATGGAAGTGTAGCAGGCTGGCTAGGGATTCCTTCCTTCGTCTCCATGTCCTTGCTCTCCCTCTCTTCTCTCGATCTCTTCTACTCAAACTTGCCCCACAGTAACTCGCAGTAAGCTCACGACGACCCAAAGAGAGACACTATATATCCCAGTTCCCACTCACCCTCCTGTCCTTGTTTTTAACTAAAACTCCATTCCTGTGATTGTTCTCTTCCACGAACCCACCACCATCGTGCTTCTCCTGTTCACTGTGCCCATCCCAGATCTTCCTGTTCTCGCAACCCTTTCCGCCGGCTAACGATCTGTTTTTTCTTCTGTATTTATTTAATTATTTAGCTAGTTCTATATATATATATATATATATTTCTCATTTCCGAGTTATTACCGCGGCATGGCCATCTCATTTTCCTCTGCAGTGTCTCCTTCTTCTTGTCCTCTGATGCACTGTGCTCAGAGTATTGTGTTGCTGTAGGCAGAGGGAGCTCCAGTTCTGGTATTGCTTATGGGATCCTGAGACTTGTTTGGCCTCGACTTTTCCAGGGAAGCAAGAGTGGCGCCACCACCACATGTTCACAGACCACCAAGCAGCAGAAGTGGGAGCAGGAAGCCATGAGAGGTTGTTTTCACTGTTAGCAAAGCCAATCTCTTAGGCTGGAGGCTGAGCTGACGAAGAACGACGATTTGGAGTCAGTAATCATGCGGCAGTAGCTTCATATCAAGTGCCCCGGCCCCGGCTTCGTCTTTCGAGCATGCGGAGAGGATGGAAGACGAGCGTGCTCACCGCGGAGGCTTCGGCTTCCATCAGATCCCCCTTCGCCATCGACGGCAGCAGCAGGGGCCGCCGCCGCAGCCGCCTTACCCGAGGTCGGGAAGGCTGAGGGGCGGCGGCGGGGGTGAGATTGTGGAGGTCGAAGGAGGCCACATTGTGCGGTCCACCGGCCGGAAGGATCGCCACAGCAAAGTGTGCACCTCCAAGGGCCCCCGCGACCGCCGTGTCCGCCTCTCCGCCCACACTGCCATCCAGTTCTACGACGTCCAGGACCGGCTTGGCTACGACCGCCCCAGCAAGGCCATCGATTGGCTCATCAAGAACGCCAAGCCAGCTATCGACCAGCTAGCCGAGCTCCCCGCGTGGACCCCTACCGCGATCACCGTCGACGCGGCATCAGCCTCCGTTGCTCCTGCACAACCCTGCGATTCCTCTGCCTCGGAGCAACCTTCGGACGAGTCCGGCAAGAGCAAATTTGGGGTCGATGAGCCACCAGTGACTGCTGCCTTCAGCTATGATGTGGACGACGGGGGCGGCGGCGGCGAAGGCAGTGGCAGGAGTAGTTTCCTCCCGCCTTCATTTGACAATACCGCCATTGCCGATACGATCAAATCGTCTGCAGCTACCGCGGCTTCGCCGACCTCCAGCACTCTTCCAGTAGGCTGTCAACGCTACCCGCCGGGCCTTCAAGATCTCCGCCTCTCCCTCCAATCCTTCCAATTTCCGATCTTTCAACACTCTCAGCCCAGCCACCATCACCAAGCTCCAACTCCGTCCGCGCACGATTCTCTACTCGTTGGCTCCGCTCGCTCTTTAGGCTGGGCTGAACAAAACCGGCAAATGGCTTCGTGGTACATGCCCGAGTCGAGCGGCGGCGGCGGATTCGGAGAATTTCTTTTCGGTGTTCCGCCACCGCAGGCTGTGCCGCCTCTCGCCGCCGCTCTCGGCCCGAGCCAGCTTTTCTCTCAGAGGGAACCCCTTCAGTCCAGTAACTCGCCTTCGGTCCGTGGTTGGGCAGAACCGGAGCTCCAGATGCATCCGGCGCTCCAGTCCTCGGTTTCTCCCATCGAATTCACCTCCGAAGCTGGCATCCTGGGATTCTGCATCCCACCACGGATTCAGGGCGAAGAGGAGCACGGCAGCATCTCAAATCGGCTGCCCTCTGCTTCTCGCCATTAATGGAGTGGAAGAAAGAGAACAAGACCATTACTCAGCAGGTAAATTCCAGCTTCCACTTTGGATTTCTCAAAGTTTCTATCGTTCGTTTCAGTCACTCGCTGATTTGCTTGGTTCTAGTGGATGAGCGTGAAGATATCATCATTTACTTATCTTTTGTTTCCCTTGCACTTTTGCGGGACGGTTGTTCTCGATTGCTTTTATAGTCGGAGTCGTTCGAACTGCTTCTAATTGTGATGTTGTGATATTTGCGTGGTCGCTGCATGAAAACGACTGAGATTTGATGTGCCTAGTCTTCCATAATATTGACAAGGTTACAGTTTGAGCGAGCAAATACAATTCACATAAGCAAGATCAAGAATTGACAAGTTATTCACGAGGACTAATGCAGCTTCATGTTGACAAGTAGAAGATGTAGAGAAGGATTAGTGTGATTGGCAACCAATAGGCACCAGTACTAGTATGCTCAGCTGGTTTGTTTATCCTTGGTGGGAATAGGAGAAGATAGGGGGAGGGATTTCATCCTCTGTGTTTATATTATCTTCTCCCAAGGGAAGAGAGGAGATGAAATGATAAAAATGAGAAACGATCTTTGTGTCCTCCAAGCCCAGCTTCAATTGTCAGTCATGCCCCAGCGTTTCTCGATTTATCCTGGTGACCGGTGGAAAATTTTCGTAGGACCGGACCGGTCATCCCAGGTTCAATTTATCTGCTGCCTGGTTCATCATTTTTTTTTTAATTGTCAGTCATGCCCCAAGGCATGGCGCAGTTGGTTCTTGAGCAGTTGGTTCCAAGAAGTAGAATTACTTGATTTGAATCGTAGGGCTCACATCCATGGAATACCCTCTACTTGATTTAACTGTATTTTGTTGTGGACCGATGATAGTAGTTTGGCATGAGCAAGATCACCGATTTGCTTTCTTCAATTGTGATAGTCCATCTTGTTGTAGTCGCACCTTGTCACGACGGTCCTGTCTCGCCACAGTTTTCCATTTTACACCACAATCCAATCCAAGGTGAAGGATTTTGCATCAATCGTGTTGAGTGTGGATGGAAATTTCAGGAAGGAATTCAAGCTAGAAGAGGAAGTTAAAACTCTTTGCATCGGATTCCACAGGAGCTCTGCTGTTTTCCGCTTTACATCCTGTTTTCTGGTGCAGAATGCATTAGCTAGCGGCAGTGGTGAGCTTCTATTGCATAGAGAGCTCTCCTCCACATATTTAGTCTCCGGGCTATGGTGCAGGGCGATTAGTCTTAATCCCAGATATCCACGATTCGATCTCTAATTACGGTGCATTTTGTAAAAAAATTTTTTAAATGGGACGGGAATCCTGAAATATTGGGCATCTAGACTGTCCGTCCCGAATGCTTTCCGATTTATCCTAACAATTGATGAAAAATTTATATAGGACCAAGTCAATTGTCCCAGATTCATTTATTATCTGATTCTTCATTTTTTATTTCTCCTTCGCATATATGGTTATAATAGGCAAAGAAGGATTTGGATTCCTTTTTGCAGATGGAATTTATCCCTAAATCTCTGTCTTCTCAAAATTGGGCTGTAAAGTTACTATAGAGATAGCTTTGAGGATAAAATTCTTTCCACCCTCCTCTCTATTGTTGGGTATAGTAAGAGGGGGATTGGTTAAGGTCGTAATAATGCGGATCGAGATGGCAGAAGCACCTCAGCTCGTTGGGTCTAGAGGGTGTGAGCATCTCTGCCTTGGGTCGTTGCAACATTAGGAAGACCGCAACATTGCGGGTTGAGAGGCCAGGAGCACCCACTTTGAGTCACCTAGATGTGGCATTGATCAAGAGGGCAAGAGTACCTCTAGTGGCCGGGATGCATAGGAGGATGTCAATGAGGATTGAGTAGTGATGTGGCTAATGGGGCTTGCTAATCTTTCCCTTTTACCTTCTTGTCTCCTTTCTTGATCTTCTGATATCAAAAAAGATGATATAAATAAGATGATCAAAGTCTTAAAAGAGATTTTATTAGACACAAAATCCTCTAGAGCCTTCCTCCATATGTGGCAAAAGGTGATAACAAGAGCCTTCCTCCATGTGATCTTATGGAATGGAATGGAGTTGAGAGTCTACTAGTACAAATCCTAAAGCATTCATCATACTAAATTTGAAAATCACATCATAAAAATATTATGTTACATACTAATGTATAATAATTTTATATATTCACTCAAAATATAAAATGTTGTAGTGTATCTATATAAAATTACATGATACAATGCATAATAATAATAATAATAATTTGAATTTTAATGTGCTAGAAACTCTCAAATCTGTATTGATTGTTTTTAGAGTAATAATGTTCGGTTAAGAGTAAGGTTATGTTTGATTAGGGATAATGTAATCAAGTATGTAATATAATTGAGGTTGGAATATAATCCAGGATTACATGCAATTTGCTTTGTAATCCAGATTACACAACTTTAACTAGTTTTTGTAATCCAAATTATATTACATTGCAGTTTTAAAATTATACCAAACACAATAATTAATCTCGTAATGGAATCTGAATTATATTACAAAATAAATTATCCCTTATCAAAGGTAGCCTAAATGTCGTATTGGGGTAGCTTCATGTTGCACAATAGATCTCTTTCTTTAATCAGCATTAGTTTTTACTTTTTCAAGCGTTTACTGCTCTTGTTTTACTTGAGAATTCTCCAGCTAATTACAATGCCACTCAGTTGGTATCCATTACAATCTCTCTTTCATTGGACTGTAAAACTTAAAACATAGATTGCTTTGCATTTAGGATATTAATCTGTTGAAGTGACAGATATCTAGTATATCTTTGCTAGAGGAAAATACCTGGAAGGAGAATAATTAGCCTCCATATCTGGTAGGTTCGTCATTCATTAGAATTCAATGTGGCTGAAAGAGGCCAAACCTGCTGTCCATGTTTTGCAGGCTAACACAGCATTCCCATTGTTTCAAAGGCCAGCCAATCGGGAAGACCTGTCTCAATCATCCAACCATCCCTCTACAGAGAAAAAAATTTGAAAATCTCCAAATGCTTCCAACCAAACTCTTTGTTGCCTCACATCAATTCAAATGCATATCACACATTCTTTAAAACATTTACATGTTCATGCAGTAATGAACTCTTATTCTCGACATGAATCGGTAACCTCAAACAAATTTCAATTCACACAATTATCTATATAACTGGTGCCTCTGGCCTTGCAAGAAACTTAAGTCATGTGACAATTTCCCCTCCTTGAGAAGGTTGTTCTTCTTGCTTTGATTTACCACTCTTGCTTTTCAGTCGAGCAGTATTTATGACCTTCAGAGTAGTTTCTTCATCCGATTGTTTAGGAGGTTTCTTGATTGAAAGCTTTGCATCGGTGCTTGTAAGCTTTGATGAAGTGGGTACTGTCTGGGTTGAGTGGTTGACGTTCTTGTTGGCTTTCAAAGCCGGCTTAACTTGAGACTGAGCAGAAGGCCTTGTCTCCCATGGCTGTGCTGCAATCCACTTGTCCACCCAACTCCATTCCCAGTTACCTTTTGCTAGCTCATACACAAATGGCCCTTGGTTGATCCCTGAGCTTGCCCTCCACTGCATCAGGTGGAAGACAATTCCAAGCAGTCAAATTAATGGTAAGTTTTCATCAAGCCAAGTTGTTCGACAGCAGACCTGATGGGAGAATGCATAAGCCATAGCTCGCTCGCGCTTAACTGCAGCTTCTTCCCTTTGTTGTATCCTGGCAATTATTTCCTCCTTCGTTTCGGTGCCTCCATTCCATTCTACCTGTCAAGAATTCAAGATAAGACTTTCCACACCAGTGCCAGATAAGCATTGTTTGGTTCATTTATTTGATCTAACAAAGCCAAGTTACAAAACAGATAAAAGAAATAATGAACAATGTTGAACCTGATTCATGTTTATCAATCTGGATTACCTCCAAATCCTGAAGCTTTGCCTCGAGCTTCAACTGGTTCTCATGTTTCTTTTGCCTGATGCGGCCTTCCGCAACCATCATAGTGCGTCGAGTTCTAATCTGTGCCTGTATTTTGCTCCACAATCGAACATGTCTCAGAGTGTTTGATATCTGCTTTTGCACAGAATTGCGATGCGTCAAGGTCTGCAACCTTTCTTTTCTTTTCAGACTCTTAAGAGTTTTCCTTGCCTGAGAAATATACAAGATGACATTTACTAATTTAGCCGCTTCTCAAAACTCTTCCCTGAAAAAAAAATGCAACAAAACATGCATCATACTCTAAATCTTCGAAAGGAGGTTTGAATTCGAATGGCAGCTGCATCCTCAGCAGTCACACCATCTCCAATATTCCCATTTTCAGCTCCATTATTTAGTAACTTATTTGGATGATCAGAGGCTTGATTCTTCAACTTGAAGCCATTTGGTTGCGAGTTTGATGAAACCTATTAACATCAAAATATTCATCAACAAACTTCACTCACATATATCGATTGAATGAAATAGCTTATTATTTACTTAATTACCGTAGCTTTCTTTGTTTTCTTCCTATGAATTATCGTCTTAAGCCAATCCCCAGATCCCATCCTCTTTCAACGGAGAGATCCCTAAGCAAAAAATAAAAAAAATAAAAAACAGAAAATGTTTCAAGGAGTTCCTTAATCAAATAAACGATTGCAACATGAACATAAAGAAAGAAAAACCTAGCTACTACTACTGAATCTACAAATAAAGTGACCGAAATTGATCTAACAAACCTGTGAAGCTAAAATAAGAAGAACATGGCCTCCAACCAATTACATCCATAAAAATTGAAGGCGAAACGTTATCAGTACCTGGAGACAACACAGCGGCAGGGACGCAGGAGCTAAAGGCCGCAGATGAGGAGGAGAATTCAGGAGAAGGTGAGGCGTCGCTAGAGCAGAAGCCCTCAAGTAGAAGCAATGCAGACACGAAACTGGAAGCGAGGGGAAAGGACAGGGTGTGGGACAGGGGATAGGGAGAGGCGATGACAACTAGTCTTCACACACGTCGGTTGGCTCCCATTTGTTTTTACTCAGTTTTTAAAGCGTGCCACTCGCGCATCTCGTAGTGGGTGGGAAGGACAATCCAATGGTGGGTGGAAAGATTTTGCCAATTTAAGTACAGCGGCCGACACCCACCCCCAAGTCTTTGCTGCGGACGGTGGCCGTTGGTGGGATTTATACGGGAACCCGACAAAACTCACAGGGACTCAAGAGGTATCGTTTGCGAGTTGCTGTTGCATCTGATTGCCATCACGTATATTATATAGGTTAAAGAAAATCTAAAAATAAAAACTAAAAAAATATATACATGACATGATGCACACGAAGTACTTATCATAAGATAAATAAAATAGAATTTCTTAATATATATATATATATATATATATATATATATATATATATATATATATATTTTTTTTTTTTTTATCCCGGGCCAGCTTGCGTGTAACCTGGCCTGGTAGCCTGGTGCTCAGCCAGAAGGAAGGTGGCTAGTGAGCTGAACGATCCCATTAGATAGGGGGCCAGCAGGCTTAGGCCCCTTGGGCTTTCACGTCGAGGCCCACATAGTCCTGTAGCAGCCCTCTCCTGAGTCAAATGGTTTAAGACTCACCCAGGCTCGGCTCCCCGCTGACGCGTGGCGGCCCACGCTCTGGGAATAAGCCGAGCCTAAGGAGATGTTACTCAGTGCCCCAGTCGGCACCCTCATAGGTCCTCAGCCGGTCTCGTTATTCAGTGCCCCAGTCGGGACCCTCATAGGCCCTCAGCCGGCCTCGTTACTCAGTGCCCCAATCGGCACCCTCATAAACCCTCAGCTAGCCTCACTACTCTGTGCCTCAGTCGGCACAACCACTCCCTGACATCAGACTACCAGAAGTTGTATGGATCGGCGCAGGACCGGAGCCATTCTGGTCCCAAGTGGCGGATATCTCGCCGAGGTATTGATCTGCCTGCCACATCTTGTCCCCCCTGTACCTCGACCACATGCTTTGGTGTCAGGCCGAGCGGCGTCCAACGACGTCAACC
Source organism: Boesenbergia rotunda (assembly GCA_024364735.1). NCBI lineage: Eukaryota > Viridiplantae > Streptophyta > Magnoliopsida > Zingiberales > Zingiberaceae > Boesenbergia > Boesenbergia rotunda. The sequence continues at coordinate 124,647 of JAGFNQ010001358.1, read as the reverse complement.
CTTAAGTTGACAGTGCCCCTTTCCTTAATACAACATGTGCCACTTTATCCTGCCACTCCTAGACATGCATTATCCTGTCCTTGTTATATGACAGTAAGTGGCAGGCGGGGCAGGACCTGTCAGCTCCCCCGGCTACATATACCTCCTCACTCCGCATTTCCCAGGTACGCGTGATAGTGCAATTTTCATACTGTTCTATTGCCTTCCATCGCCACCGTCGTGTACTGACTTGACCGTCGGAGTGCCTAGCCGGGGATTTTTCCCGGCAGGTTCTAACGGTCTTTGCCTTGCAGGTTGGAAACGACCTAGCTCGTCAGGCCACCTCAGCGACCTCGCCCTTCCCGGAGGCTCACTCAGCTGTAAGGGCGTCCGACTCACTTCGCGACAGGATCAAATTTGGCGCTAGAAGGAAGGACACCAGCAGCCTGATCGGAAGTAGAGATGGCTGATCCTTATGAGCTGAACGTGGATGTCTCTCGTGAGGAGTATGAGGTACTCATGGCTACACGAGCTCAACAGAGGGCTTCTCAAAGGCCCTCCCAAGCTGCCAGCCAAGGGCCTCAGGGCCCAGAGCCAGTTGCACATCGCATCTCGGGAGGACAAGGCAGGCCTGCTATGCCTGAGGATGGTTCCGCACCTCCCCCTGTGGTTGTCCCCCGGGAGCAAGTCGGCGAGGCCCATTTGGTGTCAACCGAGGCTTCAGTTTCTAACATGGTGCGCGGGAGGCGACCGGATAAGGGAAAAGCTCTGGCTGACCCTGCTTCGACCATGCCGGTACGCAGTCCTTTTGCTCCCTATATCTTGGAGGATCCCGTGCCTTGTCATCTTCGTTTCTTCACCGTCCCTGAGTACGTGGGGACCACGGACCCGGAGGAGCACTTGATGAAGTTTGAGAGTGCTGCTATGCTTCAACAATATCCGGAAGGTGTTAAATGCCGAGCCTTCCTGACCACGCTCTCTGGCGCAGCCCAGAGATGGTTCGACCGACTCCCTGACGGGTCGGTCACGAGATTTGAATGGTTCAAGAGGGTGTTCCTGCAGCACTTCGCTAGCAGCCGACGACACCACAAAACGAGTCTCAATCTGTTCGCCCTGAGGCAAGGGCCGAAAGAAACCCTTAAGTCTTACATCTGGAGGTTTAACGAGTTGGCGATGGATGTGCCTACTGTCACTCAGGAGGTTATGGTTAGTGCGTTCTGTTGGTGCAGTTTGCACTAACAGTCAAACTCGGGTTTTGATGTATGACAAAGTGGTTAAAGTTAGGGTTGTTGGTTTTTAACCTCTTTACTAAGTGTGCAGGGTTGAAAGACTTAGGACCAGACACCAGGCTGAAGTCCAGGATGGTTGAGTCCTGGCGGGAAGTCCAGTTGGGTCCGCGGGACCTGACAACTGGCTGAAGACCAAGTTGGTTGAGACTTGGCAGGAAGACCAGAGTGGTTGAGCCTTGGCAGGAAGTCCTGGTGGGTCAAGAAGTCAAGTAAAGCTGCACAAAGGGTAAGTGAGGTAAGTCACTGGAGGAGTAGGAGAGGACGCGTTCCCCGTCGAGGGAACAGTAGGCGTCGGTTCGACCTAGGGCTCCATTTTGGAGACCAAAGTCAGAACCAAGACAGCTAAGGCTGTATAATCTAACACTGTGTTTTATTGTGTTTTGGACTAACCCTGGATGCAGGACCAAAGGAAGGAGTGTCTGCAGCTCAGATAGCCTCAAAGGAGTGAGGTAGTAGCTGAGTAGGGCGCCCGGAGTGTCCCGGGCGCCCCCAAGGGCCATACAAAACAGGTAAAGCAAAAGAGGGTTCGAATACATGCTGGGCCGGGCGCCCCGGTGCTTCCGGGCGCCCCCGCTGCTCCCGAGCGCCCCCTGCTCTGCGGGCGCCCCCATGCGCATACCTCAAACCGAACCCCTCGAAGCCAAGGAGATAGGACTTTGACCCGGTCAATTCGGGCGCCCCGAGCGCTCCGGGCGCCCCGGTCAAAGCGGATCCAGAGGATCAGACGCGACCGAGAGCTCTGCGGATCAGAGGCCACGTGGGGGGCGCCCCCGACGTCCCGGGCGCCCCCAGGCCCTATATAAAGGGCCCTCGACCCCATGCTTCCAATAACAATTCTTCCATCGCCTCAAAGTTCTTCTACGCTCGCGCCTTGCTCCGGAAACGCTTCACCTCGAGCCGACGACGTCCTGCTGCCCCGAAAGAGTCGACCTACTCCGGACGTCGGTAAAAAGAAGAGCTTATTTTTTTAATACTTTATTGCATTTAATTACTTGAAAGTGTGGGGTTGTCACACTTTCAATTCTTTTGTACTCGCCTACTCTATCGGGGTTTACCGGTAGAGAGTTTTAGTGGATTGCCCAACGGAAAGGTCCGAGGGACCTGGGCCTTCGAGTAGGAGTCGCCGAAGGCTCCGAACGAAGTAAAACTATCTGTGTCGATTGTATTGGTTTTTCGTTCGTGTTTTATCTTTTCCGCTGTGCACGTTTTTTAAAGCGCTCTGATTTTTTAAAAAAGTCACGTGATTCACCCCCCTCTCACGTGCATCGATCCTACAAGTGGTATCAGAGCCTGGTACGCTCTGTATCGGTGCAACCACCATAAGAGCCGGGGGAAATCCAGTTCTTTTTTCGATTTTTGGTTTTTCGCTACACATGATCTAAATTAGGTATTGTTGCCTAGATTTGGATTATCTTTTTTTCGTTCATTTGATTTTACTCGAATTTGGTGCAACACCATTTCGAGTCGCTCTTTCTCTTTCTTCTCCTTTTCCTACCACACTACTAATCCAAGACCTAGTCTTGGGACAAGTTTTTGTGTGGTCTATTTCAGATGGCTCAAGGTGAAGGGTTTAGCACTGCCCGTCCTCCACTCTTCAACGGAGAAGACTTCCCTTACTGGAAACGAAGAATGGAGGTGTACCTAAAGACAGACATGGATCAATGGTTCGCGGTGCAATCTGGCTACGAACCACCAATGGACGAGGGAAATAATGCACCACTGAAGCCTGACAGATGGAACCTTAATATGAAGAGAAAGGCCCAGACTGAGTACAAGGCGCAGAACACCTTCCAGTGCGGACTAACAAAAGAGGAATTGAACCGTATCGGCCCAACCGAATCTGCCAAAGAGCTCTGGGACAAACTGATTGAACTACATGAAGGCACCTCTGATGCAAAGGTAACAAAAAGGGACTTACTTTTAAATAAGTTATTTAACATAAAAATGCAGGAAGGAGAATCTGCAAGCCAACTTCACGCCCGGATCAAGGACATACTAAATGGACTCCACCTAATCGGGCACAAACAAGAAAACAGAGACATCATAAGGTATGCTTTAAATGCGTTCCCTAGAAATTCACTATGGGCATCTATTATAGATGCTTATAAAATTTCTAGGAACCTTTCTAAAATTAATTTAGATGAATTATTTTGTGAATTAGAACTGCACGAACAGACTAACGCCAAGGCCGAGAAAGGGTTTGCCTTATTTGCAGGTTCCTCAAAAGAAGGCAAGTCAAAGAAGAAAATTCAAGAATCAGAAGAAGAGTCAGACTCAGACTCAGATGATGAGGAACAAATGGTCAACCTAGTAAGAAAGGTCTTCGCCAAAAAGAAAAGCCAGTTCTCAAGAAAGGACCTCCAGAGGATAATGAAGCCCACCAGCAGTGAAGACAAAAGTAAAATAACCTGCTTCGGCTGCAACAGAAAAGGACACTTCAAACACGAATGCCCCTACAAAAAGGAGAATCAACCCAAGAAGAATAAGAAGAAGAAGGCTCTTCAAGCCACTTGGGACGACAGCACAGACGACTCCGACGAGGAACCACCAAGGAACTCAAACTATCTCGCACTAATGGCAACCGGACCCGGGTCAGACTCAGAGCACGACGAAGATTCCGAATACGAGTCGAGTCAAGAGATCGGACTCTTTTCGGACGACTCGACTAAGGTATATTTAGATTCAGTTAATCAAAATTTTTTTAAGATTATCTCTGCTTTAAATAAAAAATTGCTTGCATCTGAATCTAGAAATGACCAGCTCCTTAAGGAAAATCAAGACCTTAAGGAGCAATTAATTAATACCAGAACATCAACTGAACAAACTCAAAATCAAAAATTAATTGAGCTTGAAACTGAAAACTCAACCCTAAAGGGCGAAGTCCTAAAACTTAAGGATCTACTAGCAACTTTCACAACCCGATCCAAGAACCTTGACCTTATTCTTGATCACAAAAGGGCATGTACAACAAAGCTGGGAAAGGATATAAATCAAGATCGACCCAAAGATCCTTTATCTCCTTTATCCACCCCCGCAAAAATCAACGAAAAGCGTGGGTTCCGAAAGCTTATCTAACAAAGCAAGTAGGTCAGAATCAATTTTATGTCCAAAAAGGACATCCATTACATTGACCCTA
>JAGFNQ010001358.1:57855-104428 GCA_024364735.1 Boesenbergia rotunda | reverse complement strand
ATCCTTACGTCCAGGGTACGACCCTGTTAACGGGGTTCCTCATGCCTTATCTACCTCTGACATCTCTACGCGGTTATCCGCCCATCCAGTACCCTCTTACTGCGCACTCAGTATCCTCGCACTGCTCGAGCACCCCGCGCCATGCCGCGCCGTTTCGCAGTGCTCCATACGGGCTGACAGCTACCACTCCCTTGTCTTCACCCCCCCCCCCCCCCCGGTTATATAAGCTTGGCACTCCCTCTACCGCAGGTACGCGCACGCGGGTTCTCGCATCCCTTGCCTCCCTTGCCTCATTTCAATTTAGTTTCCACCCATCTGCCCTTGGAGACTGACTTGACCGTCGGAGTGCCTGACCGAGGATTTCCCCGGCGAGTTTACTGACGGTCGCTGTTTTGCAGGGACGTGGCAAGGCGAGGCCCGCACCCGACCGCCTCATCGGCTCGTGCCACCCGAGAGGTCCGTCTGGCCCATGGGACCGTCACCTCACTTCGCGACAGGATCAACAATGTTAATATTGAAATGCACAATAATAAGCAAAGAACAGATAGAATTTGTTTGGTTATATTGAACATCAATGGCACATCTGTCCTTCAATCATAAGCCATCATACATAGGTTGCGTGTCCACTGAGAATCGAAAGCACTAGATTTTGTTGGGACCGGTAGACGAGCTAGAGGGGGGTGATTAACTCCGATTCGCTTGTAGATGATTTGTTGCGGCGGAAGACTTCAAGCAATCGCTAAAACTTGGATTTTACTTGGTATCCACCCCGATCGGGTGACTAATCCAAGGATCCACTCTCCTCACTCTCTCATACACTATGAAAGATCTCCTTCTTGAGGTGGAGAAACCTCTTACAAGCTTTCACAAAGATACAACAAGAACAAAGCAAATACAAAATGAAATCTTACAAGATTTACAATAATAAGCTCACATTTTGCTTTCCTTGCTATCTTCAAGCTTGTGAACACCTCTAGAACTTTGGAAGTGCAGCAATACTAAGCCCCAAAGCTTCTCTTGAAATGGCGTGGAAGGAGGAAGAAGAGTTGCGCTTCAAACCTGCGTGAAAACCTTTATACCCGACGCCTAGGGTTTCTGAATCGATTACCCAATCAATTACCACGTCAGACTCTACCGTTCAACGGCTAGTTTTCGAACCGTAATCGATTACCCAATCGATTACGAGTGTCCTGAATCGATTACCCAATCGATTAAGGGAAGGCTGAATCGATTACCCAATCAATTCAGCCACCTTCTGTCCTCTCACGCAAACTACCCTAATCGATTCACCCAATCGATTGAGTCCAACCTAACTTGTGCTCACAAGTTTAGGGTTCCCTACCAAGTGTCCAGTCAACCCCTTTGACAAACTTGGATTTCTTCTGCCTAATTCCCAACTAGAACTTAACCTGATTCCCCACCAGGTTCGCCTAACCCTCGAGTTAGGTCTAGTCTCTCGGTAGACTTCCACCTTGCCAGCATGCGATCTCCCCGATCCATCTGGACTTCACCTAGTCCCACTAGGTGTGCCTAGTCCCACTAGGTCTTTTCCCATGCCAGCGTACGATCTCCCCGATCCACCTGGACTTCACCTAGTCCCACTAGGTGTGCCTAGTCCCACTAGGTCTTTCGTCAGTCAAGCCTCCAGTCAACCTTGACCCACTTGACTCACACATCATGACCACTCAAACATCATTATCAAACATCGAAACATACGACCTCAAGCTCACCTGAGCTTTGTCAAACTAGGTCAACCCTGACCTAACCAAGATTGCACCAATAATCTCTCCCTTTTTGATGTTTGACAATATGTTTGAGAAAGACTAATCGCTATTAGCCTTTCAATCTTCTCCCCCTTTGACACACATCAAAACCTCTCCCCGAGAGTCTACATGGTCAAAGGTATACCCAATGAAAATTCCCAATCTCCATTCATTCACTTATCCAAAAAGAAAATTTAAAACACATGTCTTTAAGGAAGACCTTCCCCTCAAAACATGCACTGAACCTCTATCATTGCACCAACAATGATTTTTGAGTTTGTAAACCTTTAGAAAATCTCAACTTGAGGTGATGAGATTTAAGAGATTCAAAATTTGAATCAAAATCTCTCCTTAACCCTTAAATGTTCACCAAACTCTTTTCCCTTTTTGATTTCACAATGAAATTTACCCAAATATACTTATAAAAGTATTTCTAGAGACTAGGGATTGTTAGGTTACTCAAAAATGGGTTAACTGACTAAAATCAGACAGTTTCAGTCTTCCAAATCGATTGGTGTTGGGAACCAATCGATTAAGACCGGCCTTAAACGATCATCTGATCGATTCCGGTTGACTGTAATCGATCAACGGATCGATTACGCAAGCTTCTGTACCCGCAACTAGAACTAACAATCGATTGACCAATCGATTGGGTTCTGTCCTAATTGACAACCTGATCGATTGGGAGTTTCTGATTTCTGAAATCAATTTCAGACCGAATTTCAGAAACCCCTAAATAATTCTATAAAATTTCAAAAATCCTAAAATTTTGTGTAGGCATTATTTATACCATATACTATCAAGGAAAAATAATTTTCTATGAAAATAACCTCCTTTCTCATAGATTGACACAAAATTGAAAACCATTGAAATACTTCAATGTTTTTCATTGTTTTGTATTCATTTCATCAATGATGAGTGCTATCAAAAGATAGTCTTCACCAAGGTTTTCCAAGATAATTTTAAAATGTTTTTCAAAAACAATATCCAACCATGTTCCTTGGGCTAAATGCACATGACTTGTACATTAGCTTTCCCAATGATTGGAGTTCATTGAACTTCATATTTTGATGATACTAAAAGCTCAATAAGATGAAGATAAATCAACACCTTGAATTTTGTTCATCTTCCTAACATCTCACTTGTTCCAATGTGTCTCAAAAACACACACAAATCACCTTATAGTCTTAGTGAGATGTGAAAGTCATGTTCTCCCTAATCTAAGGATTTATGCATTTCTACCTAGGCATTATAAACCTTGATCATCCACCTAGGATGCCAATTAATGTCAATGTCCTTAATTTCAATAAAATTGACTAAATGCATGATTATGACTATGACATGCATCATATGAGAATTTAAATAATATTATTACTAGATGATGCATGTATAACATGACATGTAATATTTTCATACTAAATATGAATGATGAAATATGATGTCATGGCATGTGATAGGGCATACAAAACATGGCATAAAAAATACCTAGATTTCTTATCTAAGTATTAATAACTCATCGCTAAGCCATTGATAATCCTAAATTTGCCCTAATTTCCAAGATTATGCCAAAACTCCCCAACTTGGCCTATCTTTGGATTCTAACCTAGTTGTGCCAACTTTATCAAGTTTAATCTTTCAAAAGTATAGTTTGGCACAAATTTACTCCTCCTAGAGTAAATAAATGAATTCTTCATTTTCAAGGGTAGTAATTCCTTAAAAACGTCTCAAAGTGCCAACTTCATCAAGGTTGGGTTAACTACCTTTCCAATTAGAGTTGACACTCCCTAGACCTATCTAGGGTGTGGCGAACACACTCTTAACCTATTGGTGCTCCTTGGGTGTTCTAGGTATTCACTAGGGATGACTTCCCTTGATACCTTCCTAAAGACTTTCTTAGGCTTCTCCGAAACCTTAGTCACCTTTGTCTTGTCTTGGTCAACTCTAGGGATGGCTTCCCTTGCGACCTTGACTTGACTGCTAGACCTAGATTAAGTTCCATACCTATATGGAACTTTATGATAAGATGGACCATCATCCTTAGTTTTAGGTTTGTACCCCAAACCTTTCTTGCTCCTAGAGGGTCCTTGGTATCCTAACTCTAGGTTTTGATCCTTAGATCCCTTAAATAGATTTTCTATTCTTTTGAGAGATTTTTCTAATTTATCAAGTTTTGACCTCAAAACTTGATTTTCAATCATTACCTCCTCAAGGCTTGGTTTTCTAGTATAGTCTTGGTGATTATTCTTCTTGGCCTTGGATTGGATAGGTCTACCATGAAATGATCTAATATTTTTCCTATCCATAGACGTGGTAGTCCTAGCATGGAAAGCTCTATATTTTTCCTTAGGTTTTTCATACCTCCTATTTTCATGATAAATAGCATTGAAATGATAATAATTATTTCTAGCATGCATATTATCATGATGAAGATAAGTACCATTACCTAATGATACCTTAGTCTTGACTTTGGAGGCTCCCCCTTGACTTGAGCTCCTCCTCTTTGTTTTGGTCGGATTCTTCCCCTTTGGACATTGGTTCCGATAATGTCCCTTTTCCTTGCATGTGAAGCACACAATGTGCTTCTTATCCTTCTTTGTCACGGGGCCGACCTCCATTAGCTTCTTCTTGGTCTTGGGTGTCATTTGCACCTTCTTCTTGACCAATTTTGGACACTTACTCTTATAGTGCCCTTTTTCCCTACACTCAAAACAAATGATATGATCTTTGTTTTTACAAATTGAAATTCTTATACCTTTGCTTGTAGGGGTATTGTATGACTCTTCACTTGATCCGGAGGTAGATACTTCTTCTTTTTCCGGAGTCAATGACCTTTGCTCCCCCTCAATCCTAGAGGTGGAGACTTCTTCTTTTTCCTCCTCGGCCAATGCTTCTTGAATTTCCTCCCCGGATGTTGAGCATCTCTCAACTTCCGAGTCCTCTTCATTTGATAAGTCTCCCTCTTCGGATTTGTCTTGATACGGTACAGTGGAGGGATCTTCATGAAGCTTTGCCAATTTGCTCCAAAGTTCTTTGGCATCTTTGAATTCTCCAATTTTGTCCAAGATGGTGCTTGGCAAAAGATTGACCAATAACTTGGTCACTTTGTCGTTGGCCTCGCGTCTCTTGATTTGCTCCCATTCCATTTGCATTTCTTGAGGAGCTTTCCTTTGGTGCTTGTTGGAGCTTCAAAACCCTCCATTAGAGCAAACCATTGCTCTATCTCCATCATGAAGTAATTTTCAATCTTTGATTTCCAAAGATTGAAATTTGCCTTGTCAAACGGTGGAGGTGCCCTAGTGTCATATCCAAACTCCATTTTTGAAGTTGAACCCTTTTGATGATGACTTCTTAAAATTAGGGTTTCTTCCAACTCCTTCTTCTTCCTCTAGCTCTTGCCCTCTTGGCGATGAGTCCAAAGAAGAGCAACCTTGCTCTGATACCACTTGTTGGGACCGATAGACGAGCTAGAGGGGGGGTGATTAGCTCCGATTCACTTGTAGATGATTTGTTGCGGCGGAAGACTTCAAGCAATCGCTAACACTTGGATTTTACTTGGTATCCACCCCGGTCGGGTGACTAATCCAAGGATCCACTCTCCTCACTCTCTCATACACTATGAAAGATCTCCTTCTTGAGATGGAGATATCTCTTACAAGCTTTCACAAAGATACAACAAGAACAAAGCAAATACAAAATGAAATCTTACAAGATTTACAATAATAAGCTCACACTTTGCTTTCCTTACTATCTTCAAGCTTGTGAACGCCTCTAGAACTTTGGAAGTGCAGCAATACTAAGCCCCAAAGCTTCTCTTGAAATGGCGTGGAAGGAGGAAGAAGAGTTGCGCTTCAAACCTGCGTGAAAACCTTTATACCCGACGCCTAGGGTTTCTGAATCGATTACCCAATCGATTACCACGTCAGATTCTACCGTTCAACGGCTAGTTTTCGAACCGTAATCGATTACCCAATCGATTACGAGTGTCCTGAATCGATTACCCAATCGATTCAAAGCCTCTCTGTTCTCTCGCGCAACCTTTGGTGATCGATCACCCTAATCGATCACCGAACCCCTTAATCGATTACCCAATCGATTAAGGGAAGGCTGAATCGATTACCCAATCGATTCAGCCACCTTCTGTCCTCTCACGCAAACTACCCTAATCGATTCACCCAATCGATTACCCAATCGATTGAGTCCAACCTAATTTGTGCTCACAAGTTTAGGGTTCCTTACCAAGTGTCCAGTCAACCCCTTTGACCAACTTGGATTTCTTCTGCCTAGTTCCCAACTAGAACTTAACCTGATTCCCCACCAGGTTCGCCTAACCCTCGAGTTAGGTCTAGTCTCTCGGTAGACTTCCACCTTGCCAGCATGCGATCTCCCCGATCCATCTGGACTTCACCTAGTCCCACTAGGTGTGCCTAGTCCCACTAGGTCTTTTCCCATGCCAGCGTCTAGTCCCACTAGGTCTTTTTCCATGCCAACGTACGATCTCCCCGATCCACCTGGACTTCACCTAGTCCCACTAGGTGTGTCTAGTCCCACTAGGTCTTTCGTCAGTCAAGCCTCCAGTCAACCTTGATCCACTTGACTCACACATCATGACCACTCAAACATCATTATCAAACATCGAAACATACGACCTCAAGCTCACCCGAGCTTACCAGACTCAAGCTCACCTGAGCTTTGTCAAACTAGGTCAACCCTGACCTAACTAAGATTGTACCAACAGAATTGGCTATCCATGAGCACCTCGTGTTATTTGTTATAAAAGGAGTCGACACAAAAACATCTTACTTCAAATGCATTTAAAATACATAGTGAGGCATCATCCCTATAACTAAAATACAAATAGTAGGAATCTATTTCTCATGTTTATTGACTATCTAGCTCACCTCTCTACTAACCGTACACAAGTTATTGTTGATTGATATTTTCACTATCCTCTCTCTCTCCTATGAAAATTTCTTAACAAACAATATATCTATATGTAACACAGATTATGAAAATTTGCACAAACTCAACCATCATTCAGCAGAAAGGTAAAATATAAATCAATTTTCTTGTAGACCACTATTGAAATATTTAATGATTTTCTTGTAGATCACCCTCCCTTCCCACTAAAACCCTTTTGCTAAACCCACAAAAGATTTATTGTTGTGCAGCAACTTTCTTGTGGTCCATTATTGAAATTATTGATGACTGAATATCCTGTAGATGTCTCTCTTGCATCTTTGAATATGTTAATTTCTAATCCACCTTTCTCACAAGATAAAAAATCAAGATTAAAAAAAATAAGTGGAAGGAAAAGAAATTAGCAAAATATAATATGGATCTGTAGCATGGGAAAAAATTCTGAAAATCTGCACTAATGGCAACTTCTATCACCATTAAACACAAAGGTGTAGAACAATCAGTTGCGCAAAAGAAATAATCACGATGGTAGGCCAACCATAACCTGAGTATAATGTTCCTAGTCACAAATGAGAATTTCTTATCGCATGAGTATCAAGGCAACAGGACTTTCTTACGAACAATTTGGTTCAACTCTAACCACTATGGAAAGACTAATTTGCCATCAAAATAACCAGCAAGAAACTGTTAGCATTTGCAATGTTTCTACCAAGGCATAATAAAAATGGCAAGCTAATTGAGAAAAAACAAGGATCAGACAGATTTTAAATAACATCTGGAATTATAAACTACCTAGAATCTCCAAAAATTAGGGATGCTTCCTCAAGAAATTGATGAAGCTTAGGAGGAGGTACAAAGAATATTTGTGTTGCAATATCAGTCTCCAAAAACTACCTTAAAGTTTTTCTCTTCTTGTCACTGCATGCTTGGATAGAAATCCAACTGCATGCCAAAAAAGTGGTAAGAACAAAAGGTCATAAAGAAAACTCACACATAAAAGTAATGTTATAAATAGCTGTAAAAACATATGGATGGCTACTAAATTTAAATTAATCAGTAGACGACCCACAAGCTGAAAGAGCACAAACTAAAGCTGAAGGCCTGGGAATAGGAACAACAGGTATATTTTCATTCACATATACCTTTGCCTGAAATAAAATAGCTTCCTGTTTTTTACAGCATTCACAACTTCTAGCCAGATTAATCTGACAATGAACTTGGTAATTGATATGGAGAAATTACCAAAAAAAAATTTCAATCGATAAAGATCTTAAAAGGGCAGTTCACTAGTTCCATACCAGGAGGGCCACTGATGCATGGTGTACCAGCATCACTAATTAGTTCAATGATTGTCAAAGCTTCTGTAATATCGAATGTTTAGACTCATTGAATTTATGATAGCTAAGCTGCAAAACAAAATTTATATTCAGACAAAAATAAGTTGATATACAATTCCAGATCATGGGCATGAAAAATAATTACAAGTGATGCTCACAAGTGGAGTTGTAATTCAGTAGTACAGAAGCAACTTCCTAGAATGTCTTACATCTTCAAAAAGTATTAAATTTGCAAATTTAAAAGTGCACAATGCCTGTAAGAACAAAGATAGGATTTTACATTTGAAAGAAAAAAATAAAAGAAGGTGAAATTTGTACAAATAATAATGTATTGTTTATTATGTTTTATGTTTCCAATTGAATAAATCTTAGCGTAACTACAAACTAGATCATTCCTATACATACAAATACACACTCTTTTGTGAAGCTTCATAGCTTCTTCTCAACCATGCTCACACAACATACTTCCAAAACATAAAAAAAAACACAATTAATTATTCTGCTACTACAATTCATAAAACTTAAAACAAGATGTCCTATATGAACAAGTTAGTAGAAATCAAAGACTTGAAATCAAATTCACATTAGATGCACTTCTCAATCTAAATATCATCCCTGCTAGCTTTCCCGGCAGAGAAAAATTTGGAATTGAGTTTGCATGAAGAACAAATGAACAGTTGTTGCTTGCACATAACGGCTTGAATATCCATTTACAATTTTGGTTGCTCACCTGGCAACAAATTGTACAATTTTTCATACTGTGTTTCCCTGGTAGGAAGTTCAAAGTAATTTTCACAAGAAACAATGGTGAAATAGCTTCGCACAAATTAAAAGATGAGATTTTCATTTTCTAAAAACATGTTAATTGGATGTTCTTACCATTGTGCCATCTAAATCATGTGCCAAACCAAAGTTATTCTCTTTTATTATCATTTGGTTTTACAATAATCTGAATTTTCTAGTCACAAGTATTCATGTACAGTATAGCTTACTGGAATCTATATGGAGCTTCAACTATGAATTTAATAAGTCAGGGATGTTCAGTGCTTAGTCTTCCTGGCCTTCTCTATTCTTGACTTATCCAATGAGCAAACACAAATAATTTTGCATCACCAAGGATGCAAAAAAAAAAACAGCTAATTAATACAGAGGAGATGCACATGAGGGTGCATTGATCACAAAGAGTTCAAATTGCCATTTTCCATTAGCGATACTGGAATAGAATTTTGATTCATTACCTGCATAATCAACTTAAGACTTCAACTTTGAAGGGGAGGGTGGAAGATAGTCCATCTTAAAAAAATAATAATCGAGTGTCAAACAAGAATTACTGGTTAGAACTTCCATCAATAAAATGTCATAACTGCTCCAGGTAATACGACATCAGCAATCCTCTATAATGTTTTTAAACAATGGTACAAGCTTACTGCAGAAAGTGGGATTGAATAATGTTCAACTCCAATCATTATAAAAGGAATTGAATGGCGAAGAAACAAAATGACCATGAGCAAGAAAAAGAAGCATCAGCATTTATAGTTACGAGCTCAAGTTTCATATATCCCAAGATAAGTAACTCTGTAGCAGCAATTAAGCAATAATAGATGATGTTTTGATCATGTCAAGTTGAATAGTCATCATAGCTACCTCTTAAGAAAACACAATCAATTTGAATCAGGACTGTAAATTGTATTTTTTTTTATATTTTTGTTTTTTATTTTATTATTTCTAGATTCAATGTGTGATTATTTAGCTGGGTTAGTGAATAATATTAATACCATAGGTGCATATAGTTACATAGATTTTATATACAAATTTATGGTTGATCAAATATTTATAATTGGCCAAACTATTTATAAAATAATCATGCAAGAAGAGAAATTAAATTTGGTCAATCTTGGGTGTCAAGAATTTTATATTTAGATTTATGATCAATTAACTTATTTTAATATTTTCAAGCAAAGTTCTTTCAACACATCCAAGATTTTGGCAGACTTAAGTCATTCCTAAAAGAAAGTTGATGAAGTATATCAATTTTGAAAATATAAAATGAAAGATGAGCATTGATATCAAAAAAATGTTTATAAGAAATTATACTGCTTCTAACTTAGATAAATGTTTTTTGACAAAAAATCATGTTGTGGCAACTAGTTGAGTTTTTATTCATATAGTATAGTATCAATAATTAGAATAACGACAATTAGCTAGACATGTTTAGGAGACTTATAATTCCAGAATCATCTATTTGCTTCCGCTTGCTTTCCAAACAACCTCAGTGCAAGCACATGGACATGCATTCTTTTTGCTGATGTTCGCTCAGCAATCAACTTCACTACCTGAAAGTAAAATGAAATTAGGATAAAATATAGTGCAACATACATTGTAGTTGTGAAAGGGCGCTACAATATTGAACTAATTGCTTGCACATGTTGAAACATGTAGAAAATGTGCGCTAAAATATGTAGCACAGGAAGGTTTTTGTTCTCGTATCACAAAATGCTAACTTAAATGACAATTGTGTCAATCATAGTAGTTAAAATCGCAATTTTAATCTTAAAATCTTACAATTTTACGATTTTTGACCCCCGAACGATTTAAATCTTAGTTAAAATTGTATATTGTTAAAATCGTTTTGAAATCGCGATTTTACGATTCGGATGCTATTTTAACGATTCTGAAATCCTCTTTTTTTGTTGGACCTGATCCATTTTTAAAAAAAAATCCGGTTCTCTATTTTTTTTATGCCCTAATCGCATCTCGTCCCTCATCTTCGTGCGTCGCTGCATCTTCGACGTCCCTAAGCTAGGCGTCCCTGCTACAGGACTCTGGCATCCCTACTTTGGTGATGGTGATATTATGGATTTTGATGATGAAGCTAGTGGAGAGGAAGATGAGGATCAAATGGTAGAACTTTATGATTTTAATGTGTCATATTTTTTAGATTTATAGATTAGGCATCTAGATTCTATAATTAGATGGCTGATGGAACCTTCCTAATTGAAGTTATTATGTTTTTTCACTATTTTGTGGCTATGGATAACATTGCTAATGTAATATTGATTATGAATATAAGTTTATTTAAGTTTATTTGGTGATTTAAAAGTTTTTTTATTATTTAGGCTATTTTACAGGCATATATATGACTTTATAATTTTATATGTATATATATAGGATTTTTATAAAATCTTACGATACGATTTACGAGTTTAAGTACCCCTTCCGATTCAAGTTAAAATCCCGATTTTAACTACCTTAGTGTCAATTTTATAAAAGATAAATGTTGATATTGAAGATCTAAAGAAGTACAACTCTATAACTAATATATCAACGTCATACTTATAAATAAATACTTAACATTCCACTTAAAGACGTGACTTAAACATCCAAGCAAATGGTTGAGCAGCAATCGGTAAGAAATTGAAAACAAATCATATTCTTTGAGCGGATCTCCAAGTAAAACAAAATAGTTACCAACATGAAAATGCAACGAGACAAATATGGGAGAGCATAGAGAAGGGAATATTTTGATTAAAAATCAATTTAGATAGTAGTGAAAAATCTTCTATGATACTATTGGAAACCAAAGAAATAAAGAGGTCAACTCCAATCGAAATCGATAAGTGATTTTTGTTGTCTAATTCATGTCAGATATAATCAAAATTACTATACAAAATAAGCGAAAGTCAAATTAGATGATAAGAAAACATGAAGACACTAGAGAATCTTCAGTCACTCTGTAGCATAGCTTCCTTGAGAGAAACATATGATTCGTAGTTACTCTCTTCAAGATGAGATGATTGTGTTTCTTCGAAGCAGAGAGTAGATAATGGCTTCACGCAATCCTCATGGAGTTGTTTCTTTAAGGAGATACGGTAGCAACTTCTAAGCAAACAACCAAAAGTAGAGAAGTATATGAAGAGTGGGAGTGGTGCTCGCAAGCACCTTTTTTAATTTGATTCAAAGGAATAATAAATCTAGGTCTAGACACATAATATTCATTCTTTCGTGCTAGACCTTAAAGATAAAAAAGTAGATTACCTACAATACTTGATGGAGGTTAGGAATTATATGTTTGCTGAAAATTATTTATAAAAGTGATACACTAGAATATGGTCCTTATAGAAGTGTTTTAGTTTTAAGGGAGGGGGAGGATGGAAGAAAGCTGCAAGTTGAGATTCTTAATAAATGAGCATGTTGGTAATAGATGATCATGTCTTCAAGTCTGATAGTTAAGCATTTGGGAGATCTTCAGTGATTCAAGGTGTTCAGAGTTTCTCATGTTGCTGCTGGTACAAGTTGTTGAACATTTTCTGACATGGCTGCAAGTCAAGCTTGTAGGGACTATCACTTATTCGAGTAATGATTTGAAATGGTTGATCTCCTTGTGGATACAATTTAGTCGGAAACCTATCCTTTCTCATATTAACCCAAATCCAACCCCCAGATTCAAAGATCACTATGAATAACTTTTTGGGCATCAAATAATATTTTCAAGTCTCCAAGGTCTTCATCAAAGTATACATCTTACTGTAAATTCGATAGTTCAAAGATGCTCCGTTATGCTTCCCACTAAGTAAAATGTTGGCCTTCTTGCATTAGCACAACTCCATCTCCGATATCTATTCTCGAAGCATCATACTCATTTTCAAAAATTTTAACAAAATCAAGCAGTGCAAGTAATGGTACAAAACTTAGCCTCTCCTTAAGCAAATTGAAAACAAAATCTTGCTCACAACCCAATAAAACTCAACATTATTAACAACTTCATTCAAGGGTGCAGATAAAGTAATAAAGTTCTTAACCAACCTTATATACAAACTAGACAACTCATAAAACATACATAGCTCAATTATGGTTTTTGGTATTGGCCATTCACAAATGTCCTTTTGTGCTGAAGTTTTTTTTAGGCAGGAGATTCTGCTTTTCAACTTTTTTGACCTATCGACATTGGTCGCGAATACTATTTCTCTCTTAAAGCTGATGGTTCGCTTCCCTAATCGCAGCAAATCCCTAAACCGTTGTTGCAACATATTATAACTAGTCTAACGCAACGGTAATAATATAGTTGTGAACATGAAGACACTTACTCGTGTCATCCCCTGGGCCTAGTTCAGCTCGTGTGTGTACTCTCTCTCTCTCTCTCTCTCTCTCTCTCTCTCTCTCTCTCTCTGGAACTAGGCATTAGCTTATACAAAGCTGGAAAGAAGCTGGTATGCCTACCATGGAAAGATGAAGTAGGACGCGCCCCATCCTTGGGTTGTGTACCAACGAAGGAACGTTCAAGAGGTTCCCCGAAAGGAGTAGGGGTCAAATTCTCTATATGCCAACCAGGAGAGACAGTGGGAGGAATATCCAAGACTACAAGAAGAAAAGGGGAACAATACTCCTCATCGCTTGAAGTTGAGTGAACTATTCCTTCGGACCGTGCTTGGATAACCGGGTGAGGCCCTTTGCCAAACGTTTGAAATATTTCCCTCAGCGAAAGCAAGGAGACGATGGGCCTACAGAAGGGCCCAGTGCATCAAAGGGCTCACCTGATAAGGTGGTTGATGTCGATCCTACCCGATGGATGGCCATGGATGGCGATGACGATACCTCAGTCATTTGGCTTACTTCCATCATCGGACTGAACCACCCTTTGTCGACGTGAGGTTCCAAGATTTGTAATGGAAGTGGCAGTAAGGATCACTTCCTCAGATGTCAACGACGCTAGCCCAACCGTCTTCTTCTTACCAGCAAGCTCTTTACGTACTTGGATCCGTTCAGCTTCAAGACCGGACCGCTTAGGCACGGATGGGAATCTCATGGTCCCCCAAGAGAGGATTTTGCAACACTTGATTCCTCAAAAGTGGTCGTTGTTTGTATCGTTTTCTTCTTCCGCTTCTTGGTGTGTTGCTCCGCCACTGACATAGATGAGCATGTAGGAGAAGGCTCAGAAAAGGTGACCTCTACCCGCGCAGTCACTCTCCTCTTTTTAGCCAATCGCCATGTTGCATGCACGGAAGATGTCCCTATGGTCTTTGCAGGGACAATGACCATAGGAGAACTATCCGACATGATTTCCGTCTACATGGTCTCCTACTTGACCTGGGCGGATCACTCTTTCAAAGAGGCAACATGGCACAAACTTCTATGATCATGCATGCACGATGAGAGTTGTTAACGGGCATTCTGCATAAGGAAGAAAAACTTAAGAATTGACTCCTTCAGAAGCCGACCTAGAACATATTCTTGATTTCCCAGCAACTTAACGTCCTTTTTATAGTCTTCTTTCATTTTATATCAACGAAGGGAAGGATGGGTGGGTAGGCTCATAAGACAGTTGAACAGAAAGGGGAAAGGATGGGGAGCATGGACAAAGAAATATTATTCCTCCTATTCTTCTTTATGGAAGGTAGGAGCTCCCTTCATAAATTGGATATTCAGTCGGGCCATAAAATAAAATACTCCCAGCTCGAACATCTTGGGCTAGAAAAAGCAATGGAAAAGGAAAGTAGGAGGAGGGTGTCGTAAATAGAAAAATATTGTCTAAAAGTGAACTAGGAGTTGGGACTTAACTAATGCAAGTGAAGAGAAAAGTAGTAGGAATGGGTGGATGGGAAAACGTAACTCGCCCTCTAGTTGCCCATAAAGAAAGTAGCGGACCCTTCTGGGGGGAGAGGCGACGGCTTAGTCACTGTGACATGGCAGACATGATCACATAATCTGCGAGTACGTGAAAGCGGGATACTAAAGACCTACAAGAATCTGGGGTTCTCATGGGATGGACTGATGGTTAGTGCGTGGGTGTTGTCACCTTGAGGTCTGGGGGTCAAAACCAGGCAAAGCCAGTGTGCCCGCCCTCCCCGCGCACTAGCCACAGCATCCGGACTAGTAGCTTCGATGATTGACCTCCTCCGTGTTGGCCTTAGGACAGGTTGGTGGGGGTGCTGGGGCAAGCAAATCGCCTTTTACCACCTACAAGAGCCAAGGATAAGTTTTCGAACCAAAGACGAAAGCCCGCTGGCTAGATTCAGACTGAGAAGAGGAAGTTGATTGGGTACTAGACTTGCCTAGAGATGAGTCTAAGATAAAACTAACGAATCAGAAGAGAAGAAAGGACGACTTATGCGAATCGCAAGTCACGTAAAAGGAGAGACCGCAAGGTTACAATAGTCGTGGTGGAGAAACATAAAGGTGTATTTTTTATGAACTTTAATTCACTTTTATAGTCGGGTAAGTCTTATTGGTGAAAACTCATGGATGGTCGAGATCTCGCTTGCTTTTTCCAATTTGATCTTACGACTATAATAGTTGTTGCTCGGTAAACAGTACGTGGACTTCAGAGATGACGATCCTGCCAATAAGGCTCACAATCGACCACAATGAAACCTAGAATGAACCACATTGAATAAAGGATGCCCAAAAGCTTACTTCAATAACCACCCTAGCTAGAGAATAAACACAGCAAAAACCCTTGGCGATGTGATGCTTTAAACGGATTTTTTGAGACTTGGGGTAGTTAACGACTTGGGGCTGACTACTAAGCATGCGATCCGGCTCACATAGCCTAATAGTTTCTACCGTGGGGGCCAATGCATGTTTCAAGTCTAGGGGTAGTTAGGTTTAGTTAGGGTTGGTTAGTTTTGTTAGTTTGTTTTGCCACTTTCTTAGTTTAGTTTAATTCGTCATGTTTTGTTTCTTTCACATCGTCACGTCTTTTTTATTGTCGCATTACAATGGCTACCTATCATCATGCCTTATTTGTTTGTTTCTTATAGCATAATATTAGTAGGATAAACATTATGTTTTCTAAAAAATATGCTAGTATTTTTAGCGATTTATTCCTTTCTATATGTAGTAGCATAAAATGAGCATTGTTTAGTCAAAAAATTTCACACTACTTGTTTAGTATCTTACTTTCACTTATACTTGATTTCGAAAGTTGATATATCGAGAATAGTTATAAATCATACATTGGACTAGAACCTTAGTTTTCTAGGGGACCGCCATTGCATTTTTGTAACTGAGAAATGATCTCATAGAAAAGAAAAAGAAATGTTTTTGAAAAACATGACAAAAAAAAATATGTTTTCATTAGTAGAAGTGATATTGTACCCCTTTGAGACACGGTGATTCTTGAGGAAATATTGGATAGGTACCCATCCCGAGGTTACTGGGAAAATATCTATTAACTACCTTTGACATCGAGTGCTCCTTTGAGACTTATGTGGACAATGCAAAGCATTAGGGGGATGATCATTATGTGTGGCAAGTAAGTGTCTCTAGCGCCAGAGACTCTGGGAACATAGTGGAATGACAAAATGACTAGGATTGGTAATTGACACTTTAGAGTTGAGCCACTTTGCATTGCACATGGAGAACTTTTGAGTTAGGTCATATTAAGGCGATTCGTAGGTATTTGCTCATTATGAAACTGCTAGATAATATTAGATATATTTACTAAGGATTACGATGTATCATTCACACGAGTTTAGATTGCAGATTTGCTTGACAAAGGTATAAGTCTGAGGATATTTAATGTGTATATTTAATGCATATATTTTCAGTATTAATTAACATGCATTTAATCAATTACGTGAGCATATTTTACATAGTTTCATAGCTTTTGTATTCTTTTTATCTTTGTTGTTCGTAGAACTATTGTCTTTTTTTCTTGACGAGACATGAATTTGGAACTAGATTAGAGATGAAAAGCCTTGAAAGTGTGCATTCCAATACGATGCATGGTTGTTCTTTTTATCTTTTATTGCATTAACGCATTTGATACATGATTCGACTATAGTATGCATATATGTTAACGGTGCTAGTTCGCGTTGTCGTACCACAAAGAGAAGGGGAAGGGTCGAGTGATGAACCTAATTATCCAATTTATAAATCTTGTACTCGAGGGTTCATTCACAAAAGTGGTCCAAAACCTTTCAATGGAACCATTGGCTATCACAGAGCTTAAAAGGTCTACCCGATTCACGTGACGAAGTAAGAGATAGCGATCTAGAGGATCATAGGGCATCGTGATAAGAGCCTCCCTGAGAAAGCTATCGCTTTAGTACGGTTACATGAAAGCAGGCACCACTGGGCCTGACCGCGAGCGGCGCGGTTGATATTATTTGATTATTTTTTTTATCAATAACTATAATTTAGTATTTGCTAAACTCCGGACCTAAATAAGGAGTTCACTTCCATCATTTTCACACCATCTTCTCCGCTCTCATTCTCAATTTCAGAATCTCGATAGCTTTTGACTTCAATTCTACAATTATAATGGCAAGAGGTTCATCATCTCGATCTCGAAGGGGCAAGGAAATAGTCAATCCAAACAAAGACAACGATACTCAATGTACCAATGATGAGCCCGAGCAAGTTCCGACACTCAATACACAAGGAAGTACCAATGGCAATACTTCTAAGGTTCGGGATGTTCTTTTAAAATCGTCTATTTTTGCTAAACATTTTGAAAAGGTGACTCTTCCTTCCGGAGAATTGCATGCAAACAACACGCTTCCTATAAATTTCAAGCAAGAGAAAGTTATGAGTAAACAACACGTTCAATTGTCAAGATTTTCCTCAATTAGTGGATGTACCTAACAAATTAAGAGAATAGATTTGTTACCGTACAACATCTTTCTTTTAGTTTTGGGTCTAAATGCACTTTTGAAGATTTTCTAAAGAATCACTTAATCCATCTGTTAAACGTGTTCATCGAGCAACAATTACTCGTACAATTAAAAAATTAGCAAGGCAAGGGAAAAAAATTAATTAAAGAATGTAGTAAATTAAATAATAAAGTTTCTTTATGTTTTGATATTTGGAGTGATTATTGGCAAACACATTCATATATTGATATGGTTTGTCATTGGATCGATAACTCTGAAAAATTCAAAAATATTTGTTAGCTATAGAGTTTTTGATGAATCTAAAGTGCTCACATCATCTCTCAATTATTATGTTTAATTTTAGAAGAATATGAATTAATTACTAAAATATATTCAATATAATTTGATATTGCTAATCTAATACTACTAATATTGAGCAACTTAAACTTATATGTCAACCTATTATTGATGGTTTATTTTTTTATATTCATTGTATATATCATGTTTTAAATTTATATATTCAAGATGGATTAAAAAAATTTAGAAAATCATTTTAGACCAACTAAAACTGTTATTTCTTATTTATGGTTATATCCTATTGTCATGAAATAATGGGTAGATTTTGTAAAAGCAATGGTATAAAACCTAAAAAATGTATAGGTAATGTATCATCACGTTGATATTCAACTTATCAATTATCACCAGATTCATTTCAAAATAGAAAATTATTATGTTCATTTTTGCACAAAATAATAATACTAATAAATATTTATTTTCACATAAGATATGTATAGTATTTGTGAAATTTTAAAATTATTTAATGATGCAACCAAACAACTTTTCAGTATTTACTATCTTACTTCTCATTTTAAATGAACATGGTACAAATGATTTTTTTTATTTGCTTGTGTATTAGCAATGAAAACAAAATGGCAAAATATTAATTTTATATTCCTTAAATTTATTAGTTGATTTGCTTTAGACCTTAGACTTAAATTAGAAGGAAATGTTAGTTTTGTGTTATGTTGCTTTAATTCCATTTAAAGATTCTTCTTCTCCTGATCCAACTAGTATTATACAAAATTTATAAAGATTATAGTATAAAATAGAAAATAGAAACTAATATATCTTAAACACAATATTAGTACAATAGTAGTAATTTAAAACTTAATAAAACATAACTTTTATTTAAAAAACGGACGAAACATCCACAAGGATCATATGCCCTAAGGGGAAATGGAAGTGAGTAATAACGACACTTCATAAAGTAAAAGGGTAAAAAGATAAGTGAATTACGTTGGCTTTGATTCTCCTATACCCTAAGAGGATATATAGGCAACTTAAATACGTGCAAGCTCTTATAAATAAATAAATATATATATATATATATATATATTATTTTTTATTTTTTAATTGTAATAATCTTGAACCGTGGCAAATCAAGACGAACCATGAACCAAATTGTGAATCAACAGTTCCAAACCATGAACTATAACTGTCTTGGACGATTAAGGGTCGAAATTGGCAGTTCGAAACCATCAAACTGTCTAGGCACCGTGTTTGGGTAGATACACTAATATTGTCCAAGAAGAAATATCATATGCCTCAGGATAAATCACCTTCATATATATATAGAACGTAAAGGTAAAAGAGGAAGTTACAATAAGGATGTGTTATCGCGGTGAAATCGAAGTCTTAGAATTGCTTCTAAAATTGGTTTTCACACAACTTACTCACTTTGTTTCCTTAGTTCGTTTTCTTTCGCACAACAATTCTCTCAACTTTAATCCATTTAGATAGCCATTTACAACAGGTATGAATAAATTGGTCAAGCCCCTAAAGTTGGATGATATCGATGGCTAAGATGTGGCTGTGAGGTTAGAGAAAATAAATAAATACAACCAAACATACACTTAGAAGCCCCTGAATCTAAAATCTAACCATTTGTCCTAAAGGTAGTATCAATTTAATCCTATGACTAGACTCAAGTAAAATAAGCAATTGAGGAAAAGATAGCTCAAGGTATAAAAGCAACTTCCTTGAGTGACTGATGAGTGGATGTCTCCTTTTTCTAGATGACAAAGGGAGGAGGCAAAAACTTTAAGAGCAAGTGAAGAGTGACAAGAAGATAGGCTTTAGTATCACCTGAGTTAATGGGGGAGAATCAAAAAGAAAACCCCAAGGCAGCCCATAATATTTATAGAAATGTATTAGATTAGTAATATTTTATATCTATGTCCTATATTCCACAAGTAGGTACAATGATATATGATCTAATTAAACAATGAGAAGAAAAAAAGTACTTCTCAAATTAAGGAATGATGGAAAACGTTAAGGGGGCGCTTGGTAAGCGGGTTTAGAAGGCGGGAATGGAATGAAATCTATTTCATTCCCATTTATGATGCTTGGTATACGGGAATCAGAATCAAAATATGGATATGATACCCTTGATTTTATAACTCGAATCCAAATAGGTTATCACTAAACTCATAAACCCCTCAATTAAAACTCATTACCATTCTCATTGCCAAATGTATACCAAGCGCCCCCAATAAATTCATCAATGTGGTCATAATTTTGAATGAAAAAGATTGGCATCAATAATGAATAAGCCAAATTATAATTTTTTTTTCTTAATGGCAAGTTGGCTTATCACCACAATATATCTTATCAAATAGGTTTGTTGATCACCATAGATATAATAACAATAATTCAACTTTGCACAGAATTCAATAATCAAGTACTATTATACACATCAAAAAAAGCCCAAGATTCTAGATTTGTGAGTTAATATTTGATATTTGGTGAAATAGAGGAAGGATGGTATATCAAGATCCAACTTACTGGAACCTAGCAATTAAAACTCTAGACTAGGCACAGGTGCATCAAGTGAAAATCAAAATCATTCAATCAGTTAGGGAATATCGCAAGAGAAAATTTCATATGAAGGTTTGCATTTATCAGAAAATTTGCATTTATTCCAAATAAAAGCAATACTTTGAAAGCAATGATACCAAAAATAGTTGGCCTTGTTTGTCCATGAATCATTTTGGACGCATAAAGATAATATCACGTTGTCACAATGATCTACAAAGCTGTCACATTTAAATTCTACCTCAGGCTTATTATGAAAAAAACACATTTTGGTACACTATTCAAAACTTTGCTACTCCATCATCAAGTCATCCTCAATCACTATCAAAGATGATTTAATCAAGCTATCATGGCCTGAAGGTATAATATAATTAGGAGAAAGTTATGAGACATTGAAGAGATAATGGGCAATTTATTGTGTAAAAAACTTTCTTAAAAATAATTCTAGTAAAATCATTAATGTCAACAAAACATATCAGTCTAAGCATTATGCCAAATGGTACTTTCCATATAGTATACATTTAGGGCTAAAAGAAAGAGTAAGAAACTTGTATTTGCCGAATAAAATTTTCAAAATATTGTATAAGAGAGAGATTTGTACGTTGTACAAAGTATGATAGAAGATTTATTTTTAGTTTAATGCTAGTCTACAATCTTTCGCATCTTGGAAACCAATAAATGAATTTTTAGAAATTCAAAAAGGA
The DNA here is from genome assembly GCA_024364735.1 of Boesenbergia rotunda. Lineage (NCBI taxonomy): Eukaryota > Viridiplantae > Streptophyta > Magnoliopsida > Zingiberales > Zingiberaceae > Boesenbergia > Boesenbergia rotunda. The sequence continues at coordinate 83,240 of JAGFNQ010001358.1, read as the reverse complement.
TACTAACATGGTTCACCTCAGATATAAGGTGATTTAGTATCTTCAAGCCAATAGAATAGTGAGCTAATGATGCCTGGAAAGCAGGGGGGAAAAAAGCTAGCAGTAAATCAGTAAATATGATCTCCAAATTCAGTTTGTTAGATTACATACAGAAACAGTAATAAATCTCAACATTTTGTCACTTCATTGACAATAATGTCATTGCAGTTCTAGGGATAATAAAATGGTTTTGAGACTCAAACTCTTATTGGTGGATTGCTATTTAAACTTTTATGATTATACATAATTGCCAAGATGAAACTTTACTCAAGAAAACCTCACCGAGAAACAGCACGTCAAAAAAAACTTACTATTGCCAAGATGATCTTTCCTACAAAGATAGATTCTAGTATAATTAAGAATGAAGACCGTGACAATTGAAACAAAGCATGAGTCTGCCATCTCAAACAGTTAGTGGATTTGGCTGTTATCACATCATAGTTTCTACTTTAATCTGGTGACTTTAATCTGCCATACTTAAAACTTATTCAAAAAAAAAAAACCTTCAACCACATATATTCATACATAAATTAGTTGTCCAAATCATGGGTTTTTAAAAGACCACATGTGAGATGACATGACATGAAAATATGTTAGCAATCTGTAAAATACAGTATAAAGCAATTAACTTGTAAAGAAGCTATTAACGCACTAAAGAAAGACAATAAAAGGCATATAAATAGTTTACATAAAAACAACGAACCATTTAGCATACCTCACTAATGCTCAACTTGAGCTACCATTTTTTCTTGTCACGTCGTCAATACTATTGGAGAAAGAAACACCATGTAGTCCAGATCTATAAGACAATATTTAACATTAGAATCTTCAAGAATATAAAGAAGAAATAACAAAATCCACAATTTTTTCAAGAATCAAAATATTAATGTGCTTCCAAAGTGTGAGTAAAATTTTAACTATTCTGCTACACTATCTCATCCAAATAATTTTTAACCCCTCAAGCACCATGAATTGTAATAACAATTCATATCTATAGCATATATGATATAAAATGAGTAAGAATATTGAGTTGATTGACAATTCTCCATGTCGAAGAGAGAGAGAGAGAGAGAGAGAGAGGTTGAACTCTTTTTCTGGTAAAAGTTAATGTAAACTAATTGACATTTTAGGGGGGAAAATAGAGAAATAAGTTGATTACCAAATACCTAAATTGAATTCAAAGGAAAGAGAAACAAAGACAGTGAGTTGATGAGTTCAACAATATTTAGATGGGTAAGAAAAAAGAGATATGATATGTATTCTTTTCCTAAATGAAATTTGCAATAAATAGGTCCCTAAATGGATCTTAAATTTTAATGGAGCTCATTGTTGTTCAAGAACCAGACTGCAGTTGAAGTGCCTATCAAGAAATCAGGAAGGAAGATCATTAAGTAGCACATAAATGGAGATTCTCTCACCACACTCTATGTACAAGGACAACAAGTACTAAAGCAGCAATCAAAAACAGAAACATTAACAAAAATCACCGGGCAAACTTGTAGAGCTTTGGAAGATGAACCACGCCGTCTTCTTCTATCTTGCTCACGCTGTCACCTGGAACGATTGAATTGATAGATCAAACTAAGAAGAGTAGCATATCTGAAAATTAACCTACGAGAGTCATTTAAAAAAGTAATGGGGGATCTTTACATAGAAAAAGAACATCTTTACATTAGAATTTACGGCAAAATCAAGAACTCGGGAAGAAGATGAGAATCCCCTTAGTGGCAGATAAAGAACCTGGAGAATATGTAGCCAGATTGAGGGGTAGGGTTTCCCATCTCACAGAAACATTGAGAAAAATCACCTGGAAAACTCACCTGGCAAAGCTTACCCGCTAGGGATCGAACCATTTTTTAGATGACAAAAAATCGTCTTACTACTGTACCCTCACGGTAGTTATAAAAGTAGCTATTCGATAGAGGTGTCCCCGGTCAGCTTTCCATGCCTCGGATTTACCGCTCGATTTGAATCGGCTTGGTATGGATTAAAGGGCCAGTTTAGCCCGACAGTATAATACGATTGATAATGGCTCATTTAGATATCTCTTATTTTTCGAATTTGATTCCTTCTTAATAGAGTGAACAGTATGTTAACAGAAAATCATCACAGATTATTGTGTGGTCGGGTCATCGAATACAAATATCATCAGTGATGAAATTGTCACGTGTCTCCGTCCTGCCAGAGTCGGCCCTGGGTCAGGGCAACCAGGGCGCCTGCCCAGGGCCCACAAGTATAAAGGGCCCAAAAAAATAGCTATATTATATAATATATATATATTATATTATATATATATATATATATATAAAAGTTAGCATCTCGATGAGCGTAAAGCAAACAAGTAAAGCAAACATCTTAAATTAGCATCTCGATGAGCGTATATATATTATATTATATTAAATAAGTTTTATTTTTTCTCCTTGAACGGTCCGAAAGTTTTATTTTCTCAGTTTCTCTTGAACGGTCCGAACTCCGAATCCCTCTCCTCGACTCTCATCTGAAAAGTGAAAACCCTAGCTGCGCTCGGCGCTCCTCTCGCCTTTGATTCTCGCGTCCTCGCTGAAGTCCCTCGCGGCCTCGCCGAAGTCCCTCGCGGCCTCGCCGACTGAGCGGCAGACGACAGTCTTCCTGCAGAAAGGGGAAAACTGAAAAGGTTACATCAGATTCATCAGATTTTTGATAGTTTCATCAGATTTGATTTTCATCAGATTAGATTGTTGATAGTTTCATCAAAAATGGATTTTTTGATAGTTTCGATTTTTCTATCAGATTCGATTTTTTTATAGTTTCGATTTTTTGATTTTTTGATAGTTTCTATTTTTTTTTATTTTGATCAGATTCGATTTTTGATCAGATCAGATTCAATTTGATTTGATTTTTGATAGTTTCATCAGATTTGATTTTGATCAGATTTGATTTTCATTAGATTCGCAGACTGAGTTGTATGAGTGTATGGCTTCAGATTCATCAGATTTTTGATAGTTTCATCAGATTTGATTTTGATTGCTTACAAAAAATTTTGATCGGAATTGGAGTTTCATCAGATCAGAACAACAATTTTCTGATGAACAATTTTCATCAGATCAGAACAACAATTTTCTGATGAACAATTTTCATCAGATAATCAGATTAGGAACAACAATTTTCTGCAGCAATTTTCTGTTAATATCAGTTTTGATATTGTGTGACTGTTTTAGAAAATTATTGTTGTTTTTGTAGAATATCAGTTCCCCAGAGGTCAGTTTTGACTCTGTTAATATCAGTTTTGATGTTTTCCTTTTACTGTTAGTAGCAGAAAATTGTTGTTCTTGTTGTTCATCAAAAAATTTATGTTCTTTTTGTTTGGAATAATTAGTGAAATTGATGTTCATATATGTCTTCTCATGTATGCTATTTTTTTCTCATTTTATGATTTTTTTTGTGAGATACTGATACAAGAACTTTTTTATTGGTTTGCTCTAAAACACAATTGAATTGTTGTATTTTTTATAAACTTGCAGGATATCTGTGTAAGGTCTTATATAAGTGGATTTCAAATCGAAGAAAAATTCTTCATATCAGGTTTTATTGTTCTTTGTTTATTGCCTATTGTTCATAATTTTCTATCATCATGAAACAACTCTCTGGATACCAAAAAAGACAAAAAAAGAAAAAAGAAGAGGAGATAGCCCAAAGTTTAAGAGGTTCATTGAATAAATATTTTAGTAAAGAATCTCATAACACAACGGAAAGCTTAGATCAAATTTTACCTAATGAATCAAATGCGGATGTAGATTTTGTAGAAAATAAGAATGATGAAAATGAAGAATATGTGAGAAACGAAAGTGATGAGAATGAGAAATTTATAGAAAATGAAAACAAAGATAATACAGATTTTAAAGATTTGGATGAAACTGAAATTCATAAAACTAAAGATATTGATAATTGTTGTAATGATGAGCTTACAAACCAGTATCAATGTTCAACACTTAGATATGATTTGAACATATTTGATCCAAGAGTTTGGGATAATCTTGATACAAATATGAGAGATTTACTTATGGAAAGAGGTCCTAAAAGAGAAGATATTCTCGAATTTCCTTTAGATAAAAAATCTCGACACTTTGCTCATACTTATTATGTTCAAGTGTTACCAAATGGTGAGACTCATGATCGAAAATGGTTAGTGTACTCGAAAAAGTTAGACAAAGTATTTTGTATTTGTTGTAAGTTGTTTAAAGTAATGCACATCAAAAGTAATTTAGCAAGAGAAGGAGTTAATGATTGGAAACATTTATGTGACAAACTTAAACAACATGAAAATAGTGTTGAACACCTCACTAATTTGAGAGCTTTTGTTGATAAGGAAATACAAGAACAAATTAAAAAGGACACAAAACATTGGAAACATGTTATGCTAAGAATAGTTGCTGTTGTCAAATATCTAGCTATACATAATTTGGCATTTCGAGGTACACATGACAAAATTTATGAAGATGGTAATGGTAATTTTTTAGGTCTACTTGAAATGATTGCAGATTTTGATCCAATAATGCAAGAGCATTTTCGACTCATTCAAGATAAAAAGATTCATTATCACTATCTTAGTCATAAAATTCAAAATGAGTTAATATCTATTCTAGCCTCCAAAGTCAAGAATGCAATAATTAGAAAAGTAAAAGAGGCAAAATATTTTTTAATAATTCTTGATTGTACACCGGATGCAAGTCACAAAGAACAAATGACTCTTATATTAAGATGTGTAGATGTTTCAGAAACTCCAATTAAACTAGAAGAGTACTTCTTAGAATTTATAAATGTAGAAGATACAACTGGTTTAGGCCTTTTTAATGAATTGCAAGTTGTTTTACGATCTTTAGAACTTGATATTGATATTGTGAGAGGGCAAGGTTATGATAATGGATCTAATATGAAAGGCAAAAATCAAGGTGTGCAAAAGAGATTGCTTGACATTAATCCTAGAGCATTTTACATGCCATGTGGTTCTTATTCTCTTAACTTAGTTGTTTGTGACATGGCAAATTCTTGTGTTAAAGCAAAATCATTTTTTGGAGCATGTCAATGTATGTACACCGTGTTCTAATTCAACAAAAAGATAAAATGTTTTGCTTGACTATATTGATGGATTAACTTTAAAATCATTATCAACTACAAGATGGGAAAGCCATATTGAAACAGTCAAAGCAATACTAACTCAAGCTTCCCAAATCAGAGAAGCTTTGTTCAAATTAGCTGAAATAAGTGAAGATAGCAAATTAAGTAGAGATGCTGAAACTTTAGCATCTGGTGAACTTTCAAGTTTTGAATTTATATTAAGTCTTGTTATTTGGCATGATATTTTGCATAAAATTAACTTAGTTAGCAAAAAATTACAATCAGAGGATATGCCTCTTGATGTTGCTATAAAATAATTATCTGGTCTTGTTTCCTTTTTTGAAAAATATAGAGAAAATGGTTTTGCTTCTGCTATGGTTGATGCAAGAAAAATAGCACTTGATATGGAAATTGAGCCTGTATTTCCTACAAAACGTAAAATTTATAGAAAAAGACATTTTGATGAGATTGCTAACACTGAAAGGGAAAATCAATCACCGGAAGAATCTTTTCGAATTGATTATTTTATCTTAGTGGTTGATATTGCTCTTGGGCAATTGAAGAGTAGGTTTGAACAGTTACAATATTTTGAATCTATATTTGGGTTCTTGTATGATGTTACAAAATTAATTTCATTGGATGATGATGAATTGATGAGTTCTTGTGTGAATCTTGAAAACACTTTAAGAAATGGTGATACTTCTGATATTGATGCAAAATATATGTATTCAGAACTACAAGTTTTGCAAGTAATGTTACCAAGTGAATCTTATGAAGCAAATAAAAAATGGTCTTCCATTCAAATATTAGAGTTTTTAAAGACAATGGATATATTTCCAAATGTGATGATTGCTTATAGGATATTATTGACAATACCTGTGACAATGGCATCTGCTGAAATAAGTTTTTCTAAATTAAAATTAATAAAATCTTATTTACGAACCACAATGACTCAAGATAGGCTAAATGGATTAACAATTTTATGCATTGAAAAGAATATTTTGGAAAACATTGACTATGATGTTATTATTGATGATTTTACCTTTAAAAGTGCATCACGAAGACATTTTGAATGAGTTATCTCTGTATTTTTTTAAGGTATATTGATGGGCTAGATCAGTACATGCCTAAAGAACATAACGAGTCTGTAATATTCAGTTTACTGAGATAAAATATTTCTATAGTTTTTATTTTTGCAAGCTATCTTTTCAAATGCTATTTAATGTGATGATGCCTTTTTTTTTAAACAACTGTTGAATTAAGCATCATATTCCTGAACTCTTGTAAATGAGATTATTTATTATTCCTCTAGAAATGATATTTTGGCCTCGATCCTGTTCCTTGAAGGTAGTATGATTTAGGTTCATCCTTTTAAACTTCTCTTTATTTACTTGAATTTTGAAGACATGAGAGTTGAGAATTGAGCTATTGATTTGTTGCAGGTCAACTGCCTAGCGTTCAATCCCTTCAATGAGTGGGTTGTTGCAACTGGGTCTACTGATAAAACTGTCAAGTTATTTGACCTTCGGAAGCTTGAAAGTGCGCTGCATACATTGGACTGCCACAAGTATTTCTTTATGCCAAACTTTTTTTACTTTGTATTACTTTTGATATGATTGGTTTGGTTTTTTGTTTCAACTGCTATACTGACAAGGTTTGTCTTGTGGTGTTGCAATTAGAGAGGAGGTTTTCCAAGTTGGTTGGAGTCTGAAAAATGAGACAATTCTAGCATCCTGCTGTCTTGGACGGAGGTTCATGGTGTGGGACCTCATCAGGTAATTTTTAAAGCCTTAATGAGATGCTAAAATTATTTGTATTTTTTTCATGTTCTTAAACATGGTAATCCTTCTATAAACACAGTCACTAGTAATCCATGTCTTGGGGTTTTTTTTTTGTGAAGATTACACTAGATTCACTTTTGTCAGTTTGTTTTCATCCTAGTTTATTTGGAAAATAAAATTAAGGCATAATTTATAATTTCGCCCAGGGCCTTTCGATAGCAAGGACCGGCTCTGCGTCCTGCTATTTACTCTCGTTGATCGATAGGGACTCTCGTTGAAGATTGTGAGACAGGGTCGGTCAGTAAAGCGGATTAGTCAGGTGTAAACCTGGATATCCGTTGTAAATAAAAAAATAAGGTGCCAGTTTAATTAAAATTTAATAATAAAAAACAAACTTAAAATATCTAAAGGAAGAAAGTATATGTTATTTAAAATGTTATTTTATCAAATTTAATTATTTAATATTTAATGCTAATTTGTATATAAAAATAAATAGGTTGACTGAACGTAATAATCGCAACCCTCAAGTTTAGCAGGAGACCCACTTTAAAGTTAACATATACAAACCTTATGTTTTTTTTTCAATTCAAGTATTTGGATTTTCTCCGATTATTTTTGGAAGTAGAAAGATATTTCTCTTAATTCATCTATCTATTATAGCAAAAGTAAAATTTATCACCCTAGTAATTTTACATCTGATCCGGGCCTTCTATTTCGTGAGTAAAAGTTAGGGGCCCGGTCGAAGTTAACAGGATATGAGCCGGGTCAGGGAAAACCGGGTTAGCTCACCCTCAACCTCCTGGGCCAAGCCGAAGGTTTAGGCAGGGTACTAAGAGGTCGGGTTCGCAAGCTCAGACATCACAGGAGGTCGAGCTCGATAGTATCGACGTCGCCAGAGGTCGGGGCTAGGGCTCATTGACTTCGGGTTGAGTGCAAGAGCTCCGGCACCAAGAGGTCGGGGAACTAGAGCTTGGCGACCTCAAGTCGGGATGGATCAGGTCAGGTCGAAGGTGTAGACAAAACATCAAGAGGTCAGGCACTACAGCCCGAACCCCAAGAGGTCAGGAACTAGAGCTCCGTGACCCCAGGTCGGTGGCCAGAGCTCAGACTCCAAGAGGTCGGGAACTAAAGCGCCGTGACCCCTGGTCGAGTGCTGAAGTTCGGACCTCAAGAGGTCGGGAGCTAGAACTCAATGACCTCAGGTCGGTCGCCAGAGCCCTGCCCCCAAGAGGTCGGGAACTAGAGCTCCGTGACCCCAGGTCGGTTGCCAGAGCTCGGACACCAAGAGGTCAGATCTGTCAGAATTTGGCATTAAGGCGAAAAGACGTTAAACACACTCATTACCTGACACAGCCGCCGAGCATTAATCAAGGTTGGACAGGACACGTTTGCAGACTGTCAGGCGGCTGTGTCAGTCTCATCACCCAGCTGAAATATCCCGTACTCAGACTGATCACTGACAAATTCTTAATTTAGATGTGACGTCCCACACGAGGGGAAACTCTTCTCCCCCTCTATATAAGCCTCATTCGAGCATTGGAGAAAGGATCGCTGCCATTTTGCAACCACTCCCCCACATTGAGAGCTTTATTTCGGTCCGACCTCCCAAACGATAGCAGACCGGGTCGGCTTGGTTAGACCGAGTCATTCGAGGGAGAACCGATCTTCGCTCGTCAACAGAATCAAATTTGGCGCCATCTGTGGGAATCTCGCCTGATCGAGAGCTGAAGATGAGTGACTCCAATCGGGTGACCGTTACTCTCTTACAAGAAGACCTAGAGCTGCTGATAGAAGCTAGGGCCAGGAAATTGGCAGAGGCCCAGCAAGCAGCCGCTCGACCCGCTCAGCCGGGCCCGGCTGAGCAGACCACTCGGGTGGGCACCGAAGGAGGAGCTCGACAGGATGAGAGTCCTCACTTCCACCGGGCGCTGTTCGGCCCGGCTGAGGGAGCAGGGCAATCAGATCCTCACGAGGCTACATCCAACCGTACCAGAGCTAACAAAGGGAAGGCTCCCCTTGTGCCGACCTTGGCGGAGCGTACAGGATTCCCCTTTTCCAACCAGATCCTGCAGGAGCCCCTGCCCAAGCATTTCAGACCCCCGTCCATAGCTGAATATGGGGGAGCCACGGATCCCGAAGAACATTTAATGAAGTTCGAGAACGCTTCAATGCTGCATCAATATTCCGACGGAGTAAAATGCCGAGCCTTCCTGACCACTCTGTCCGGGTCGGCCCAGCGATGGTTCGATAGGCTGCCGGAGGGATCTGTAAGAGAATTTACTGACTTTAAGATATTGTTTCTCCAACATTTCGCGAGCAGCAAGAGACACCACAAAACCAGCCTCAATCTTTTTACCCTGAAGCAGGGCTCCAAAGAGCCCCTCAAAGCATATATCAAAAGGTTTAATCAAGTCGCATTGGATGTACCCACTGCCACGTCTGAGGTGCTAGTCAGTGCCTTTGCACAAGGCTTACAAGAGGGCGAGTTCTTCAGATCCTTGATCCGAAAACCTCCAAAGGACTTCGAAGGTCTCCTAGGCAAAGCTAGCAAATACATGGATGTAGAAGAAGCACAGGCCGCCAGGCGACCGGAGGTCAGACCAGCACCCGAGGTCCCCCAGCATCATCAGAGGAGTGTGCCTCCCGGAGGACCTCTCAGAAGTCCCAGAGCTATGGGACACCGACAGGGGACCGAAAGGGGAATAGTTCAACAAGTGGCCCAGGGTTGCTTCCCGTCCAGATGGCAGCCCTACTGCTCTTTCCAAAACAGCCATACCCACGACCTTCAAGACTGCGGGCAGGCCGGCAGGGGTCGGGGTCGTGCTGGGCGGGGCAGTCCGAGAGGAGCCCAACAGGGAGTCGGCCGAGGTCGAGGGAGAACAGTGCAGAACCAGTCTGAGGTCAATGCTCGATCGACCGCCCCCACAGCCAGACAACTGCTCCCGACCCCCACCTCTCCAGGGCACGACAATGTGAATGAGGAACAGGCCAACCAGCAGAATGCGGTACACCGGGCCATCCACGTCATTTCCGGTGGCCCCACCTATGGAGATTCCAATAGAGCTCGGAAATCGCAAGTTAGGCGACTTGGTATCTACCAAGTGGGTTGCAGCTCTGCCCAAGCTCAGGGACCGCAAATCAGTTTCGGCCCTTCAGATTTACAAGGAGTAGAAGTCCCTCATGATGATGCCCTGGTCATCATGGCGATCATAGCTAATTACTAGATTCACAGAACCATTGTGGACACGGGAAGTTCGGTGAACATCTTGTACTTAAAAGCCTTTGAACAATTGCAAATTGAAACCACCGAGCTCCAGCCCGTGGCCACGCCTCTGTTTGGGTTCACGGGAAATGAAGTCCAGCCATTGGGCCAGATCAAATTGGCCATCTCACTTGACGAAAAACCTTTAAGAAGGACTCGGTGGTCTACTTTCCTGGTAATGGACGCCCCCTCAGCCTACAATGCCATCCTGGGCAAACCGGTGTTGAATGAGTTTCGAGCTGTGGTGTCCACTTTCTACTTGAAAGTCAAATTTTCGGTGGGAGACCAGGTCGGTGAGGTCAAAGGAGACCAGATGGTCGCCCGCCGATGTTACGTGGATGACGTCCGAGTGGAGGTTAGTAAGACCCTTCGATCTGCACCGGCCCATTGTAACATGGTGCACTCCTCTCAGCCCTCTCCCCGGGCTGAGTTGATAGAGGAAAAGGAAGAGGTCTAGCTCTTGCTCGACCGAGAAGAAACTAAAGTGAAGATAGCTCCTGGACTACTGCCTGACCTCAGACAACAGCTGATAGAATGTCTAACTCAAAACCGAGACGTGTTTGCTTGGTCCCAACAAGATTTCAAAGGGGTCAGACCAGAGATAATGGAGCACAAGCTACACGTGTATCCTGATGCCCGACCTGTCAAGCAGAAAAAAAGAGATTTCAGCCCCGAACAGAACAAGATCATTCAGGCCGAGGTAGAGAGACTGCTAGAAGCTGGGCACGTTCGAGAAGTCCAATTCCCGGCCTGGCTTGCCAATGTAGTGCTGGTCTCCAAGCCGGGTGACAAGTGGAGGGTCTGTATCGACTTCAGAGACCTTAATAAAGCTTGCTCTAAGGATTGCTACCCGCTCCCCCGGATAGATCAGATGGTAGACTCTACTGCCGGGAATGAGCTCATCTGCATGTTGGATGCCTACCAGGGATACCATCAAGTGCCCTTAGCCTTAGAAGATCAAGAGAAGGTCAGTTTTGTCACGGCCGAAGGCACCTATTGCTACACAGTTATGCCCTTCGGACTCAAAAACGCTGGGGCAACTTATCAAAGGCTGATGAATAAAGTTTTTAAGGAGCAGCTCGGAAGAAACGTAGAAGTATACGTAGATGACATTCTCATTAAGTCATCCCAAGCTGTCGACCTCATAGCCGATGTACGGGAAACCTGCTGCACCCTTCGGAGGTATGACCTCAAACTCAATCCTGCAAAATGTCTGTTCGGAGCCAAAAGTGGAAAATTCCTGGGCTACATCTTGACTGTGCGGGGAATAGAAGCCAATCCGGGTAAAGTGAAAGCTCTGCTAGACATGCCACCACCCAAAAATCTAAGGGAAGTTCAGCGCCTGACCGAAAGGATCACGACCTTATCCCGGTTCATCTCCCGGTCGGCCGATAGAAGTCTGCCGTTCTTCAAGAGCCTCCAGGTTCCAGTGGGATGCCGAGTGTGACCGAGCTTTCGAAGAATTGAAGGCATATTTGGTCAGTCTGCCAGTACTAGCCAAGCCCGAGGAAGGAGAACCATTGTACGTTTACTTATCTGCTACCGAGGGAGCTGCGAGTGCTGTGCTTGTAACCTAGAAACAGACCGAACAGCAACCGGTCTATTTCTTTGGGCACTTATTAAAAGAGGCCGAGTGTAGGTATACTACACTCGAGAAATTAGCTTATGTCCTAGTGTTGATGGCTCGGCGACTGCGACCCTACTTTTTGGCTCATCCTATCCGAGTGCTGACCAATAGCACACTTGGGAAGGTCTTGATCAACCCTGAAGTATCAGGTCGGATGGTCAAATGGACAACCGAGCTGAGTGAATATGATATTCAGTATCAGCCCCGAACGGCGATCAAAGCTTAGGCCTTGACAGATTTCCTGAGTGAACTTCATACCGAGGAAGAGGAGGGGGTCTGGAAAATATATGTGGACGGGTCAGCCACCCGGGCCGGGAGTGGCTTGGGAATTTTATTGATGTCTCCTAAGGGAGACCCCATTCATCTCGCCGTGCGGCTAGAGTACCCGGCTACCAACAATCAGGCGGAGTACGAAGCCCTCTTGGCAGGCCTCCAGGCGGCCAGACAGGTCGGGGCCACTCGGGTCATCCTGCATTCCGATTCTCAGTTGGTGACTCAACAGGTGGCTGGGCGGTTCGAAGTCAATGACGAGAAGCTACAGGCTTACGTAGAGGCATACCAACAGTTACAAGCAGAATTTCAAGAAGTTCAGATTATACATATCCCCCGAGGGGACAATGCCAAGGCGGATGAGTTGGCTAGGCTGGCCAGCTCGGTCCGGCCGTGGGTCTTCCCCAAGCCTTCACCTCAGGTCATGCTGGTGGCTCAGGTCGAGAGAGAAGTAGAAATGGAGATAGAGTGGGACTGGAGAGCTCCATTCATCGCTTACCTGAAAGAGGGAACTCTTCCGGATAGCCCCGAGCAAGCTCGGATACTGAAGATCAGAGCAGCCCGGTTCACCCTGATAGGGGACGCATTATACAAGCGGGCTTTTTCCCGACCTCTAGCCAGATGCCTCGGAAAAGAAGATGCGGACTATGTACTCAGAGAAGTACATTTGGGGTGCTGCGGAAATCATTCAGGAGGTCGGTCCATGGCTCGGAAGGTCCTGCTAGCCGGTTACTTTTGGCCGACCCTTCAAAAGGATGCAGAGAAGATGACTCTTTCCTGTCTTTTTTGTCAGAAGTATCAGAATCTGTCTCACCGACCGGTTGAGATGTTGCGAGCGTCCATTGTATCATGTCCCTTTGATCAGTGGGGCATGGATATAGTGGGACCCTTCCCCAGGACAGCAGGCCAGAAGAAATTCCTGTTGGTGGCAGTGGACTACTTCTCCAAGTGGGTCGAAGCAGAAGCATTGGCTCGGATCACCGAGCAAGCAGTGAAGAAATTCCTTTGGCAGAATATTTTGTGCCGGTATGACATACCTCACAAGCTGGTGTCAGACAATGGTCGGCAGTTTCAGGGTCGGATTATCAGAAATTGGTGCAAGGAATTTGGGATCAAGCAAGCCTTCACTTCCGTGGCATACCCCCAGAGTAACGGGCAGGCTGAAGTGGCCAATAGAGAGATTCTGAAAGGGCTCAGAGCTAAGCTGGATCATGTCGGGGGATCCTGGGTGGACGAGCTGCCTGGTGTTCTATGGGCCCTTCGGACCACACCCAAAGAGGGGTCAGGATGCACTCCCTTCCAGTTAGTCTATGGGAGTGAAGCAGTAGTCCCCATGGAGGTCGGCTGTGAGTCTGATAGAAGACATCTGTATGGAGAGGACAATGCGGAGAAAAGGCGGGCTGAGCTAGATCTGATCGAGGAGGTCCGAGCTAAGGCTACAGTCTGCATGACTGCTTACCAGCAAAGGATGCGGAATCGATATAACCAGAAGGTTATCCCCCGACATTTCCAAGTAGGGGACAGGGTATGGAAAAGAATCAAGCTAGTTGGAGAAGTAGGCAAGCTAGAGCCTCCTTGGATTGATTCTTTAAAAAAGAAAAATAAAAATAATAAAAAATCCAAACTGAGTAATAACATGTGAACATAACTTGAATTGGAGAAATGAAGATGACATATCAACAACCATTTATTAATTAGGTTAACAAATAAAATTTAAACTGTATTATGTTATTTAATTTAGAACTATTAAAAATTTAGATAGATAACAAACAAAATTTCCAATAACATTTTTTTTTAAATTTATATTTTAATAGTTAAAAACTTATATTTCACATTTTTAAATTCAAAAAATGAATTTTTGAACTTTTAATTTTTGAAACCTATTTGTTATGGTTTTTAAAATTCAAATCCGAATTTTTCTGATTTTAAAGTTCAAATTATGATTTTTATTATTTTTAAAATTAAAATTAAGATTTAAAACTTTATTTTCTATATTTTTAAAATTTAAAATTTGTTTTTTAAGTGTTTGGATTAAAAAAATTAGTTTTCTATTTTTTTAAATTTTAAAACCTATTTTCTATTTTTTTAAATTTGTAACCTATTTTTCTCTTTTTACAAAATCCTGATTAATTGATTATTGTTGATTAAATATAATTATTATTAATCATATTCGAATTAATTAATTTTGAATTATCTTCAAAAATTAAATTATTGATTAAATTCGAATTACTTAAATTAATTGATTTAAATATTCCATTATTTTTTTTCCAAAAAAAATGTAACAAAAACCTTGCGTGCATTCCTAAAATTGGACAGTTTTGAAAACTAACCGTTATCGAAAACCAGCGGCGGACCCATTTCATTCCATCGCCCCCCTTTCTTTTATTTTCCTTGTTTTATAATTTTCGCAATGACGCTTTAGAGGGAAAGGTCTGCCGCTTCGTTTCGGGGGTTCTTTCTTCTACTTCCTCAAGTCGACGCCTGCTTTGACGGATATCTTTTCTAGGGTTCCAAAGCTATTCTTTTCTGTTTCTTCGAGGCAAAGATGAGCTATCGGAAGGGCTCCAAGGTATGGCTCACAAAGACTCTCTGCTTGCGTGGAGGCTGAAGTGATCGATGTGAAGGACAAGCCTGTCGTTGTACTTCTCCCGCTCCAGAGGAAGAAGGTAGCTTGCTTTTTCTCTGTCTAGTTTTCTTGATTCTAAAGTTTGGTCGATTCTTGTAAGATGCGTTCTGCATTTTCTTGGTTGTCAATTTCGAGAGCTTCTTTTTCTAGGTTATATGTATCCTTTGAGTTCTTCCTGGTGCTTTTGTAGATTACAGTTGCTGCGGATAAAATATAGCCTAGGGATACGGATGACGATCTAATGAGCTGGGCGTCTTTGTAATCTCTGAAGAAGATACACACTTAATTAGTCGATGGGTTCTCTATTTTCCAGTGTAGGTACTTCTGTTGATTCCTTTATGCACACATAATTAGTGATGCTTTATTCTAACTGTAAATGAGCATGATTGGTAGTATTTTATTCTTATTGTTTTTCATTTAATTATAGATAACTGTGATTGCCGGTAATAATGACGGCCATTCGTTCTGAAAAGCACAAATTTTTCAGAATGGCTAGATGAGTTCTTTATGTATTCTTGTCTTTTTGGAATACCTATCTCAATATTATTGAAACTTATACTATAGCATTCTTGTAGGTCAAGATGAGTACTTATTGACAAGGCATACATGCATAACACGGGGAGATCATCACAATCATCACATCACCAGTTTTGCACAGATGACAATATGCTATTATGGAGGATCTTCTAGATCTCTCATTGCACAACTATGAAATTATTGACTCGTAAATTTTGCCTCATAGATTTTCCGCCCGTTATAATTTCTCTATCTATAAAGATTTGAATGTACATTTTAATCACTAGCTACCATAATCATTTCTGTATTTATAAAGTTTCATTGACTCCACCTACCATCGTCACTAGCTAGTTGCTAGCTTGCATCATACACTAATCTTTAAGATAATAACAAAGGTAGTTTGCTACATGCATGTGCTTTGATGCAGATAATGGGCATGGGTAGAGGATCCTTGGGCATGTGAGTAGATATATAGAAAGATATTCTTGAACAATGTTAGATATCATAATGCAATTATATTTCTCACCCAATGGGCTTTTATTTTGGTTGTTAGTCAATGTTCAAATTTTTTGTAATTTCCTATAATTTCTTTAATGAAGGGAAACCTTGGCACAACGACAGAGTTTTTGTCTTGTGACTTGGAGGTCATGAGTAGGATTTTCGGAAACAATCTCTTGAAAAGTAGGTTAAGCCCACGTACAATAGATCCTTCCCGTGACCCCGCATTGACCGGAGCTTTGTGCACCGGGCTATTTTTAATTTTTTTTCCTTATAATTTCTTTAATAAGTTTCTACAATAAAATATATCTAGATGCAATGCATAAATTGTTTCTTTTTACACACACAAGGGTGGGCTTTTAAATAGGTTGCAATTAGTTTCACAAACATGATTAGGAACAAACATAATACCCATTTCTCCTACATCAACCTTTTGTTGTCTTCACACACAGATTTACACCAATTGTTTGGGAAGTTAATATGCTTTGTCTAATGAATCTGTATTCAACATATTATGTCTTTGGTGCATTCCACACGTATTTGGTAAGAAACAGCTTATTCCTCTGTGCTCACTTGTTTTGGTTCTCTTGTGAGACACAAACACATCTTCCAATTTGTATCTATGTAGGAAAAGCTGACATGACATTTCATGAAAATTTTTGATATATTTTTAAAATGATAATTACAAGAGCTTTGAAAAAAATTAGATAGAAGGTATATTTTGCTAAAATAGTTGAAATTTGTTGAAATATGGTTTTTAAGAAACTTGATTGATCTAGCAATGATGTGTTAAGGTAATAGAGAGTCTATTTCATGCACAACGATTAATTGCTTATTTTGAATCTGTTGGTGATTAATCATATCTTTATTGTTCAACGTCGTTGAGAGAAATTATTGTTGATTAACCCGTAAACATTTAATTATAGCCAATCCAATATTTCAATCCCAAGCTTGGATGCAAATATTTTGTTATCTATTTTGTTCTAGTTCCATCTCCATTGTTGGTGAAGTTTTGGGTTTGTTTTATTGTTTGGTTCTCTAAATTTGCATTGTTGCAATCTTGTATATAACTAATTTCACTTATAATTTCTTTCTTAGAAAGAAGAAGAATATGCAGACCTCTTAAAAGGAGCTATTGAAAATAGACTAGATTTCCATAAAGTTGCCCACAACTCCACATCTGGTTTGCCTCTTGATATGAGGTGCACTCTCTTGACTTTCATTTTTTATTATATTACTGTCCTAGTTAGTTATTATTTGATTCAAGAGGTAATATTGATACTTGGACTGTAATACCTAAATCAAGAACTGATGTATCTCTTTTTTGATCTAAATTTGCCAAAGAATCCTAATTTTATTTGTTAGATTTTAATTATTAGTACAACATTTGCACAAATTGTAAATTGTCACCACTTCTATTCACTAATGCTTATTATCATTCTTAAGAGTGTCTTATGTATAAACACAAGAAAATATTCAGTTTCTTGCCTCCAAATTACTTAGGAATCCTACCAAAGTCTGCCTATCTACCTTGTCTATGACTACAGCATCTGGTATTTAGTTATTATATAAAGGACCCATTTTTTAACTTTGCTATCACACTTTAGAACTTACACCTCAATACAATACCATTGTAGTCAGTACAATGAAAAAGAAAGAAATAAAAAAATTAGCTTTTAGGGATTGATGAGACAATCCATATTATTATCCAATCATTTTACTTATTAATGTTATCATTTAGGGATTGCTAATATGAATCATTGAATAAGTCCATTGAACAAAGTGAGAGAAATATGAGTTCTTAGCTTTTAATGTATTAGGAAATTATTAGAATATGAGAAATAGACATGCCACACCTTCCACTTTAGTAGATGGTGTCCCATGTTTTATATTGATGTTATGGGATTATATATAGAGGTCTTTTTCATGCACTTTGCTTTTATTTTGAGTTGACAACTTTGAAACAATATATTCCAATTCACAAAAGCTATTTTTTGTTTGGCTATGAAAAGCTCTATGAAGTTGAGGTACTAAAGCATCATAGTGTTAAGAAGAAATATAACTCATTTATTGCTTATCTATCTTTCAGAATTGGGATCTCGATGTATGGCCTCCTTTTGGAATTTAATTAATGCAAGAAATGTTGGTTGGGAAACAATATTTGAATTTGAATTTCAAATTGTTTAGTATGAAGTATGAAGGGTTCAAGATCGTGGTCCTCCCATCATCAATTAAAGTTTTAAAGAGGAATCTAATGGAGTTCTATTAAAATTGATCAATCTTGCCTTGAGCATGTAGTCCACGAATTTTCTCTTGGTTGCCATTCCACAATCCCGTCATGTAGATGAGGAAAGGAAAACTGCTACATTGTCCGTTGTAGGACTTTTAAGCGAAAAGTTTAGTGATCTACATGTTTACTTTCAATGCTCGGTGCTATAAAAGCAGTTATTGGAGGTCAACTTTGATTGTCATTTCTTGAAATCATTGTTCTGTCACCATTGTGTACCTTGGCTGATGCCCTTGTCCACTTGAAGAGTTAATTCAGCCTATTCTTCAGTTATGACTGACTATGTCAAACAGGTTCTGAGGGAAAACTCACGAATCATTATCATAGGACGGGAATGATAATGCTATTGAAGAATTATAAAAATCTCCTGTAGCCAAATCTCTATGTAAAGTAGCACCTATCTTATCAAGCTTTCTTATGTTTTGTTACAAGGAAGATGGTAAAAAGTCTTCTGGTGTTGTTTTTTCCATTCCTCACTTTTCCAGGCAGGTGCTGATTGTAGTTATTTATTTTATGGCAGTAAGTGAGGAGGTGAAGTTGGTAATCTTGTCAGCTTTGGCATCATGGGCATCTAGAACTTCTGAATCTGTCAATCAAGAAGTCATCTCTTTTATTGCTTCAGGTCTAATGGAGAAAGACAGTATAAGAAAAGGTCACCTTAGATGCTTGCGGGTTGTATGCAAAAAGTCAGATACATTGACAAAAGTAAGCGAACTGATACTTTCTTTTATTGCGCTTTGTTTCCTGGTCAATTCCTAGTTGGTAAGGTTGATCTTTTATCGGGTATCATGCTAGCCTCTCACTCACTTAGTAAAAACTGGTTTCTCAAAAGCCACTCAAAG
This sequence comes from Boesenbergia rotunda, assembly GCA_024364735.1. Lineage (NCBI taxonomy): Eukaryota > Viridiplantae > Streptophyta > Magnoliopsida > Zingiberales > Zingiberaceae > Boesenbergia > Boesenbergia rotunda. Next base: position 64,398 of record JAGFNQ010001358.1, on the reverse strand, counting down.
GTAAGATGGAATTTATGCATTATTTTCACTGTCAAAAGTTGTCATTGTTGATGTTAAAACAAGTAATCGTCTATTTTGCATTATGGTTTATGTTACCTACTTTTGATTTATATCTACATAATATTTCGTGCAAATGATTTTCTTCTTAATGAAATGTTTTGGGAATTAATTGCTCAAAATGATTCCTTAATTATACCTACTCTGGTAATTGTGATAGCATGTTGCCAATGAGTGAATACATTATACTTGGGATATTGTTTTAACAATTCTTCTCACTTTGTTTGTCTCCTTTTCTCCTTTCATTGGTTTTTTTTTGTCTTCATTAACATGAAAATCTAGTCATGGCCATGATTGTTTAGATTTGAAAATCCAATTGTTATGGTTTATTTTTTTTAATCCTGACCTTGCTTAGTTAGCAGTCAACTCTCATGGGCGGTTTTTTCCTTCTAATTTTGGCAATTCTTGCAACTAGTTAGGGATGGTTGTTGGGGCAAAATACCATACCTGAAATTACATAACCTTTTGGCCAATGAAATTTTTATATGAAATGGGATCAATCAATTTCATAACTATAATAGATGTATGGGGATTAAGGGATTTAAAAACATAATATAATAGGTTGAAGGGAATCTTGTTTTGTTGATGCATATCAAGGCTAACTTTATACTTGAAGCAAAATGAGTAGTACCCAAGCAAGTTTAAATTTAAGTTGTTGCTATGGGATTAACCTTCCATTTTTCTGTGCCATTTCATATGAAAAGAATAGAAATGACTACTTCAGTCATCATTCTCACTTTGGATTGCTTCATTGTAAGCCAAAGACTTTCTAATGGTTGTGGTAGAGCGAAAAAACCAAAAGCCAGTTGGCTTGACTTAGATAACTTATATTTCAGGTCATTTTTTGTTAAAGTGGATGGTATTTATTTTAATTTCCACTGGTTATGAGACTCTTTTACCCATGCAATTCTAGGTTGTCTGAATATTTTTTTTTTGACAGCCAAAGTTATCTTTGGAAAGAAGTTTCCACCTAAACCAAGTACTCTTCATAAATGCAACTTATAAATACTTTTCCTTTGGTTAGATAATGTTGAGATTCACTATGAAGTGACCCTGAGTATCTATGGTCTTAGAATTTACCAAATTGAAGGATTCATAGAAAAATTCTCTCAATCTTTTTATCAATGGTGAAATCGGGCAAAAGAAAATGGTGACACTTTGTGCAAAGTGCTTTATTTGTGGTTAGATGGTTTCATTGTCCAAGCATCATTTGATTGATAATTTGAAGATGATCAGTAGCTTCATTACAAGTTAGGATAGGATTACTAAGTATCTATGTAATCTTTGTAACTGAAAAATCTATGTTTTTAAAAACTTAACCCTTTTATTTATTTATTTCATTAAATGTCTTACATTTATTTTTTATACCTTTCAGATTGTAAATATATTGATTCAACATTTTCTGTCCTTCTGGTACACTTAAAAATTGGGGAAAAATTGGTACTTGATAATTTTGTTATTTCAACTTTGTACTTATATTGAGAATGTGTGCTCCTCTTATACTTTTTTTCTTTGGTTTATTATGAACTAATTTTGTAAAGTGCTCTATTCTACAATATGTAGTATTATTAATCTTGGATCTATTTGAAACACTCATGTTCTCTGTAGGAATATCATGTCAAAAGGTTCTATCACTCTTTCAAACATGGATCTTTTCTAACATTGTCTTCCATCTCTTTGCACAATTCATCTACACCGCAACGAAGTCTTTCAACCTGTTGTAGGTACTCTCAAAGATGCCTTGAAAGATAAAAAGGTATAGATCTTAACATTGGTATATGTACCATTTTTCTTATGCAATTCCGACATCATTTATTTTTGTGTGTGAAAATAGTTCCCAATTTGTGAAACCGCAACCAAGACAATCAGTAGATTACTCTTGTTTCAAGTTGGAAAGGAAGGAAACTTATGTTCACAGGTCACTTCGTCTCAAGATGACTCAAGTGAGGTCAAAAGAAGAGCCCTCTGAGGCATAAAGGTCTATGCAAAGGTATGCATTTTAAATGGGTGACTAATTGACTTTCCCCTAATTCTATAAAAGAAGCCAAACAAAAATTTGCATTTTTCTAATTGTTTCCATGATTCATTCAGTTTCATTTTAGTAGTAATTTACCACAAGTTATTTAAGCATTTTACTTCCAAATCTACTGCAATCTATATTTATATGTTGTCATATTGGATTGTCTTTGCCATTAATATATAACTACATGAAAGTATCATGATTAAGTCACCTATCACCTTAAAGTATATTATTTTTTGATTCTTTCAAGTGTTCACCTAGAGATTCTAGAAAATATATCTGGCCAAAATCTGGACAAACTTCAAATTAAGAATATGGAAAGTAGCTCAATCAAAGTTATAATCATCACTTGTAGATTTTCTTTAATTTCATATTGTTTTCAATATTTTTTATTTTTTTATGCAACCGATCATTTGTTATAGGTGGAGGCATCCAACCTGCACACTCACTAGATTAGATGATAGGAGAATTTCAAAGCTTTCTGAAAATAGGTATTTTATTTTGGACATATCAATTAATTAATAAACTTTGTCCACTTGTACCTACTTGATAATGACAAAATGCTCTTTTCATTCCGGGTATGGATTCTTGTTTCCACTTGCTTATATGTGGATGATCGGCGAATGTTCTCCTCCTTTTCTTGGAATTTGACAAGGTATGATTCATTATCTAATCCCATTCTTTCTTCATCATCCGTTTAGTTTTCACTTTGAATGACATGAGAATGTTCTCTTTTCATTGAAGTTTAAAGGGTAGGATGGTTCTGTAGATGTTGGTATCTAATGTTTTTATTTTTGAAGTTTTTTCTTCCTTCCTTTATCTATTTGCTTTGGATGATCTAAGAAAAATGCTTTGGTTTTGGGAAATTCAATAAGTTATTGTTGATCTCACGCTACAAGTTGTTTATGATTCCATTTTTTCAAGGGTGGTTTTCGATATCAATTTGCTCTCCCTTCATGATACCAGAATTCCTCATTTGCGAATTTATATTCACATTTCAACTAGATGATATGCAAATAAGATTTCGGTCCCTTGAAATTTTAAATGATAATGCATTTACATAAAGTTGAGGCACGAATTAGAGGATGTGATTTCGATTTATTTAAAACACATTATTAATACTTTGTGTGTCTTCATTATAATGAGTCTTTTTAGGTCTATTTCTTGTTGTCATTTTATTTATTTTCATAGTAAAGTTTTCTTAATTTGTTTAACTATCACACAAATTCACTATTTCTCTTCATGCAATTTATCTTCTCAACTGCTATTAATGGAAAAATCAAAGCTTGGTGCTATTGTTATTTGGTATTCAGAGTTTACTATGATGCTCTTAGTCCTCCCCCGGTTGAACTTCTGATATTCATGATATTCTCGGGCTTGGTCTTTTTTTTATTACCCTCCTGATTGATCAAGTTCGTCTCCCTGGTCGGGATGGATTTGACTTCCGGTATTGATGATTTTCTTGTTACTCTTCTAACCGAAGGATCGAGTTCCTCGCTCGAACACGAAGGGATTTTGATATTCATGGGTTCATGGCATTCTTGTGGTATCTTGGATCTTCTTATTATTTTCCTCTGAGGTATTCTTGGTATTTTGGTATTCATGGTATTCCAACACTTTTGGTATTCATTGTATTCTCAGGTTATTCTTATCTTTTTCTTATAACCCTCTCGACTTCAGTTGGGATGGATACGACTTCTGGTATTTATGGTTTTCTTATTACTCTCCTGATCAAAGGATTGAGTTTTTTGCTCGGACAAGAAAGGATTTTTGATATTCATGGCGTTCTTGGCATTCTTGAGATATCTTGGATCTTCTTCTATTATTATCCTCCTAGGGTATTCTTGTATTCATTGTACTCTGGTTATTCATGGTATTCTGGCACTTCTGGTATTCATGTATTCTCGGGTATTCTCGGTCTTTTCCTTATTACTCTCTCGACCCTGGTAGGGATGGATACGACTTCGGGTATTTATGACATTCACATGGTATTCTTGATATTCTTTTCCCAGGACATTATTGGACTTCTGTATTCCTGTCTTATTATATTCCTAGCTTATTGGTATTCTATCGGACTTCTAGGACATTATTGGACTTATGGTATTCTTGATTTTCTGGTTATCATCCTCCCGAACAAGGGATCAGACTCTTTTCCTCGGTTGGGACATTATTGGACTTATGGTATTCTTGGTTTTCTTGTTATCATCCTCACGACCAAGGGATTGAACTCTTTTCCCTGGTTAGGACATTATTGAACTTCTAGTATTCATGCCATTGATATTCCTAGCTTATTGATATTCTATTGGACTTCTAGTACATTACTAGACTTATGGTATTCTTGGTTTTCTGGTACATCTCCCATCAAGTGATCAAACTCTTTTTCCAGGACATTATTGAACTTCTAGTATTCCTGGCATATTGATATTCTTGGCTTATTAGCATTCTATTGAACTCTTGAGATATAATTGGACTTTTGGTATTCCTAGATTATTGATATTCCTTATCTTTTCTCTAATAAATATATCTCAAATTTGATATTTCATGTATTCCTGGGTTATTGATATTCCTAGCTCATTTTGTATTAGATGTCACACAGGAGTCCATCTGTAGACTTGGCACTACACTTAATTTGTAAATGAATGTTTTTGGTGCCTTCTAGGTCCTGAATGCTCAAGTAAATAGCATGGAGGATCATGGCTACATTCTCTGTTTTGGACTCTCATTTGTTATTGGATTTTTGCCAAGGAATCAATATGGTAACTGCTCCGTTGGGTTGGAGTTCAATCATGATTTTTTTTTTTGTTTCATATGCCGTTTCTTCTGCATTTTGTCGCTGATTATTTTCTCTCTTTTTTCAAATTGATTTTGTTGATTCCATTGTATGAACTGATAGAAATACGGCTTAGGACTATTGTTCTTCTAATGTGCTTAGATTATCTTCTTTTTTCAATAAAGAACTTAGTGTAGGACAATTTATACATCATTTATAAAGCTCGAGTTGTACTCTATGTTGATTCTGATACTGATGTGGTCGCAACATGTGGTGTTAGTTTCAGTTCTTTTATTTGTCTATGTTTTTAATATTTAATCTAATTTTAGATTGTCTTAATATTCATGCACATGTTTAAGATCTTAAAGGACTCTGAATTGACCTGTTAATTCCTGGCAAGATGGTTGATGCTCAAGTGACTTCTGTTCTTGAGAATGGGATAATGCTATCATTTCTTACATACTTCACTTGAGCTGTATGGCTTTTTAATTTTTTCATTGCTTATTGCAAGTGCAAGGCTTTGAAATTGAATAAGGTCATCTGGTTGCTTATAATCTAACACTTCTTCATAGGTTGATATGTTCCATTTAGAGAATGTTTTCCACTGTGGAACATAGAAAGACAACTGTGCTCGAAACAAGAAGGAATTACATTTTCATTGTCAATGAGTTATTTGTTATCCGGAGAATAACCATGCTTTTTTTTTGTTTGTTTTTACACATGAGCTACATCAAATAGTCAATGTATTGGCTGAAATGGTAAAGAATACTATTTGGTAAGCATTTGACTGAAGTTTGGTTATAGTTGTAGCTTGTACACAATATACAAGCCTATTATATATTCATGCTATTATCTTGCTATTCAAGCATATTCTTTGATCTTTTGCAAAAAATTAATTTAAGTATTTGCTAAACATGCTTATGAATGCATATTTGTCCTTTTTCCAAATTTTATTCAGTTTTTTGCATCCTTGTGCAATTTATTATGTTTTAGAAACTTCGTATTGTTCTTTATACAAAGTCTTATTGGCATTAGGACACTTGAAGGCTACTAGTTATAATATCATAATCTTTGTTTCTACTTTTCCTTCGTTATCTTTATCATGGTTCTACTCATCTTAAAAGGGGTTGATGATGTTTGATATATAGAGCTGAGCTACTATTTGAAACTTCTAATTCTTTTATTTTCTTCAGTCATACAGTCTAGTCCAAGCACTTGGAATTCCTGAGAACAGTGTAAGGGAATCATAAATCTATGCAAGATTTTACCTTCTTAAAGCTTGATTCTTCTTTTAATCCAAAATATCTATAAGCTTTTTAGCTTTTTTAGTTCTTCATTCTTTTTGTCCACTGGTATATTTTAGGCATTTAAGTCGCACACAACCTTCTTCAAAAAGCTATTTGGAATACTCATGTTTAGGAGGCTCATGCATTATATGTCAGAGTATCTTTAGCCTTTTAAGTTAATTAGTTCTTTTTTTTTCATGCAACTTTGTGTTTTGCATTATGCAGATCCATGTTTTTATAATAAAATCGTGGGATGCTTGCGAGAAGAGGATTAGATTAGTGACCCATAAGTATCCATCACGGGTACCATTAAGTTTTTATTTTTTAAGCTTTTATATTATTCATGGTAGACAATAATCTACTTTATTTTATTTATAATGGGAGAGATTTACTTTTATGCCTAAAATTCT
>JAGFNQ010001358.1:28235-56636 GCA_024364735.1 Boesenbergia rotunda | reverse complement strand
TTTGAGGCCTGCGCTTGCTTAAAGTCTACTATCTCATAATTTTGTTCTGCGACTATATAAACCATCAATTTCTTCCATGGCTACTTTAGTTTCTTTCATTTAAATTGTTTTTCTTTGTGCTTGTTATTCTTTAACAATTTATTCATATGTGATACATTTCCTTAAAGAACACAGTAACGAGATATACAATGAGGGTCATGCACAATTCCTCATTATTTTATAATTGTTATGTTCCATGATCAAATTATTAGCTCAATCTAGTTACTACATTACTTGATGAATTTTAAAATAGTAGTATGCCTCAGGCCACATTAATATTAAAATTTGCAATTGCTACATAGTGTTGCGCAATTATCAAATGGGGTTGCTTTAAATTAAAATTTGGGATTGCTAGAATTTTTTTTTCGAAATTGTTGTTTTTGAACCTAAAATTTTTGCGTTATTGTGCTCTGAAGTGTAATAATATTTAATTGATCCCGGGTGCAGATCTGGCATGTTGTTAGAAGGGACATTGTGCCTCCTTTTGTAACCATCCTAAGATGTCGACGACCACTTTAGCTGCTATTCACGAATTCCCTTCGTCAAATGGTCAAAACCATCTTATTGTCGATGACCAAGCTTTGACTTCTGATTTACTACCTCTTGAGGTGCTTAACTTACTATTTGCTGCATTGAATTCTCACATATAAAAGCTTAAACTTCAGTATATTTGATGGTGTTTCACATTGTTGCTGGATAGTTTGAACCTGGTTTGTTTGCATTTGATACTTTGGTAGCAGTAATATTTTAATTTTTTTTTATCACAATGCCCTAGGATCAGTAAACTAGTGTGAAATATTAGTGTGTCCTAGGATCAGTAAACCTCATTCATGTTACTTCTTTAATCTTGTTGGCAAATTCTATTTGTTTGTCCTTTTATACTCTAACATCAATGAACCTGTTTATGGTTCTGCTTTTAGTGGCCCTTCTTCCCATATGTGTACATCTTCTTTTAATAATTTTATTCAACAAATTGCCCTGCTTCATGTTGCCCAATTTATCCTTTGTCACCAGAGGTTGAATAATGAAAATAGCCTTTATGGAGGCAAGAGTGCTTGTGTTGTGTTAATGTTCATTCCTCACTGTTTGTCTTGGTGAAAAAAAAATGATTTTGATTTGAACTTAGAACAAGTTGATAAAAAGCCTAACGGAATTAAGTATGATTCTTCATTGATATTTCACCTTCATCTATTAGTTTGGTCCTGCATGATTTGTTTCTTTTTTTGTTATGCTAAATTCGTGGTCGGAGATGTTAGCTATGTTAGTTGAACTGATAAGGACAAATCTTTAACCCGTTAGTTGAATAGTTGAACAAGATGTTGCTACAATTAGTTTTGTAGACTCCCTTGTTTGAACAGGTCAATTGTAAAGTTACTTGGAGACATTTATTTAGCCTTAGTGAATTTACTAAACAAGTTCCACCATTAGATTTATCAGTAAAGTTACTTGGAGACATTTTTTTACCTTATTTTGTAAACATTGGTTTAAATTAACTTATTTATATCAGTAAAGGCTGCTTTTTCAATGATATCACTTGGTTGGGCTGCTGCTTTTGCATCACCTCCTGCTGCCATGGGACTAGCAATGGTTGCTCCTGGTGCTTCCAGAGAAGTTGTGCTGCCTGTAAAAAATGTCCCACTTAAACGTGATACTTCCTTGCTTCAAGCTTTTAAAAGCTTCCTGATCCAACAAACAAGTCTGTACCTACTCCAAAGGACAAAGCAGCAGCAAATGCTTTGGCTGCTGCATGTGATCTTGACAGCAATACAAAGATAGGTTCTGGAAGAGGACTTTGTGCTGTGGCAATGGCAACCTCAGCACAGAGGAGAAGTGCAAGTGATGCTGAGCGTGCAAATAGATGGAATGTTTCTGAAGCTTATAGGTGCTGCTTGAAATGAATGCATTCAGTCAGTCGATTCAAAAACAGTTTCTGGAAGGGCTTCTCTGCTCTCTCCTATAAATGTGGCAATTCTTGTTGGTAATTGTGCTTTAGCAAGGAACACATATACAAAGGGGTGAGGTATGATTGCATTTCTTGCTTACACAATCTCTGTCATACCTGCATTTTATATAAATTCTTGGACTTGCAGATGGATATGAGACTACAAGTTGATATATTAGACAAGTATCAGCTATCAATTGGAAGTTGTGTTTCGAGAAAACTTCTTCATCACCTTGTAGAGATGGGTAGATTCTATGGACTTTTTGGAGACATCCTATACAATTCTGACCATGTATGCCATATAAAGTTTGTCAGTATTGAACCATACCAAGTCACCTGCTCTTTCAATAGGAATGTTATGTAGATTGTTTATATATGTAGGTTTTGGAAGTCAGACTCTACAAAGAGTTCTTCTCGGATGAGATGAATTTTGAAACGGAACTACAAGGGGTTCTGATCATCTTGGTGCAGCTGCTGATTATGATGATAGGTCACACCATGGACAAAGTGAAGAATCTGATATGCATATGGAATGTGATCAAGATGCTTCAAAGAAAGCTTTCCTTCCGCTGCTTCAGGGCTAATAGCAGAGGCAGTATCATTAGAAGAATGAACAAAACAGGATGAACATCCAGATAATGCATTTGTGAAAACAACAGCAATAGTCAACAAAAGCAATCTTTGTTTGCTAATAAGGGGCCATCAGATCAAAGAAACTCTGGGGCTTCTAATGATCATATTTGGTTCAGTCTACATTTGCGGATTTACCTGGTTATGTACCCAGTGATTCTGATGAACGAATAATTACAGAACTTCTATCGTTTATGGTACGACCACTGAAACTTTTACAAGGAAACTTCAAGGTATAATCAACTTGGCTTATGCTCTGATCTTATCTGCTTTACAAAGCACTGAAAACAAAGATAAGCATAGTAGGAATTTCTAATCTTGAATTGCTTTTTCTCTTGGGTTGCAAAATATTACTAAGACAATGATGATGTAGAGGCCCCGCCTCTATGGTCCCCGCAGGCAACCCTTAGGCCGGCGACCCAACGGTCTTCCCACCCCTGGCAGTGGGTTTTTGCCTTCCCCAGGATTCGAACTCTAGACCTCCAGGCTAAGTACTAGAGTTTATGGTACCAGGTACCATAAACTCTAGTACTTAGCCTGGAGGTCTAGAGTTCGAATCCTGGGGAAGGCAAAAACCCACTGCCAGGGGTGGGAAGACCGTTGGGTCGCCGGCCTAAGGGTTGCCTGCGGGGACCATAGAGGCGGGGCCGCTACATAAAAAGGTGCCTTTTTATGTAGCGATCTCGGCCTCTATGGTCCCCGCAGACAACCCTCTAGGCCCGAGACCCCTGGCCAGTGGATTTTTGCCTTCCCCAGGATTCGAACTCTAGACCTCTAGGCTAAGTACTAAAGTTTATGAATCATGGTACCAAGTGAGCTATCAGGATTCATAAACTTTAGTACTTAGCCTAGAGGTCTAGAGTTCGAATCCTGGGGAAGACAAAAACCCACTCGCCAGGGGTGGGAAGACCCGTAGGGTCTCGGGCCTAGAGGGTTGTCTGCGGGGACCATAGAGGCCGAGATCGCTACATATGACATAGAATATTAACCCTTTACTTATATTTTGGAAGGTCCGTGATCAAAGAATAATTGGACTCTAGTTGATTTTATTGAATGCCTACATGATCATTATGGAACTGAGGTTAATTTATAGTCGTCATACTATGAAGAATTTTCCTATCAGAAAAATAAATGCTTATTATTATATTTTTATATTTTAGAATAGTCGACAGTTGAAATCCTTGCAACTTGCTGCTGGTTTAACATCCGAGCGTGATGGTGAAATTAGGATTGTTGTTCCTAATACATTGACTACTACTTACAAACATCTTGGTATGTCTTTTGTGCTCTAAACTTCAAACACTATATCTGTCTTGCTGTTATTATGCTCAGATTACTGTGATTGCATATAGGGTTTTGTAATCTTTCAAGGTAGCCATTTTGGTAACTTATGACACATTCTTTTCTTGCATTTTCTAACACTGTAACTGCTGGATTATGCATAAAAAAATTGCTTCTACTGATTTGCAAAGGTACATTTCTTGTGATTATCGTCCTGTAGAATAGTATTTCTCTTCTCTCTCTCTTTCTATTTTGTGAACATAAGTTCAAATTTTCTGATATCATATGTCAGATGATCAAATTGCTCACATTTACAATGAGTGGAAGTGCTTACATCAACTTTATGGGAAATGAATTCGGGCATCCAAATGTGAGGTTTTCTCATTTTATCTTTTTGATGGTTTTTAGTCTATTATTTTGTTTTACTTTATTTCTTGTTGTGATGATATGTTTCCTTCTAGAACACAGTAGTTAAGTCTTATGATGTTTTTTTTCTCAATAGAGAATTGAGATTCTATTGGCAAGTAACAAATATTCATTTACATTGGCAAACCGTCAATGGGATTTGCTAGTGACTGGTTGCATTTGCAGCTTTTCAATTTTGATAAGGTAAGCAATTCAGCATTGTGCTAGTGTTTTACCTATAAATGTATGGAATTATTGTTGTCGCTTTGTGACTATTGTTGATTCTCAAAAGTCATTAATTTGCTTTGCTAGATATGTATTATTGTTATACTTTTGACTAATTTGGCTACAATTAGCTATATTTCATGTTTGTTTTATTATGGTGTTGCCTTGACAACAATGTTGTGTTTCATTCACTTGAAAATCTTAACCTATATTTTATGGTTATATGTTTACCATCCTCCATTTTTTATTTAACTAGTCATAGGTTGATGTTCTGTGTGCAATTACTTTTCAATGATGCAAATTAACTTGTTTATTTAAGTATTTTTGATATCATAGATCAAGCAATCTTCAATGCTAATAAAAAAAATAAGTCCATACCCATATCATTTGTTAAGGAACAATACAATATTAGCTAATTGGCTAGTTAGGTTCTCTTGCCACCATTATGATATTCGCAAAGTGCATAGGATACTAGCATAAATTCTTGTGGATATTTAATTGGAAAATATATATTATAATAGCTCCTTCATTTGGACAAATGTGTTAGATGTGAATACTAAAAGACATTGCTCTTTTTATATATGAAATCATCTACATTTTGAAAAGATAATCACAACTACACTAGGTGCTTGTTTATATTAGTACATGCATGAAGTCCAATACTACGCATTGCAGATAACATGGTGTGTGGTGTCACACGGAAGATCGTGTTATCAGTTCCTTATCTAGTATAAGTAGAGGCTCACAACCGAGATGGAATTGGACAAACCATCGGGATAGGTGTGGTTGGTCTTGACCATAGAATTACACTGTGTGCTTTGAGTACATTGAGCAGGATCAAAACCTGAGGTTATCCAACTTGTACTAACTCGATAATTGGTAGGACCTCAGATTTTATTATGGAGTTCGATCCCTTAATCCCGATATAATAACGGGCATATATTATTAATTATTGTCTCTTTGATTTACCAATGGGCGAGATCTATTCTGTTAGATCGATAGGCCCGGTAAGTTGGGAGATAATATTGATAATATGATGTGCTATTAATTATTGACGGAATTCGTGTCCTGGTGAGCCGGGTTGATGATGCCCCCTTGATGAGCTCAAAAGGTTCATCATGTTAAAACCTGCATGTGGATTTGATCCGGCATGATGATAATGTTGAGTGGTACTAGTCAAGGACCCAAAAGTTGATTAATTTGAATTGTCAGTAATTTAAATTAATTAACGGGCATTCGAGATCTTAAACATGGGAGGATGGACGACTCGTAATAAGTGGAGCCCATATATAAATATGGGGTTGGTGAGGTAATTCAATGAGGATCCTTTAGTGGAATGGATCTTCATTAATGGATCGGGTTTGGATCCATTAGCATGCCATGATCCAACTCTTCCTCATGGTCCCTATCATAGCCCTATATATATCCCATAGTGGCATGAAACCAAGAGGTTAATCGATCCAATTAATTAATCCAACGAAAACACAAGAAAACCCTAGTCTCTTCTCTCCCCTCTCTTCCTCTCTCTCTCTCTCTCTCTCTCAGATCGTGCGGCGCTTTCCTCTGCATGGAGGCAACGGCAACGTGGGTTGCCTTTTCTCCAGCTAGTGCAACCACATGCAACTGTGGTTGCAACGGCAACTTGGGTTGCCTCTTCTCCAGACGATGCAACTCGGGTTGAAAAGTCGGCTACGGCAACTGGGGAAAAGAAAGCGTCGACGAGCAGCCATTTGTTCTCCCTGCATGCAGTGCCGGCCTCTGCGCGAGGAAGAACGGCGCTGGATTCTTAACATGGAGAAAGCCAAGTTGCTTACGCAACTTGGCTGTTGGCCACGTTTCCTTGCGTGGAGGGGCGCTCACATCATAGTGTGGAGTGGCGCCGGCTTCAGAGCATGGAGGGGCGCTGGCCTCTGCTTCAGTGCGTGGAGGGGTGCCGGCTTCAGTGCATTGAGGGGTGTCAGCTTCTACGCATGGAGAAGACCGATTGGTCGCTGGCTTCTGTGAGAGGAGAGAAGACATAGGGCACCGATTATGGACTGTGGAGGAGTTGCTCTCCAAGGAGCGAAGTCGCTTGTGATTTTGTCTTGAAGCAACTCACAGTTTAGGCACCGGTGAGAGAGGAGAAGAGTAGTAGGGTTTGTGTTTTGGATTATCTTCTTCCTTGGAGTGGCTGGCGGCATCCCTTTGGTTAGGGATTGGTTGGCGCAAGGAGAAGGGATCAACTTGGTGACCACGGGTCTTGGTAGATCGTCGCCCACACGACGTCCAAGAGGGTAGGGTCATACGGTAGAAGATCGTAAGGTAATGGAAGGTATAATGCTTCCTTGGCTCCTTCGTTCTTATTTGTGCATTATTCATTTGCCTCGTCATTTCATGTGTGTTAGTTTATTATTTTGATTTTGAATCATGATGAATAATTTACTAACTGGACCCCGACCATAAACACAAAAGTCGACGATCAACTCATTGTCTTTTCCGCGGTCGAACGGTCGAGCAAATCACAAGGTTGATTTTGGTAATTGGCCGAGTTGTGATTTGGATCGTTCGATACGGCACGAGATGGTCGATGGGAGACGGGTCTCCACTCGGATTCATTTTTAATCCGTAAACGTGGAGAGGTCTCTCGGATCAACCGAGAATTCGCTTAGGAAACCCGCCAAGCCATACCCAACAAAATGTTTTTGGTACTTACCTCCCAAAAATTCTTCGTGCCTTTTGGGCTTTTGCTATTGAAATAAATAATTGATGGTTCTGTAGATATTTCATACTGTCAAGAAATGTGCTATGGAAGTGATTTTTCAATATCCCATCGATTATGTAAATTTGCTAAACCAGGAAAGTTGTCACGAAGAAATCAACTACCAGAAAATTTAAGAAAATCCTCTCCCTTGTTAACTTGTTGCCTGATTTATGATTCTTGTATTTGCATTGGTTATGAACAAAATGATGTATAGTTAGCCTAGGTGAAGGTTGTTATACACCATATAAGAATACAATGTTTGAATATTTTGTGCTTACCTTTTTTCTTAAATATGACATAATTTCATTCTCTATTGGGAAATGGCTAATACCAAAAGTGCTCTCTCTCTCTCTTATGACAAACTTGTTATTTTTGTTATTGTGATGAAATAATTGATTTTCTATTTTTATGTAGAGTAGTGAACTAATTAATCATCTATTATTTTTAAATAGGGTGTTTTAGGGGTTGCTTGAATAAGTCTTGTTGGCTATCTTACTTTAAGGTTTTAATCAAAGTTTATTGACCGATTTGGAATTTTGCCTCTCGAAATTTTATATGGAAGGTAATTGACATGTTGTTCACATTAATAAGTGTTGGTGCAGAAAGCACCTAAGTCGAACCTGGGTTTTGATAATGGCAAAAAGGTTCAAAAGTTAAGTCTTATTTGTCATCTAACATGCTACTCAAGTGTGCAGGGTAAAAAGTCCTAACGAAGGACTGCTAGGCACTGGCGAAGGAATGCCAGGGTAAAAAGTCCTAGCGAAGGACTGCTAGGCACTGGCGAAGGAATGCCAGGGAAAAAGTCCTAGCGAAGGACTGCTAGGCACTGGCGAATGAATGCCAAGGTACTGAAGCCCTAGCGAAGGACTGCTAGGCACCAGGCGAAGGACAGCTTGGAACTGAAGCCCTAGCGAAGGACTGCTAGGCACCGGGCGAAGGACAGCTTGGTATCCAAGACCTGGCAAAGGACCGCTGGGCAAAAGTCCAACCGGAGGAGCCGGTTGGCATCAGGTACATTCTCCCGAGAGGAGTAGGTGAGGACGCGTTCCCCGTCGAGGGAACAGTAAGCGTCGGTTCGACCTAGGGCTCCATTTAGGAGGCCCAAAGTCAGAACCAAGACAGCTAAGGCTGTATAAACTAACATCTTATTGCTTTATGGTGTTTTGGACTAACCCTGGATGCAGGACCGAAGGAACGAGTGTCTGCAGCTCAGAGAGCCTCAAAGGAGTGAGGCAGCAGCTGACCAGGGGCGCCCGGAGTGTCCCGGGCGCCCCCAAGGTGAACACAAAACACATGAAGCGAAGGAACTGCTTCTTCAAGCTCATGGGCGGGGCGCCCCCGTGCTCCCGGGCGCGCCCGCTGCTCCCGGGCGCCCCCAGCGTCCCGGGCGCCCCGGTCAAGATCTGATCCCGAGTTTGAAGGGATCAGAAGCTGACCAAGTGAAAGTCGGATCAGCCGACACGTGGGGGGGCCCCCGATGTTCTGGGCGCCCCCAGGGCCTATAAAAGGGCCCTCGACCCCAAGGCAACGAACAACACTTCATTCAACGCAATCACGCTCTTCCACTCCCGCGCTCTGTTCCAGAAACCTCCCGACTCGAGATACAAGCGCCGACGACGTCCCTCTGCTCCGAGAAACATTCCACACCGGACGTCGGTAACGAAGAGCGATCTTTTACTTTTGTGTTTACTATACTGCAATATTTGTAAACCGTTTTGCGCACTTATAGAATTGCCCGCAGAAAACGGTCAACAACCGTGGGCCTTGGAGTAGGAGTCGACCTAGGCTCCGAACCAAGTAAAAACACCTGTGTTCGCTATTGTTTTATTCCGCTGCGTAATTTCTCTAACTCTAAAATCCGAACGTTTTCCGATATTCACCCCCCTCTATCGGTTCTCTCGATCCAACAAGTGGTATCAGAGCGGGAAAGTTCAAATTTGGTGCAACCACCAGTTTGAAAATTTTTCGGATTTTTTTTAATATTTTTTTTCGTTCGAATTTCTTTTAATATTTCTTTTCGTTCGAATTTCCTCTAATATTTTTTTTCGTTCGAATTTCTTCTAATATTTCTTTTCGTTCGAATTTCCTCTAATATTTTTTTCGTTCGAATTTCTTCTCGTTGATCGAGGTTGGTGCAACACCCCTCGACAAATATTTTTTTCTTTATCCCGCACTACTAATCCAAGACCAAGTCTTGGGATATCTCTCTCCTTTTCTTAGTTTCAGATAAATGGTCATGCAAGAAGGATTCAGCACAGCCAGACCTCCACTTTTCAGTGGAGAAGACTTTTCTTACTGGAAAAGTCGAATGGAGGTCCACCTGAAAACTCAGGTGGACATGTGGATAATCATCCAGTCCGGACTGGAGATCCCCAAAAATGCTGAAGGAGTACCTCAAAGCTACACAGAGTGGGACACCGCTCTGAAACGGAAAATTGAAGCGGATGCAAAGGCGACCCAGACCCTTCAATGCGGCTTAACAAAAGAGGAGCTGAACCGGGTGGGCCCTTTCAACAGTGCCAAGGAGCTGTGGGGAAAACTGATCGAGCTGCATGAAGGAACATCAGACACTCGGATCAGCAAGAGGGATCTGCTCCTAAACAAGCTGTATACCATCAAAATGGCCGACAACGAAACAGCAGCTCAGCTTCACGCCCGAATTCAAGAACTAATGAACGGTCTACACACCATTGGTCACAAGGTAGAAAACCGTGACCTAATAAGGTATGCTTTAAATGCTTTCCCAAGAAACACCTTGTGGGCATCTATGGTAGATGCATACAAGGTTTCAAGGGATCTTTCAAAAATAAAATTAGATGAATTGTTCTCTGAATTAGAATTACACGAACAGACTAACTGCAATTTGGCCGAGAAAAGTATTGCCTTTGTTGCAGGTAAAACGGGGAAGACAACAAAGAAAAAGCCTCAACCTGAACCCGAGTCTAACTCAGACTCAGACTCAGAAGACGAAGAAGGAGATCGACCTAAGCTGGTCCGACTAGCAAGAAACTACTACAAGGAATTGAAGAACCAAACCAACAGACGGAAAGCCAGCCGAAGAAAGGACGAACCAGCTGAACCCGCAAATGAAAAGAACAAGCCCAACGTGACCTGCTACGAGTGCAAGAAGAAGGGTCACTACAAGACGGAGTGTCCGAACCTAAAGGAAACCAAGAAGAATAGAAGGAAGAAGGCACTTCAAGCAACGTGGGACGAGTCCTCCTCCGAAGAAGAAGAAGAGGTCCCACAGTCGAACCTACTAGCACTAACCGCCTCAGAAGAAGTCGAGTCCGAGTCAGAATCAGAACAGGACGACGCAGACTGACCTTTTCAGAAGATGGCGAAATCAAGGTAAGTGGATTTACTAGATGTCAATTAAATGAACTAATTTCGTATCTTTCTCGAGATTTGGCGAAAGCTAAACTCCGAATCGAATCCCTCCGACAGGAAGTAAAACTCCTGAAAGAGGGAGCTGATTCTAAACCCTTAACCGAGAAGGTTCAAGAAGGAACTCCTACTCAAGTTGAAAAACTTGAGAAAGAGAACTCCTCCCTGAAAACTCAGGTTAAGGATCTTAGATCAGCATTAGAACGATTCACTTCTGGTTCCAAGGGTCTTGACATGATTCTTGGAAAGCAGAAATCAGTTCTAAATCGATCCGGACTTGGATATAGAACCAAATCTAGACAAAGATCCTATTTTGCTGTACTGAATCAGTCCAGAAGTAAAGTTCAGGCATGGGTACCTAAACTGTACCTGAACAAACAATCTGGATCAAATCATTATTGGATCCCCAAGGACAAGATTCACATCTTGCCTAACCATTATCGTGGCTTTAGTCCAGGGGGAGCCAAATTTAAAACTATATTTATTGTTAGATAGAATTTAATTCTTGATTGAAATTTGCTTGCTTGATTGTTTATTTAAATTCCTGCAATTTACCATGCTTAAACTTAGGAATGGTTAGTATAAGGACTGAACAAACTTAACTGAAATTTGAACAACATAGTATTGGGTGGAGGTGAGATGATAGTACGTTAGGGAAACCAATTCTAATAAGATCAAGTATACTTGGTCTCTTTAGACTGGTGAAACTAGCCGAAGCTACCGATCCAAGACCCAAACTAGTTAGACCAGAATTTTTCAAAGATTAATTTTGAAAATGAAATTTCATTAAAAGGCTTTGTCAAGGAAAGGGTTGATGATCCAATAAGGCTACGGCCAAAGAAGGCCTAGTGCCTCGCCAAGACCTGGAAGCCAATTTTTGAAATTCAAATTCAAATTACTCTCTGTCAAATTCAAATCTAACAC
Source organism: Boesenbergia rotunda (assembly GCA_024364735.1). Classification (NCBI taxonomy): domain Eukaryota; kingdom Viridiplantae; phylum Streptophyta; class Magnoliopsida; order Zingiberales; family Zingiberaceae; genus Boesenbergia; species Boesenbergia rotunda. The sequence continues at coordinate 45,063 of JAGFNQ010001358.1, read as the reverse complement.
AAATTTTCAGTTACTTGTAGATTTAAACTGTCTTTTCAAAATAAATTCCATTGTTTTCAAAATTAATTAAATTTTTAAAATAATTTATCAAAACCTGTCTCACAAAACCTATAAGGTTAACGTGATTGGAAATCCTAGATTGGGTGAGACAGTAAACTTAACTTAATCAGAACTCTTAACTGCATTGTTGTTTTAATTTAGAAAGACATTGACCTAACAATAAGTCAAACCATGGTCAGAATAGTCAAACTATGGTCAAAGTAGTCAAACTATGGTCAACGCAGTCAAATCATTTCAAACCATGGTCAAACCAACTAAAACATGGTCAAACAATGACAAGACATCAAATTTGTCACTACCTACATACTCCGGGCGCCCGTGACTCCTCGGGCGCCCCCCCCACCACTTTCACTCATCTCAAAGCAAAAAGATGCCTTCGCCCTTGACCAGGGCGCCCGGAACCACGCGGGCGCCCCCATCACAGTCAAAGCAGCAAAAGCTACAGATTCAGCATGACCAGGGCGCCCGGGCCGCTCCGGGCGCCCCCAACAGACCTAGTCACTGCCAATGGCAGTGACCACTGTCCCGGGCGCCCGGGAGCTCCCGGGCGCCCCCAATGACCTGCCTATAAAATGGCATCCGAACCCCCTCTTCTTCCCACACCAAGAAGATCAATCCTTCCTCCCTTCCTTCCTTCCAAGAAGATCAAGTAACACTTGTGCTTCCTCAATCTCAACCATGCCTCCCCGGTATGATTTGTCTTATGTATTTAGAATTACTTTCCTAATTCCTTTTGCATTTAGAATTATTTTCTTAATTCATTTCTTATGCATGTCTCTTATCTTAGAAAACGCCGAGCAAACCAAGCGAACCCCGGTACCGAACCGAGTCCCGACCCTAGATTCCCGACTCTAGAACTGTGTAATAAGTTTGCTCGAACAACTTACAAGCCTATCAAAACTAGCTATCTCAATAGACATTTCTTCACCCAATCTTGTCCCTTAGCCATGAATGTCATAAACTTTTATCAACTAGATAACCTAGTATTCTGCACTCACACCATTAACGAATCCTTATGTGCAGAATTCTACAATAACATAGTTAGACAGAACGATCTCATGTTTAACACTACTGTTCAAGGGATACCCTTGTCTATCACCCCTACCTTGCTAAACCGATTCCTTGGACTACGACCCTCCCAGTCCACCTTTTGTTGTTATCCACCTAGGAATCCTCCATTTGATCCTCCCTACTCTCACATTACTTTAGACACTCTCCACTCCTATTTCTATAGGGAAGCTAGACTCCCCGCAGATAGACGATTCCAGTCCGTTGACCTTCAGGCACAGGACTACGCCCTGTACAGAGTCCTGGTCCGATGTATCTTACCACTCTCCACTAGAGATGTCGCGACCATGCGACCCTTTCATGCCTTCCTTCTGTATGCCCTGATCCATCACCTTGACATTGACATTGGACTACACATGTTTTATACTATTCTTCATGCATCCAGTATTACGACCCAGGGACGAGTACGCACTCCATTCTGCCACATCATCACCTCCCTCCTTCATCACCACGGTCGTGACATTACCGTGGGTGAAATAACCGCGATGACCGATTTTGATGAAATAGGATTTAGGAACTTCTCGTTAGCTGGTCTAGAGGTATCGGCCACCGGGGTTTTGAGTTGGAGACGACAGCGAGCCGGGGCTCCGATCGACTCAGACGAGGAGGTAGAAGTCGACGTCGCCGATTTAGCAGCCGAGGCTCGTGCACACATAGACGAGCCGCCTCCACCGACCATCGACCAGCGCTTCACTCAGATGCAGACGGAGATCCACAGCCTCCGAGAGGAGGTTGAGGCCTACCACCTCGAGCAGATGGACGCTCGTAGAGCTGATCGAGAGGTGGACGATGCACGATACAGTGAGATACTATCACTACTGAGAGCATGGCAGCCTGGCTCATCTGACCACCCTGGTCCCTCTTCATAGTTAACTATTTCAGCATTGTACTAAGTAACTAAAACTTGACTACGGTTTGACTATTACTGGACCTGTGTTTGACCAGTTAATCCATTTGGCTTGACTAGTTATTTAACTTGAATATCTGATCCTGATTATGTTTGGTAGAATAGGGTTAGTCTACCTTTGGTGTTCTTACTACTTGACTCATTTCAAAATCAGTTTTTAAAAGTAGTTTTTTTAATGCTTTCAAAAGCAGCTTTTACTTGGTTTTGAAAAGGTTTGAAAAATAAATTTTTCGACTTAGTTTTATTGTAAAAACTACCCCCTTTCAAAACTAGGGCTTTTTTCGAAAATGGACTTAGCCTAGGCCCTAACCCTAGAACTGCATGCACCTATAGATTTAGAAGCCAGCATCTCACAAGCACCTTAGGGTACTTTTGATTGATAACTTAGAAAGGGTTGAGATGCTTAGGTCTTTGCCTTAATTCAAGATGCTTTAAGTCAGTGCATCTGCAGTAATTGGGGCACTAAATACAACTTACACAGCAATCAAGTTAATTGTCAAGTTTAGGAAATCTAACTTGAATAGAACACTTAACTTGACTAACCCTAGCGAAAACTACTGTTTATAACAGTTAGTAAGTAGCTAATTGGGTTAGACAGGTCCCTAAAAGAGAAAATTAACTGATTTGGTTTAACTCTTATCATGAATTGGTTCAGTACAGCAAAATCATGCAAGTTATTTTCCTTTATGCAATTTAATTATTCTGCTTCTGATATATTTATTTGTGTTTGATATATGGCAAAGGGGGAGAGATAGGAAAGGAGAGAGTTTAAACTTTTTTTAGAATTTCTTCAACTCTCAAAATTTCAAACTCTATCCTTTATTCAAAAAGTACTAAGTTTTTCAAAAGTACTAAGTTTTTCAAAGTACTAAGTTTTTTTAAGTACTTAAGTTTTTCAAACTTTTTAAGTACTTAAGTTTTTCAAACTTTTCTAAGTACTTCAGTCTTTCAAAACTTTTCTAAGTTTTTCAAAACTGTTCTAAGTACTTAAGTCCCTCAAAACTTTTCTAAGTTTTTCAAAACTGTTCTAAGTACTTAAGTACTCAAAACTTTTCTAAGTACTCAAAACTTTTTACTTAAGTTTTTTCAAAACTTCACTAAGCACTTAAGTTTTTCAAATTTCACTAAGTATCTTAAACTTAAGTTTTCAAAAACTTCTTGAGTACTTAAAACTTAAATTTTTTTAGTACTCAAACTTAAGTTTTCAAAATCCTTCTTAAGTTTTCAAAATTGTCTACAAGTTTTCCAAAATACACAACCAAAATTAGTTTGGAAAATATAAAGGTTCTGTTGAAAATTATTCTAAATCCATCTTCAGACTTAGAATGTATTTTCAAAAACCCCACGAAGTTTTGAAAAATCTAGGGGGAGATTCCTTCCAGGGGGAGGGAACAAAATTTAATTTTTATTTGCTCTAATTAACTTAACTTTTTGAATCAGGGTTGTCATAAATCAAAAAGGGGGAGATTGTTGGTGCAAAAAGCACCTAAGTCGAACCTGGGTTTTGATAATGGCAAAAAGGTTCAAAAGTTAAGTCTTATTTGTCATCTAACATGCTACTCAAGTGTGCAGGGTAAAAAGTCCTAGCGAAGGACTGCTAGGCACTGGCGAAGGAATGCCAGGGTAAAAAGTCCTAGCGAAGGACTGCTAGGCACTAGCGAAGGAATGCCAGGGAAAAAGTCCTAGCAAAGGACTGCTAGGCACTGGCGAAGGAATGCCAGGGTACTGAAGCCCTAGCGAAGGACTGCTAGGCACCAGGCGAAAGACAGCTTGGAACTGAAGCCCTAGCGAAGGACTGCTAGGCACTGGGCGAAGAACAGCTTGGTATCCAAGACCTGGCAAAGGACCGCTGGGCAAAAGTCCAACAGGAGGAGCCGGTTAGCATCAGGTACATTCTCCCGAGAGGAGTAGGTGAGGACGCGTTCCTCGTCGAGGGAACAGTAGGCGTCGGTTCGACCTAGGGCTCCATTTAGGAGGCCCAAAGTCAGAACCAAGACAGCTAAGGCTGTATAAACTAACATCTTATTGCTTTATGGTGTTTTGGACTAACCCTGGATGCAGGACCGAAGGAACGAGTGTCTGCAGCTCAGAGAGCCTCAAAGGAGTGAGGCAGCAGCTGACCAGGGCGCCCGGAGTGTCCCGGGCGCCCCCAAGGTGAACACAAAACACATGAAGCGAAGGAACTGCTTCTGCAAGCTCATGGGCGGGGCGCCCCCGTGCTCCCGGGCGCCCCCGCTGCTCCCGGGCGCCCCCAGCGTCCCGGGCGCCCCTTGTGCATGCCATTGAAGCAGAAGCCAGTGAAGCCAAGGGATAAGCTCTGACCCGGTCAACCCGGGCGCCCCCAGCATCCCGGGCACCCCGATCAAGATCTAATCCCGAGTTTGAAGGGATCAGAAGCTGACCAAGTGAAAGTCGGATCGACCGACACGTGGGGGGGTGCCCCCGACGTTCCGAGCGCCCCCAGGGCCTATAAAAGGGCCCTCGACCCCAAGGCACGAACAACACTTCATTCAACGCAATCACGCTCTTCCGCTCCCGCGCTCTGCTCCAGAAACCTCCCGACTCGAGATACAAGCGCCGACGACGTCCCTCTGCTCCGAGAAACATTCCACACCGGACGTCGGTAACGAAGAGCGATCTTTTACTTTTGTGTTTACTATACTGCAATTGTAACATCTATTTGTAAACCGTTTTGCGCACTTATAGAATTGCCCGCAGAAAACGGTCAACGACCGTGGGCCTTGGAGTAGGAGTCGATCTAGGCTCCGAACCAAGTAAAAACACCTGTGTTCGCGATTGTTTTATTCCGCTGCGTAATTTCTCTAACTCTAAAATCCGAACGTTTTCCGATATTCACCCCCCCCCCTCTGTCGGTTCTCTCGATCCAACAATAAGTGCCCAAATAATAGATCTAATTTGTCACATTTATATTTGCTAGAATAATCAGTTTCGTTGCCTTGCCTAGTCATTAGGTTTAATGTTGGATACTACATCAATGACTTTATTTTTTATTTTTAATCCAAATTGAATCATATTGCTCTTTACTTCCATCATGTTGTTAATTTTGAAAAAAAATTGTTAAGGGATTTGATTGAAAAATAGTTCTATCCTTAGTTCATCATTCCTACCTTTTAATTTATAAACATAAATTTTAGGGATATCTTTGGAGTATCTTGAGCAAACATGTTAGATACTCTTTGCATTTTCTAGATTGTGTTGGAGCAATTTATAAGTTAGCTTTGAATAAGTCAAATTTAAAGGCACCAGCTCTTCGAATGCTGTGAATCCTCTTGATAGAGAGTGATGCCTTAGGTGCACTAGCGCTAATGATGCATGATTCTCGTTAGCTTGTGCCAATCTTTGAGATACCTTTGGGTCTAACTCTTAGAGATGTGGTATTCATTTTCGTAATTATAAAATCCACGAATGAACCAAATTTATAAAAAAAAAATCAAATTCAGTTTTGTCATCATGATTGCCAGTTAGTTAGGCCAACTACATGAATTTTATCTCCATGGGCATGCCACTATTAATATGCAAATCAATTGGTTAGTTAATATTACATAAACTAGTTTTGCTGGTCTCATTTTTTGATGTGTTTATTCCATTTTAATAGATTAACTCTTCTAATTAAATGATTCATTTGTTGTTCTTGAATATGTTCATATCAAATCAACTTATTTTCTCTCATTTTATCATCGGTTAGAGATAAATGCTCTTGAATATTAAGCTTTATTTTATTTTTTATTTGATCCTTTTTCTAACTTCACATATTCATCATCTTATTTTTATTTCAATTATGTTAACTTTTTGAATAAATTCTTTATCCATTAATAATATCTTCACCAATTGCTTGGTTGAGGAATAGACTGACTACATGAATTTTATCTCCATGGGCATTCCACTTCTGCATCAATTTAGCACATTAAAAGCTTCGATAACATTTTAACGAGGTGTGTTGCGAGTTATATATTTTATTGGTAGCAAATTGGTTTGTGTTTATCTGTTTAGATTTTTGTTGACTTTTTGGGATGAGATATTATATCTATTTCGTGTTGGTGCAGCATGTTTTTAAGATGGAGCGGGAAGAATACAAGAATGAGGAAAGTAATTGGAGTTATATTGAATTCATAGACAATCAATAAGTTCTAGATTTGATTGAGAAGGTTTTTATACTCTTCCTTTAAAAACTCGGGCATTTAGCAACTTCTCTTTTCTATTTTCACAATCGACAATGAAAGGATTAACATTTTCGTTTTTTTGCAGAAACCTATTGGGATAATTTAGCTATTTGGATGGGGCTTGGTAATTGGATATTTTGCTTTGGCCATGTACTGATTCTTTGACGATTTACAGAAGTTCAAAAGGCAATCTGTGGCTGCTCCAGGTCCATCAAACATTTTCTGTTTCAGAATCTTGGATCACTTTCTAGATCGGAAAAGGAAAAAATTTCTGAAACAGATTTCATGATAGCGCGTTATGTTGGAAAGGTTTGTTCCACATGAATTGTTTGATTGGTGGTATAATACAAATATTAATTGTAGCCACCTCTTTGTAGTCGAACAAGAAACTCCTTATGAACTTGCAAATTTAATTTTCTGGTAGGTATTTTCCTGCATTATTGTTCCAGTATAAAAAGAAAGGGAAGTAAATTTTATTAATCAAGATAACAAAGAAATCTAAAAGCTAGAAGTTTGTGATATTAAGAAAGTGAAAGCTTCGAAAATATGTGAATTTATTAAGTATTGAATTTTGAAGTTTACAAATTCCTAAATTTTTTGTGATCAACAGGATTATCTTTATCTTACGTTCTCCAAGGCTAGAAAAACATAACATTTGTATTGGCATTAAGATGGAGATGAAATGCATGAATTTTACTTTGAACGAATTCTTGCTTATATCAACTAGCGTGATCTTCCTAGAAGTTTGCCTAATTGCCAATGAGAATGCAAAAATATCAACACTTAAGATTAATTTTCTCTTCAATTTTTAACTGAAAAATTATTGTGAAATTTGCTATTAAATTGTTTTAATTGACTTTTAGTTTTCCATATTGTATAAGAAGGAATTAATATTCAGATTGCATTTGTGGTAAATTGTGAGTGATTTTGACTATATTCATGGATTATTTTAACTTGTGATTGACGGTCTATTAAAGTTAGTGGACTTTTTTTGGATGACATCAGTTAGTAATTTTTTTTTTTTTTGCATATACCCTTTATTTTTTTCCTTTGATCAACTCATCATGAACTTTTTAGAATGTTGTTGAACTCTTGTTTCTACTAGCTCCTTACTTACCCTTGCAAAGCCTTTATTTTAGAATTAGGAAGTACTCCTTGCACTATGGGCATCGCTGCACCATCATCACCGTCATTGGCTTTGTTTCCTAGTTGGCAATGATTTTTCTCTTACTATATTTTCATGATTTCATGTTTCTGAGAGTGTAAATCATTCATGAAATGAATTTGTTTCAGCAAACAACTTTCTCATCTTTTTTCCAAATGCTTATCATTGCTTTTTGCCATCATTGTGTAAAGGTTCTTGAATAATTTTTATTTGCCTACATAACATTTTATTGTCATATTTGCATCAAGAACAACGAGGTGTTGCATAACGATTATACTAAGGCTACGTTTAGTAGGGGGTAATGTAATCCGGTCCGTAATGTAATCAAGTTTGTAATGTAATGTAATGTAATCTTGTTTACATTGTTATGTTTGGTAATGAGTTGTATGTAATCTTTGATAACCATTACAAGTTGGATTCTTTTGTTTGGTGAGGGGCAATCCATCCTGTAATGTAATCAAGATTGACGACTGACGACCGTCGCCGGGTGGCCGGTGACCATTGACCGGCCGGTGAACGCCGGCAACCGCCGCCGGCCGGTGGCGGTGGTCGCCGGCGGCCGGGCGGAGGCGGTGGTCGCCGGCGGCCGGGCGGAGGCGGTGGTCGCCGGCGACGGCGGTCGCCGGCGGCCGGCCGGCGGCGATGGTCACCGGCGGCCGGCCGCCGCCGACTGTCACCGCCCGACCGACGACTGTCGCCGCCCGACCAACGACTTTACAAGCTGTAATGTAATCCAGATTACGGAGGTTTTGGTTTGTAATCCAGATTACAAATCATCAACCTCTTTTATAATGGAGATTACATTACATTACAATCTTAAAGTCATTCCAAACAAAGGAATCCAACTTGTAATGTAATCTCAATTACATTACAGGGTTGATTACACCCTACCAAACGCAGCCTAAATGGTTTACATTTTTCCTAGGAAGCCAAAAGCTCAAAACAAAACTATATTGTGGTTGTGGACAACTCCCACATCTGGGCAAATGATAATTATGAGGTTGCATACAATATTATTATGTTATGATTGTGCCAAGGCATATTGGAAGTTCTTACATCTTGCTAGAAAATTATCTTTCTTTTTAATTGAATGTTTTTGGTGCCTTCCAAGTCTTGAATGCTCAAGTAAAGAGCATGAGGGATCATGGCTACATTCTCTATTTTGACATCTGCCAAGGAATCAAAATGGTAACTACTCAATAGTGTCTTAGTTTCATCATGATTTTTTTGTTCCATATGCAGTTTTTTCTATCGCTGATTGTTTCTTTCATTTTTCTAACTGTGATTTTGTTGATTCCATTGCATGAACTGACAAGAATACTCCATTGCATGTATTGACAAGAAATACTGCTCAAGACTTTTCTTCTTCCAATGTGCTTATATTATCTAGTTTTGTAGATAATCAACTTACTGCAAGAGAATTTATAGTGTTGCATTAAAAGCCTTGATAAAGCTCCAGCTGTGATTCTGATCCTCATGTGGTTGCAAAATGTGTTGTTTGTTTTAGTTCTTTTATTTGTTGTTTTTAATATTTAATCTAATTTTTTATTGTCTTGATATTCTATCACCGTTTTGAGATCTTAAAGAACTCTCAATTGAAATGGGGATAATGCTATCATTTCATTCATTCTTCATTGAAACTGTATGTCTTTTCAATTTTTTCATTACTTATATTTTTGAAGGGCAAGGCTTTGAGAATGGTTAATGCTCGAGAGACATCTTAAGATGCATTAACCTAGTTGCTTAAAATCTAATACTTTTTTATAGGTTGATATCATGCTATTCGTGCTTGCCTATTCTTTGATCTTTTGCAAAAAATAAATATAAGGATTTGCTAAACATGCTTATGAATGTAGATTTGACATTTTTCCAAATTTTGTTCAGCTTTTGCATCCTTGTGTAATTAATTATGTTTTAGATACTTTGTAATGATTATACAAAGTCTTATTGGCAGTGGACACTTGAAGGCTATTAGTTTTAATAACATAATCTTTGTTTGTACTTTTCTTTCATTGTCTTTTAATTCTTTTTTTTCTTTGAACCACAAAAGCTAGGGCAAGCACTTAGAATTCTCGAGAACAGTGTAAGGACACACGGAGACAAAAATCCACACAAAATTTTGCCTTCTTAAAGATTCTTCTTTTAATCTAACAAACCTATAATCTAACATACCTGTAATCTTAATTTTAGATTCTTCATACAGTGTAAGGACACTCACTAATTTTTTTACTCCATGCTTCTTGCTCATATTTAATCTACCATTACCATTATTTTAGGTCATTGAACCTATATTTTTTTATGATATGCATTAACACCTTCTGTTCACTTATATTAGTCGAAAAGGCTACATTTACATTGTGGTTTTTTTCCTCACGGTGTCTCCTTGTTTCAACTTGTAGCTGAACATGTTACTGCCCAAAATAAGGTAATTTGTCTCTTCATGTGTGACATCTCTGCCTGGTTAGATACTTCATCTGCTCACTTTCATTTCTGGTTTGTTGCTGCAACAAATCTATTTCTGCTTGATGCTCAATGCATCAGTGATCGAGGAAGGACAGTGGAATTGCTCAATAGTGTGCTCATGCTATTTTTTTCCCTTTCCTATAGGTTCTCAATATCAATTGGTGCCCCCGCGGGCATGGCATGATTGGTAATGGCTCACTTGGGTGATCCCTTACATCCCGGGTTCGATTCCTCCCTGGTAGAGCGCGCAGTATGCTGACGGAAGAAATCGCCACAGGCTGATGCGTGATCGGGCCATCGGGTACCGATATCATCAGTGGTGAAGTCGCCACGTGTCTCCGTCCCGCGATTTACCCTCGTTGACCGGTGGGGACTCTCGTTGAAGGCTGTGGGGCAGGGCCGGTCAGCCAAGTGGATTAGTCGGGCACAAACTTGGATACCCCGTGTAAATCCAAAAAAAATCAATATCAATTGGCACTCAGTGCCGGGATGACAAGTACAACACTTGTCCACATATGTATATTCTAGGAATTAGTTCTCTTTTGTGTAATATTTCTAATCTACCTTCATGAAGTTTGTAACAAATCAACCACTTTCATGTTCATCCATTTACTTTGCTTGTGGTAAAAGATTTTTATTGTTTTTCTGTTGACCCTATATAAGTATCCACTTTATACATATCCTGAAAAGTCTAGAATTTTACTTTCTCAGGCAATTAACCCATAAGATATTGTCTTCATTTAACAATTTTGGGGTTTGGGTTTTTAATAGTGTTGCTTTCAGAATATATATCTTTATGATTGGAATTTATGCTCCATAAAATCCCTTTCCGTGTGATGACACCATTTTGATGTCAAAATTTTTCTTTGTAACTGAATGTTTTTGGTGTATTCCAGGTCTTGAATGCTCAAGTAAAGAGCATGGAGGGTCATGACTACATTCTTTATTTTGGAGTATCATCTATTACTTGATTTTTGCCAAAGGAATCAAAATGGTAAATTCTAGAAGGTGTCTGAGTTCAATTATGATTTTTTTGTTCCATATGCAGTTTTTTCTACCTTCGCTCGATGATTATTTTCTTTCATTTTTCTAACTGTTTTGTTGATTCAATTGCATGAACTGATAGGAAATACTGTTTAGGACTTTTTTTCTTCTTCCAATGTGCTTATATTATCTAGTTTTATAGATAATCATAATCAACTTATTGCAGGACAATTTATACAGCGTTCTGTTAAAAGATTTTGATAAAGCTTGAGTTCTCTATGATGATTTAGATCTTGATGTGGTCACAAAATATGTTGTTTGTTTCAGTTTTTTCATTTGTTTATTGTTTTTAATATTTAATCTAATTTTTTTTTGTCTTGATATCTGATCCTGTCGAGAAGAGAAGACCGGTTCTAACTCGGATGACTCGGTCTGGCCAAGATGACCCAGTCTGTTGTGACTCGGGGGTCAAGGGTCGGGCTCCAGGAAGGGCAAGGCTAAAGTCCCTTGGCTCGGACCGAAATAGAGCTCACAAAGTGGTGGTGTGGTTGCAAAATGGCAGCAAGCCCCTCCCTCGGGAGCTCAAGTGGGCTTTATATAGGGGAGGGGAGAAATCTCCCGTCAGGTGAGCTGTCACATCTCATTAAGAGTTGATCAGGAGTCAGACTGAGCTACTGGCCACTTCAGCCGCGGGGTGAGACTGCCATAGCCGCCTGACAATCTGTAAATCTGTCCCTTCTGACCCTAATTAATGCTTGGCGGCTGTGTCAGGTAATGATTATGTCAGAGGTCTTTTCCTCTTAATGAAGAGTTTAGCAGATCCTCACGGCGGACATGGCTCTCTTTTATTACGAGGACCTATCCGCTTCAATCTTTGGGATAGCGTCGGAGTATCCGACCTGGGGTACCCGGGCACCACGAGTGCCCGACCCCGAATGCCCGGTCTCGAGCGCTCGGTATTGGGTGTGCGACCCTTGAGTGTCCGACCTCGAGTGCTCGGCCTCGAGTGTGCGGCCTGAGTGTCCGACCTCGAGTGCTCGGCCTCAGGGGTGCGACCCGAGTGTCCGACCTCCAGGGCCCAACCTCGAGTGCTCGGCCTCGGGTGTGCGACCCGAGTGTCCGACCTCCATGGCCCAACCTCGAGTGCTCGGCCTCGAGTGTGAGACCACTGTGTCCGACCTCAAGGGCCCGACCTCGAGTGCTCGGCCTCGGGCGCCAAATTCCGAGGAAGGTGCTCGGATGGCCGCGGCAGACCAAACACCTCCTGGTTTTTACTCTTATTCTGCGCTGCCCGACCACGATGGGCCTGGGTCATTCTCATCAAGTTGCCTTCGGCCGGGCTTGATTTGACCAGGCTCCCGGCTCACACAAAGAAAACCAACCGGCTGACTCACAAAGATGCCCGACCGGATCACGAAACATCCCGACCGGATCATAAGCCTTCCCTCCAAGTCTAGTCGAAGGAGGCGTTAGTCCGACTGACTAGGCCATGCACCTAGTCGGGTCAACCAATCCCTCGGCTCTTGGTTTCTCTCTTTGTCCCGAGACCGTCAACCATAAATGCAGTATCACTTGTCAAATCAGTTTTTATTGCTGCTACACACGTCCACCTCCGACGGGGAGGATTCTGGCGCCGAGGCGTCAGTGGCAAGATTCGCGATCTTGGGAAGAGGCGGGAAAATGACGGTTGAGATCCGCTCCCGCTCTTTCACAATTTGCATCGGACGGCTTCCCCTGCTTCCTAGCGGTGTATAAATAGGCTTGACTTGCTCCTTTTCACCTCTACACTTCTCGTTCCTTATTTTTCACCGCTCTCTCATCCGACCTCCGCCACTTGATCCTGCGAGCTCCGACGACTAACGTCTTCCATTGAACCCGACCCCTAGGTATTCTTCTTTCACCTGAATTTCTTCCATTAACTCCCGAGTCTGACTAGATGGCTGGACCGTCCTCCGCCCCGGGCCATGGTACACCACTACACGTTCAACCCTGTCCCTGGGTGCTTTGGAGACCCTTCGTATAGACTATCAGATTCCAGAAAATCACGTTTTTTCCCTTCCCTCTCGTGACGACCGACCTAACCGAGCCCCAGTGAACTACTATACTATCTTTAAGGACCATCTTCTAGCCGGCCTACAATTTCCTTTACATCCTTTCATTGTGGAGATCTGTCGGTACTTCCAAGTGTCCCTTTCCCAATTAGCCCCGAACTCGATCCAGATCCTGTGTGGCACGGTGATCATCTTCGAGTCCTTCCGGGTTCCCCTCACTCCTCGAGTCTTCCATCTCTTTTTCTACCTCAAAATGCAAGAGCCGGGTTGTTTCTTTTTCCAGGCCAGGGTTAAAACGGCCTTTCTAGATAAAGTTCCCTCCTCCAACAAGGGGTGGAAATCTCACTTCTTTTACATAAGCACTACCCTGACCGCATCCTGGCCGACTACATGGCTGGATGAGTTACCGGATCACCCTGCCGCTCCCAAGAAATATCGTGTCGACCCCAGCTTTCAACTGGCCTTCTCCAAGATCGGGGGACTCCGTTTCCATTCCGGTAAACTGTTGAGTGAGGCCGTGCTCTACGTCTGCCGGCTGAGTCAAATCCAGGCGGAGCTACCTGGCACCTATGGTAAGCTCCCGTTTTGCTTAAGGGTCTTTTAATGCTAACTAAAACTCTTTCTGAATTGCAGCCCAGGCTCTGATGGGCGCCCTTATCGATGATCAGCTAGCCTTGGAAGAAGAGGCCCTGAACGCCCAAGCGGCCGAACTACTGGCGAGTCGGAGCGTCCCGCCAGTGAGTGCGGCATCGACTCCCGAACAACTAGGCGAGGCGGAGAGTGATTCAGAGTTAGACCTGTTAACCCAAAGCATCGAGGCAGATCTCCCAGAGGTCCGCGTAGAGGCCCAAGTGCCGACTGTAGCCGCGGGTCAGTCATCTTCCCGGATGTCCAAGAAGAAGTGTCCTCGGGAGGCTGCTTCCTCCGGTACTTCCGCAGCTCGGGCTCAGCTTGGGGGGGCGCCTGATCTGCCAACTCCCCCGCCCGGTCGAGTTAGAATTCGGCTGTCAACCTCTCGCTCGGCCTCTCCTTGCCCGGGAACTTCTGCTCTGTCCTCAAGTACTCCTCGGCCCGAGGTCTTCCTCCCTAGCTCGGGCTTACCCCGGCCAGGAGACTTAGCTTCCAGCTCGGCCCCTACTCGCCCGACGGCCGTTGTTGATCCTGTTGGCGAAGAAGCCGCCGCCGCCCTCCTATCCATGCATGACCTCCCCCGAGTACCCGTAGAGGTGCAGCTTCCCTCCGAAACCTCCTTACTTCGGATGGTCGAACCTCAGCCACTTAACTTGCATGGCCATCTGTCCGCGGCCTGGGACCACGGCCTGGAGTTGACCGAAGGACGGAGTCCCTTCAGTTTAGCCGACAACTTCGCGATGGACCTGACCAAGGTATACCCTTCTCTTTCCTTTCTCCTCTTCATTTTCCTCATACGTTGCCTGTTCCTGTGCAGTTGTGGGTCATGGGCCAAGCAGTCACTAAGGCCTTGGTCGTGAACACTAGAGAACGTCGGGCAGCTGAGTACAAGATACAGAACTTAGAGCACCAACTAGCTCAGTGCGCCCTCCCGACCGGTGACGAGGGTCAGACCCAACTCCGATACGAGATAACTTCCTTACGAATGCAATTGGCGGAGGGTGATATCCGGTTGGAGCGAGCGCACGAGGTGTTGGCAGCCTCAGCCCGTGAGATGGATCAGCTCGCCACTCGGCTAGAAGCCGCCGAGGCCTCGAAGAAAACCGCCATCACTCTCGAAGCCAAGGCCCGCTCTGACTTAGACAGGAAGACCAATGAGGCCCGAGACTTACAGCGGCAACTACAGGAGGCATCCACCGCTCACAAGCAGACTCAACTGACTTTGCAGAGTAAAGAAACAGAGCTCGCAGCCCTGAAGGGCAAAGAAACAGAACTCCTGGCTCAGCGAGAGGCTTTTCAGGCTTTGGAGGCCCAATTGGTAAGTACCGAAACAAGGTTGTTGACTAAAGACACCCAGCTCAAAGAATGAGAAGCTGAGGTGGCCCGCCTGCAGAAGGAGCTGGCTGACTACAAGTTCGACGAGCCAGCCAGGATCGAACGAGCCAGAGTGGCCTATATTCAGTCCCAACCTTTCCTTCATCAGGTAACCCAGCGGACCGTGGACATGATCATGTACGGGGTGAAGGGCGCGCTACAACAGCTCACGGAAGCCAGCCACCTCCCTGCCGACTTGCCCCCTAACGTAGTAAAGCCCACTCTGATCAAGGCCATGATCCCCAAAGATGCCTTTCCCAAATTTACTTAGCTTATCATATCGACCCTTTTACCCGAGCTATTTCTCAATCTGTTCTTGCTCGGCCCTTAAGCTCTTAAA
The DNA here is from genome assembly GCA_024364735.1 of Boesenbergia rotunda. Lineage (NCBI taxonomy): Eukaryota > Viridiplantae > Streptophyta > Magnoliopsida > Zingiberales > Zingiberaceae > Boesenbergia > Boesenbergia rotunda. The sequence continues at coordinate 29,840 of JAGFNQ010001358.1, read as the reverse complement.
ATTTTGTAATGGCACTTGACTACCTGACCTGGTCTTCCAAGCCCAATTTTGTGATGGACTCGAGCCTTATCTTATTTTTGGTGATTCACCCTTTTCTTTATTTTACTCGATTGTTTGTAATGCGTGAGATTTCTGCTAAGTGTTGCCTATTCGGTGCATCCACCTTATTCACCGAAGGCTAGTGCTATAGGTTATCCAGCAAAATTTCGCTAAGTGTACCTTGCTCGGGGCACTTGAACCATTAGCATAAGGTGGACCCTTTTAAGTCGGGCATAGATTTTTCACGAAGCGTTGATGGTTCAGGACGGTCGATCCTTTGGGTCGGGCAACCAGTCAGGTCACCCCCAAGAGATCGACCTGGGGCCGTTCGCCCGATTTAGTCATAGCTCCGACTCAACGATTTCATTCGGCCCGGCTAGAGTTTCGTTATAAAGATTTCATCGAGTCAAGCCGAGATCCGGCTTGGACATTACCTGTTTATCCAACTTGCTCCTAATTCGACTCTACTCCTCAATCCGATATCCGAGTTTAGGCTATGTCGATACCCCGCCAGGGTGCTTTCTCCCGGCCGGGTTGATGCTCGGACTTAGCAATGTTGCTCGGTCAGGTCGGCACCCAGACTCGACTATAATGCTTGGTCGGGTCGGCACCTTGACTCGGCTATGAGGCTCGGTCGGGTCGGTCTCGGTCGGGTCGGTACCGCTATGCTGACTGGCCACTCATATTGTCTATCAGAACGTGGGAAACCACGCTCAGGCAGTAGATACTGTGGAAATGCGTTAATTCATTTTTCCTTTGAGCAAGAGTATGGACACCGTCCGACTTACCCTGACCGAGCGTGGACCGCCACGCCCGACCGGGCCCGATCGAACGTGGAATGCCAACGCCCGATCGGCGTCGAGTCCGGTGGGGCGTGGGAGCATACCCACTTATAACTTGCCTTAGCAAGAGTCTGGACACCGTCAACTTACCCTGACCGAGCGTGGACCGCCACGCCCGACGGACCGGGCCCGACCGAATGTGGAATGCCACGCCCGATCGCGCCGAGTCCGATGGGTGCGTGGGAGCGTGCCCACTTATAACTTGCCTTAGCAAGAGTCTGGACACCGTCCGACTTACCCTGACCGAGCGTGGACCGCCACGCGCCGACCGGGTCCGACCGAACGTGGAATGCCACGCCCGATCGGCGACGAGTCCGGTGGGTGCGCGGAGCATGCCCACTTATAAACTTGCCTTAGCAAGAGTCTGGACACCGTCCGACTTACCCTGACCGAGCGTGGACCGCCACGCCCAACCGACCCGACCGAACGTGGAATGCCACGCCCGATCGGCGCCAAGTCCGGTGGGTGCGTGGGAGCATGCCCACTTATAACTTGCCTTAGCAAGAGTCTGGACACCGTCCGACTTACCCTGACCGAGCGTGGACCGCCACGCCCGACCGGACCCGACCGAACGTGGAATGCCACGTCCGATCGGCGCCGAGTCCGGTGGGTGCATGGGAGCGTGCCCACTTATATCTTGCAGGAACCGTTCTTTCGTAGGCTTCGAGTTCTCTATCACAATTTTGAATACAAGTACAAAGATTGATCCACTAACTCTCCTCAC
>JAGFNQ010001358.1:0-26118 GCA_024364735.1 Boesenbergia rotunda | reverse complement strand
TAACGATCACTTCCGACCTGAGATTTCTGGGTTGATCAGCACCTTCCCGAGTGTACTATTGGTCAGCACCCGGATAGGGTGGGCCAAGAAGTAGGCGCGCAATCGCCGAGCCATCAACACAAGCACATAAGCCAATTTCTCGAGTGCAGTGTATCTGCACTCAGCTTCCTTAAGTAGGTGCCCAAAGAAGCAGACCGGTTGCTGCTCGATCTCCTTCTGGGTTACAAGCACAGCGCTCACAGCTCCCTCAGTAGCAGATAAATAGACATACAATGGTTCTCCCTCCTCAGGTTTAGCTAGCACCGGTAGGCTGACCAAGTAGGTCTTCAATTCTTCAAAAGCCCGGTCACATTCAGCATCCCACTGGAACTTAGTGGCCTTGCGCAGAATCTTGAAGAAGGGTAGACTTCTGTCAGCCGACCAGGATATGAATCGGGAAAGGGCTGTTATTCTTCCAGTCAGGCGCTGAACTTCCTTCAGGTTCCTGGGCGGGGGCATGTCTAGCAAAGCCTTCACCTTTCCCGGGTTGGCCTCTATCCCCTGTTTAGTCAAGATGTAGCCCAGGAATTTTCCACTTTTGGCTCCAAACAGGCATTTCGACAGATTGAGTTTAAGGCCATACCTTCAGAGAGTGCAGCAAGTTTCTCGCACATCCGCTATCAAATCGGCAGCTCGGAGAGACTTGATGAGAATGTCATCTACATACACTTCTACGTTTCTCCCGAGCTGCTCCTTAAAAACTTTATTCATCAGCCTCTAATAAGTCACCCCGACATTCTTGAGCCCAAAGGGCATAATTGTGTAGCAATAGGTGCCCTCGGCCGTGACGAAACTGACCTTCTCTTGATCATCCAAGGACAATGGCACTTGATGGTATCCCTGGTAGGCGTCCAGCATGCAGATGAGCTCGCTCCCAGCGGTGGAGTCTACCATTTGGTCTATCCGGGGGAGTGGGTAGCAGTCCTTGGGACAAGCCTTGTTGAGATCCCTGAAGTCTATGCACACTCTCCACTTATCTCCCGACTTGGAGACCAGCACTACATTGGCTAGCCAAGCAGGGAACTGCACCTCTCTGATATGTCCTGCTTTCAGCAACCTCTCCACCTCAGCCTGGATAATCTTGTTCTATTCAGGGCTGAAGTCTCTTTTTCTTTGCTTCACAAGTCGGGCATCCGGGTAAATGTGCAGTTTATGCTCAATGACTTCAGGATTGACCCCTTTTAGATCTTACTGGGACCAGGCGAACACATCTTGGTTTTCAGTCAAACATTCTATCAGCCGTTGCTTGAGGTCGAGCTGTAGCCCGGGGGCTATTCTCACCTGGGTCTCCTCTCGGTCGGGCAGCAGCTGGACCTCTTCCTTCTCTTCCATCAGCTCAGCCCAGGGAGAGGGCTGCACCATATTGCAACTGGTCGGCGAGGCTCGGAAGGTCTTCCTCACTTCCACTCGGACGTCATCCACATAGCACCGGCGTGCCACCTTCTGATCTCCCCTGGCTTCACCGACCTGATCCCCCACCGAAAATTTGACCTTCAGATAGAAGGTAGATGTCACAGCTCGGAACTCATTCAATGCCGGTCGGCCCAAGATAGCATTGTAAGCTGAGGGTGCATCCACCACGAGGAAGGTAGACCACCGGGTTCTTCTTAGAGGCTCCTCCCCGAGGGAGACGACCAATTTGATTTGGCCAAGCGGTTGAACTTCATTTTCGATGAATCCGAACAGAGGTGTAGCTACAGGTTGCAGTTCAGTAGTTTCAATCTGCAACTGCTCAAATGCCTTCAAGTATAAAATATTGATTGAGCTCCTTGTATCCACAATGGTCCTGTGGACCTGGTAATTAGCTATGATTGCTGTGATGACCAGGGCATCGTCATGAGGTACTTCGACTCCTTGTAGGTCTGCGGGGCTGAAACTAATCTGCGGCCCCTGCGCTTGGGCGGAACTGCTGCCCACCTGATAGATGTCCAAGCGTCGGACCTGAGACTTCCGATCTCTGTTAGAATCTCCATAAGTGGGGCCACTAGAAATCACGTGTGCACTGCGTTCTGCTGATTAGCCTGCTCCTCACTAGCGCTCCCTCTCCCAGGAGAGCCCGGGGTCGGGAACAACTGTCTGGATGCCTGAGTGGTCGGCCGAGCATTAACCTCTGACTGGTTTTGTGTGGCCCTCCCTCGGCCACGGTCGCTTCCCTGCTGAGCTCCTCTCGAGCTGCCTCGGCCGGTGCGACCCCGACCCCGACCCCGACCGGCCTGCCAGCAGTCCTGAAGGCCGTGGGTGTAGCTGTTATGGAAGGAACAGTAGGGCTGCCACCTGGCGGGGAGGCAACCCTGAGCCACCTGCTGGACTATGCCCTGCTCGGCTCCTTGCCTATGCCCTATAGCGCGGGGGCTCCTGAGAGGTCCTCCTGGAGGCATAGCTCTCTGATGGTGCTGGGTAGTCTCGGGTGTGGGTCTGGCCTCTGGTCGTCTAGCAGCTTGTGCCTCCTCCACGTCCACATACTTGGTGGCCTTGCCCAGGAGACTTTCAAAGTCCTTTGGAGGCTTCCGGATCAGTGATCTGAAGAATTCTCCTTCCTGTAGACCTTGGGCAAAGGCGCTGATCAGCACCTCAGACGTGGCGGTAGGTACATCCAACGCGACCTGGTTGAATCTTTTGATGTATGCCTTCAAGGGCTCCTTGGAGCCCTGCTTCAGGGTGAAAAGGTTCAAGCTAGTTTTGTGGTGTCTTTTGCTGCTCGCAAAATATTGAAGGAACAACCTCTTGAAGTCAGAGAAGTCCCTCACAGATCCCTCGGGGAGCCTGTCAAACCATCGTTGGGTCGGCCCCGCCAGAGTGGTCAGAAAAGCTCGGCATTTGATACCATCTGCATATTGATGCAGCAACGAGGCATTTTCAAATTTCATCAAATGTTCTTCCGGGTCCGTGGCTCCTCCGTATTCAGGGATGGACAGGAGCCGGAAATGCTGGGGCACTGGTTCTTGTAAGATTTGGCTCGAGAAGGGGAGTCCCGTGCGCTCTCCCGGGGTCGACCCAAGTGGAGCCTTCCCTTTGTTAGCTCTGGCTTGACTGGAAGAGGCTTCATGAGGGTCAGACTGTCCCGCCCCCTCTGCTGGGCCAAACAAAGCTCGGTGGAAATGGGGACTGTCCCCTGGCGAACTCCTCCTTCGTTGCCCCCTTGGGTCGTGGGCTCGGTTGGTCCCGCCCGGGTGGGTTGAGCGGTTGTCTGTTGCGCTGCTGCTAACTTTCTAGATTTGGCTTCTATCAGCAGATTCAAGTCTTCTTGTGAGAGAGTAACAGTCACCCGGATGGAGTCACTCATCTTCGTCTTTCAATCAGGTGAGATTCCGACAGACGGCGCCAAATTTGATCCTGTCGAAAAGCGAAGACAGGTTCTAATTCGGATGACTCGGTCTGACCAAGATGACCCAGTCTGCTGTGACTCGGGGGTCAAGGGTCGGGCTCCAAGAAGGGCAAGGCTAAAGTCCCTCGGCTCAGACCGAAATAGAGCTCACAAAGTGGTGGTGTGGTTGCAAAATGACAGCAAACCCCTCTCTTGGGAGCTCAAGTGGGCTTTATATAGGGGAGGGGAGAAATCTCACATCAGGTGAGCTGTCACATCTCATTAAAAGTTGATCAGGAGTCAGACTGAGCTACTGGCCACTTCAGCCGCGGGGTGAGACTGCCATAGCCGCCTGACAATCTGTAAATTTGTCCCTTCCGACTCTAATTAATGCTTGGTGGCTGTGTCAGGTAATGATTATGTCAGAGGTCATTTCCTCTTAATGAAGAGCTTAGCAGATCCTCACGGCAGACATGGCTCTCTTTTATTACGAGGACCTATCCGATTCGAATGTCAACATTAAAGTACTTATGCTTTATTTTCTTCATAAAATATTTAAAATAGTGAATTTTCTCCAAACCAATCTAAATTGTCTTCCTAATCTATCCAAACTTCGATAATCATTTTTAATCATTCAGGTCACAACAAAGAGAATTGTAGCATGCAAGTGGATATCTAACAATGGACAAGCCTGTATTGCTTTTGATTATATTCTGACAACAAAAGCATTTGCAAAAACACTGGTAAAATCTTTAGGGAAGAAGTTTTTTTTTCTTCATTTGATTGGGGATTTGGGCATAAGTAGCTTGTTTCTTCTTGATCAGGGTCATTGTAGACTTCTTTTGGGATGCGATCTTTCTAATTGTCTCTAGACATAATATAGGTAAGTGTAATTTCCCCTCATAAACTTGCCATGAATTGAAAATATAATGTTAATTAGATCTCTGATATTTTTGGATCCATTGCTATTCATTGAGGGATTTGAAGCCATTTCCCCCTTTCTTTGTGATGCTATTCTTTCCCGTAGTAGGAGGTGTCGATTTCATCATATGGTTTTAGGCTTGTGTGCAGAAAATAAGATAAAGAACTTGGTGTGCCTATTTGTTTGCTACAACAAGAGGTAGATTTTATTTCGGGAATGAATCAAGAAATTATTCAAAATGTTAGGGGTCTCCAAGTGAATCCAAACTCTTACAACCATTGTCATGGTGCTCCTTATGTTGGTCTACTTATTTTGGTAAAATCTTCCAGTTAATGATAAGATAACATCTATTGAATGTTGTAGAGTTTATTCATTTATACCTAATTCTATTCTTTTTGTTTGCAAAAAATAATTAGGTGAATTAAATGAATGTTCATCCTGTTGGATCGAGAGAAACAATAGAGGGGGGGTGAATATCGTTAAACGCTTTTCGGATAAACACTAGAGCAAGTACGAGCAGAATAAAAACAATCGCGAACACAGGTAGTTTTACTTGGTTCGGAGCCTAGGTCGAGTCCTATTCCAAGGCCCACGGTCGTTGACCATTTTCTGCGGGCAATTCTATAAGTGCGCAAAACGTTTACAGAGAGATATTACAAAAGCAGTAGAGTAAACTTAAAAGTAACTCTTCTTTTACTGACGTCCGATGTAGATTGAATTTTCGGAGCAACGGGACGTCGTCAGCGCTTGGGACTCGAGTCGGGAGGTTTCCGGAGCAGAGCGCGGGAGCAGAAGAGCGTGATTGCGTTGAATGAATTGTTGTACGAAGCCTTGGGGTCGAGGGCCTATTTATAGCCCCTGGGGGCGCCCGGGACATTGGGGGCGCCCCCCCCCCCCCACGTGTCAGCCGATCCGCTTCCGTCTCGGTCAGCTCTAATCCCTTAAAACTTGGGATTAGACTTTGACGAGGGCGCCCTGAACGCTGGGGGCGCCCGGGTTGACCAGGTCTCTTCTTATCCGTTGGCTTCGATGGGATCTGCTTCGTTAGCTTCACCTGGGGGCGCCCGGACCATCCGGGGCGCCCGGGAGCAGCGGAGGCGCCTGGGAGCACGGGGGTGCCCTGCCCATGAGCTGCAGACGCAGTTCCTTTGCTTCAACTGTTTGTGTTCACCTTGGGGGCGCCCGGGACACTCCGGGCGCCCTACTCAGCCTTTGCCTCACTCCTTTGAGGCTCTCTGAGCTGCAGACACTCGTTCCTTCGGTCCTGCATCCAGGGTTAGTCCAAAACAACATAAAACAATAAGATTTTAGTTTATACAGCCTTAGCTGTCTTGGTTCTGACTTTGGGTCTCCAAAATGGAACCCTAGGTCGAGCCGACGCCTACTGTTCCCTCGACGGGGAACGCGTCCTCACCTACTCCTCTCAGGAGAATTTACCTGATGCCAACCGGCTCCTCCGGTTGGACTTTTTCCTAGCAGCCCTTCGCTAGGGCTTAGGTACCAAGCCGTCCTTCGCCCGGTGCCTAGCAGTCCTTTGCTAGGGCTTTGTATCCTGGCATTCCTTCGCCAGGTGCCTAGCAGTCCTTCGCTAGGTCTTTGTTTCCTGGCATTCCTTCGCCAGGTGCCTAGCAGCCCTTCGCTAGGACTTTATTTCCTGGCAACCCTTCGCCAGGTGCCTAGCAGCCCTTCGCTAGGACTTTGTTTCCTGACAGCCCTTTGCCAGGTGCCTAGCAGCCCTTCGCTAGGACTTCGCCAGGTGCCTGGCAGCCCTTCGCCAGGTGCCTAGCAGCCCTTCGCGAGGACTTTTCCTGCACACTTGAGTAACATTGTTAGATCACCAATAATACTTAACTTTGAACTCTTTGCCAATATCAAAACAAGGTTCGATATGGTGCTTCCTGCACCAACAATCTCCCCCTTTTTGATTTATGGCAACACGATTCAAAGTTAAGTAAAAATTACAATAGTTTAAGCAAGAAGATTAAGACCAATAAAACATAGCATTTCTGAACAGTCTAAAACCAATGTAATTTGAAAAAAAAATTCTCATACTCCCCCTGAATCATTGTTCATTGTGTTATAAAATACTTAACTTAACACTTAACTTTGACCCTTCCTCCCCCTTTGACATATATCAAAAACAAACATGGGTGAACAAGGTAAAGTAAAAAAGTTTTTGCAAACCTAAATTTTGTTATAAAACTTTTACTTGGCTTTGCAAAAAGAATTTTACTTAGGCAAAATTTTGAAGCCAAATTTCCCTAACAAATGGTTCAACTTTGAGAATTGGGAGAAAATTTGTTTTAAAAGACTTTGTTTGGAAATACTTTGTGTATTTTGAAAAACAAAATCTTAAAAAAAATTCTAGACAAGTTTTTAAAAAATCTTTATTTAGAACCATTTGTCAAACTTTTCAAAAAGTTTTTGCTCAGACAAATTTACTAAGAAAAATTTTACTTAGAAAAGAAACATGTACTTAAAAACATTTGAAACATTTAGACATACTTGAAAGCACTTGAAGTAGTTTGAGATTTTAACAGCACTTGGCACTTAAAAACAGTTTGAAGTACTTAGAAATTTTTAAAGTACTTTAAAAAAATTCTTAGACCAATTTCAAAGCACTTAGAAATACTTAGCTTTTTGTGAAAACGAGATAAAAAAGTTCTCTCTCTTTTCTATTTCTCTCCCCCTTGGCCATATATCAATAAGGAGGTTTTGAAAGAAGATTTAAGAAAGAAATGTGTGTATCAGAGTTTATGAGCTTTGAAAATAAAAATACTTGTTATAATTCTGAAAGTATAGCAAGTAGCTTAAATTGTACTAATGAAAACTCCACTTTGAAAAGTATTGTGAAAAAAAATATTTTGTATTTGTATGCATGTTTTTAGAAAATTCACATACTTAGAATACTATTGCTTTAGAAAAGTATTAGTACTTTTGAAAACATTATACTTGACTTGGTTTCTTTTCCAGTCTGACACAATCCTAGGAAACCTTGTTAACTACAAGGACATTTTCCTAAGTGTCCTAGAAATTTTTCAATCCAAGTAAATATTATAAAAGTAACTTTATAAGTCACAAGAATTTTGAAAAATAAAACAATTGTATTTTGGAACAAAAATTATTTAAGTTTTCAAAAGGATTTTAAACTTGCAGTACATGAAAACATATAGTTTTGAAAAAATGTTCAATAATTCTTTTAATTTAATCTCCCCCTAAGCTTGACCCAGTCCTAGGAAGCTTGTTGACTACAAGCGATCTCCTCTGAGTTTTAGGGTTTGATTTAAATTATAAGAATTATCTAATAACTTCAAAATAAATAATTACAAAAAAAACACATTTCAGAAATTCTTCTTTTGACTCAAACTCCCCCTAAATTTGACACATCCTAGGAGTCCTTGTAGATCATGAAGTGAACCTTCCTCTGTGTCTTTAGGGTTTATTAAAATCAAAAGAATAATTTTGAATAACCTTCTGAGTATGATAACTTTCAAGGAGATAAATTTTTGAAAACACAACTTGGAATGATAGCACAGTTTTCGAAAATCATGATGTTAACTTTTCAAAGAGACAATAATATACGAGGGTTTTTGAGTCAACTTTTGAAAACCTTATTTTGAGATGATAATAAGTTTTAGAGCATAAGGTTTTTGAAAAAATCTGAATTTTTCGAAAAAGATTAAGAAGAACTCCCCCTGTATCTGACACAGCCTGACTTTTATCTAAGTTCCTTAAGGGATATCAGTGTTGACCAGGCTTGACTATGTGGACTAGGGTTGACTATTTTGACCAAGTTAATGACTAAATCAGAACAAGCCCTAGACTCTATTTATTGTGATATTTGACATAAAAAAAATGTTAGGAATGAAAAAGTAGGGTACAATACAATAAATTAAAAATTAGAGGTAAGTTTGAATAACTTTTGCAAACCCTTTTTTTTATTCAAAAGGATAGTGAATCATGCTTTTAGGTCCTAAATGTCTCACCCAGTTCTACGTGATCAAACATGTTAACCTTATGGGTTGTGTGAGACAAATATTTAATTTTAACAAAAAAAATGGTTAATTTTGAAACATTAAACCTTAGTTTAAAAAAATGATTTTTTAGGATTTTGAAATTAATTAGAATTTTAACTTTGAATTTTAAAAGTTAGTTAAATTAAATTTGAATGTTAAAAATCAGATGAATTAAATTTGAATTTTAAAAGTCAGATGAATTAATTTTGAATTTTAAAAGTCAGATGAATTAAATTTGAATTGATTGAATTAAATTTAATTTATTAAGATTTAATTGAATTTAATTGATTTAATTAAGATTTAATTTTGATTTAATTGAATTAATTAAGATTTGATTTTGATTTAATTAAGATTTGATTTTGATTTAATTGAATTAATTTTAGTTTGATTAATCTGAATTAGTTGGTTGGGTTGGACTCAACTTTTAGGTCCTAAGCATCTCACCCATTTCTAAGTGACAAAACAGGATATCCTTAACTGTTTTGTGATATGCATATTTTAATAGAAGGATTTATTTTAAAAATGCCATGATTAATTTTGAAAAGTTAATTTAATTTTTAAACCCAATTTAAATTTATTTTGAAAAGAGATATTTGAATCTAAAATTAACTGAAAATTTGTGTTAGATTCGAATTTAACAAAGAGTAAATTGAATTTGAATTTCAAAAATTGGCTTCCAGGTCTTGGCGAGGCACAAGGCCTTCTTTGGCCGTAGTCTTATTGGATCATCAACCATTTCCTAGACAAAGCCTTTTAGTGAAATTTCATCTTCAAAATTACTTTTTGGTAAATTCTGGTCTAACTAGTTTGGGTCTTGGATCGATAGCTTCGGCTAGTTTCACCAGTCTAAAGAGACCAAGTAGTGTATACTTGACCTTATTAGAAAAGGCTTCCCTAACGTACTATCATCTCACCGCCACCCAATACTATGTTGTTCAAATTTCAGTTAAGTTGGTTCAGTCCTTAAACTAACCAGTCCTAATTCCAAAAAAAACAAAAAATAAAAAGAAACACATAATTAAAACAAATAATTGTCTAAGTAAGGTCACAATTGGAGTAATACTCCGGATTTTTGAAATCAGCAAGATTATGAATTAAATTTTCTAACTTATTGACCTTATGTTTTAGGGTTTCATTTTCTTGTTTCAATTTTCTGAAGTTTGCTTTAATTAAGTTACATGAATCAATCACATTATTCAAGGTAAATAACGGATTTTCAAATACTGTAAATTTACCTTTGTTGATTGTTTGTCCGGCATTCTTGGTAGCTCTTTTATCTGTGCATTCACTTTTGTAATGCCCGAACTCCTGGCACTTGAAGCATTGAATGCGACTTTTGTCCTTTCGTGCTTTTGGAACTGATTCCTTTGTCGCCGTCGGTGGTGTCCTTCGAATCTTACGAGTAGGATACTCACTTTGGTAGTGCCCTCTCTCCCTGCATGTGTAACAAATTACATGATTTTTAAAATCTGATTTTACACTTTTACCTTTTGGTTCCTTATTGGGAATCTCCCCCTTGATTCTTGCCGCCTCGGATCTAGGCTCATCTTCTGATTCTATGTCTGAGTCGGACTCGGGTACTAGTTGAAGCTCCTTCTTTGGTGGTTCTTTAAGATTTTTCCCTGCAAAAGAATTTACACCTTCCTCGACCATTACAGTATCTGTTTGATTATTTAATTCTAATTTTGAAAAGAATTCAAAATCGGTTACCGTCTCAGTCAATTCGTCGTCTGATTCTGGTTCGACTTTGGACTCGAATTCAGACTCTGACTCGGCTGTTTGTGCTTGGACCGAAAGGGCAAGATAACTTACCTGATCTTCTTCTTCATCTGAGATCTCTTGATGAAGGTCAATCAGTTTTTCCCAGATTTCTCTAGCACATCTGAAGGATCCGACCCGCTTCAATTCTTCATTGGTTAGGCCACATTGTAGGATTGCAGTAGCCCTTGCATCTGTCTCGATCTTCCTCAGTGTTGGTTCATCTAGTTTGTCCCAAGTGATCGATGTTCCTTCTTCTGTGGGGAATGTGAACCCCGTTTGGATTATCAACCATAAATCCAGATTAGCCTTCAAGTGGGATTCCATTAGATTTCTCCATGAGTTGAAATTTTCGCCAGAGAAGAGCGGTGGACGGGCATTGTTCCATTCTTGGTTGGCCATTTAGTTTATACCTCGTACACAAAAGAAACACAAAAAATGTACCAAGACTTGGTCTTGGATTAGTAGTGCGGGAGAGAGAAAAAAACTAGCTCAATAAAAGTGTTTGCACGAATTTCGAGATAAAATAATAATAAAATAAAAAAATAATGACAAATTTTTGAAAATGTTGACTTTATCAATTTTGATTAATGATGAAAAAGTAAGAATTTACTGTTTGGAAAAAATTTGCTTAGCACGAATTTCGAGAAAAATATTAAAATAATAATTAAAAAAATTTATGGCAAATTTTCAAAAATGGTTCGTTTTATCAATTCTGAGTAATGGTGAGAAAATATGAATTCAAAATTGAAAAAGGTGTAAGAATATTTTAAACACAGCTACAGATATTATTTATTTGAAATAAAGATCGAGTGGTGTTGCACCACTTCGATTAACGAGAAAAGATTAAAAAAGATAAAATAATTTTGAAAATCTGAAAAACTCTCAAATTGGTGGTTGCACCAAATTTGAGCTTCCCCGCTCTGATACTACTTGTTGGATCGAGAGAAACGATAGAGGGGGGGTGAATATCGTTAAACACTTTTCGGATAAACACTAGAGCAAGTACGCAGCGGAATAAAAACAATCGCGAACACAGGTAGTTTTACTTGGTTCGGAGCCTAGGTCGACTCCTACTCCAAGGCCCACGGTCGTTGACCGTTTTCTGCGGGCAATTCTATAAGTGCGCAAAACGTTTACAGAGAGATATTACAAAAGCAGTATAGTAAACTTAAAAGTAACTCTTCTTTTACCGACGTCCGATGTAGATTGAATTTTCGGAGCAACGGGACGTCGTCGGCGATTGAGTCTCGAGTCGGGAGGTTTCCGGAGCAGAGCGCCGGAGCAGAAGAGCGTGATTGCGTTGAATGAATTGTTGTACGAAGCCTTGGGGTCGAGGGCCTATTTATAGCCCCTGGGGGCGCCCGGGACGTCGGGGGCGCCCGGGACGTCGGGGGCGCCCCCCCCCCCACATGTCAGCCGATCCGCTTCCGTCTTGGTCAGCTCTAATCCCTTAAAACTCGGGATCAGACTATGACGGGGGCACCCTGAACGCTGGGGGCGCCTGGGTTGACCAGGTCTCTTCTTATCCGTTGGCTTCGATGGGATCTGCTTCGTTAGCTTCACCTAGGGGCGCCCGGACCATCCGGGGCGCCCGGGAGCATGGGGGCGCCTTGCCCATGAGCTGCAGACGCAGTTCCTTTGCTTCAACTATTTGTGTTCACCTTGGGGGCGCCCGGGACACTCCGGGCGCCCTACTCAGCCTTTGCCTCACTCCTTTGAGGCTCTCTGAGCTGCAGACACTCGTTCCTTCGGTCCTGCATCCAGGGTTAGTCCAAAACAACATAAAACAATAAGATGTTAGTTTATACAGCCTTAGATGTCTTGGTTCTGACTTTGGGTCTCCAAAATGGAACCCTAGGTCGAGCCGACGCCTACTGTTCCCTCGACGGGGAACGCGTCCTCACCTACTCCTCTCAGGAGAATTTACCTGATGCCAACCGGCTCCTCCAGTTGGTCTTTTGCCTAGCAGTCCTTCGCTAAGGCTTAGGTACCAAGCCGTCCTTCGCCCGGTGCCTAGCAGTCCTTTGCTAGGGCTTTGTATCCTGGCATTCCTTCGCCAGGTGCCTAGCAGTCCTTCGCTAGGTCTTTGTTTCCTAGCATTCCTTCGTCAGGTGCCTAGCAGCCCTTCGCTAGGACTTTGTTTCCTTGCAGCCCTTCGCCAGGTGCCTAGCAGCCCTTCGCTAGGACTTTGTTTCCTGGCAGTCCTTCGCTAGGTGCCTAGCAGCCCTTCGCTAGGACTTTTCCTGCACACTTGAGTAACATTGTTAGATCACCAATAATACTTAACTTTGAACTCTTTGTCAATATTAAAACAAGGTTCGATATGGTGCTTCCTGCACCAACACATCCATCATAGATTAAAAATCTTACCTTACATAACAGTGATGGAGATGTAGTACAAATGCTAGACAATATGTCTAGTAATGATAAAGGTTACGTATAGAAGATAGTAACAGTTTACAACAAAGTGTGTTGAGCCATAACTTTCTACTTGGCATCCATCACTAACCAAAACATGAATCATTAGCATTCTCAAATATGCATTTGATTTTTTTTAGCTTAGCCAATCTATCCCATGAAATGATTCCTTCGTCTCGTGAGCATCATGATCCTAGTATCTTTGTTTTTGAATATGATGCCTTTATGAGCTAATTGAATCAACCATAGCCAATCGTGACTAAACATGTTCAATATTAAATTTGTTTCCTAAGTTTCCACCAAGCCAATTAGGTTTGTATGTAGTTAGAATTAGCTAGAAGTAAAACAATTCTATTTCCTATTACAAGTTTGAAAGTTGCATATTTTTCTGATAGAAGAAATAGATCTTGCACAATCTTCGTCAATGCCAAGTACCCTTGCAACGTTATATGCCCTTGATGGATCTTCAAGTATGTAAGATAACTGGTATTTAATCTTCTTTGGTAATTGGTTTGAATTTTTTCCAACCACATTAGGTTTACATATGATTTAATCTTTAGGAGAAGCTCTTTTACAAACTCCTCATTGACCATGTGGAAGAATTGCTTCCAATTGTTTACACGCCTATTGTTGGAGAGGCATACCATACTCTATCAGTTTGATTGAGAAGTAAGTTATTATGTTGCTTGACTTGCTTCCTAAATCCAATTACTGAAATTTATGGAATAAATTGAGTTTTCAAAGGAAGGATTCTTGAGGTACTAATAAACTAGCCTGAAAGGAATATTCATATTATTGCGGTCATAGATGGTGAGCGGATCATGGGTCTTGGGAATCTTGTTTGTCAGGTAATATTACACTACAAAAAAAGGGTATTCTGCGACAAATTTTTGCGACAAAAGATTTTTGTCGCAGATTTGCGATAAATTTTGCGACAAAAATGATATTCGTTGCCAATTTGCAACAAATTTTGCAATGAAAACTCTATTGTCGCCAATTAGCGACAAAAATTTTTCGTTGCAAAATTTGTTGCACTTTTGCGACAAAAATAATAATTCGACGCAAAATTTGCAAAAAAAAAAATTTCGTTGCAAAATCGTTGGAAAATTCGCGACGAATTTGGTATTTGTCGTAAATTTTGCAACAATTTTGCAACAAAAAACAATTTGTTGCAAATTTTGCAACGAAAATGAATATTCGTCACAAAATTTGCAACAAAATTTTTTTCGTTGCGAAATCGTTGCAAAATTTGCGACGAATTTAATATTTGTCACAAACTTACAACAAATATTTAATTTATCATAAAAATATAATTCGTCGCAAAATTTGGATGGTATTTGTTTTGATTTTTTAAAAATTTAATTCTACAACAAATTTCAAAATTCATCCCTAATCTGCGATGAATTTCAAAATTCGTTGCAGAATTTGTGTCGAATTCTGAAATTCATCGTAAAATTTTAAATTTTAAAAAAAACCTAAATACCTTCAAAAAATCATAAATAAACGTACGGAGCTCTGAATTTCATGAAATAAGTTTCTATGTGCTCGTAGCGATTTCATCATGAAATAAATGACGTGAAACTTAAATTTTACCAGATAAATTTATAGAAAAAAATTTTTAAAGCCACAAAAATATATTTTCGAAGTAAATAATAGTTAGAAAACTACAAATAAAAATATATTATGTAAAATTTAAGTTTGAGGTCATTTATATCATGAGGATATCGATACGAGCACGTAGAAACTTGTTTCGTTAAATTCCGAGTTCTGTAGGTCCATATATGAAATTTATTAATATTCTTTTGGTTTATTTAAAAATAATTATTTGCGACGAATTTCGAAATTCGTTGCAAAATTTGCAACAAATTTGGAAATTCGTCGCAAAATTTGTAACGAATTTGAAATTCGTCGCAAAATTTGCAACGATTAGGGACGAATTTAAAAATTCGTCTCAAACTTGGAAAATCCGAAATACATTCGAAATGTCGCAGATTGAGCTATAGAACTCGGAATGACATGACACAAGTTTCTACGAGTTCGTATCGACGTCCTCGCGATATAAATGATCCTAAACATAAATTTCAATAAAAATTTTAGGGATCAATGAAAGATTAATATGAAATTGTTTATAATAGTTTCTGACATAGAAAAGTTTAACTAAGCCAATCGAAGATATAAATAATTAACTATGAAAAAATATATTAATAGAAATTCATATTTGTGGTCGTTTAGCTCATCAGGGGATCAATACGAACATATAGAAACTTGTTTCATTAAATTCCGAGTTTTCTAGGTCCATCTACGACAATTAAACGATATTTGTTTTGATTTTTTAAAAATTTAATTCTGCGACGAATTTCAAAATTCATCCCTAATCTGCGACGAATTTGTAAATTCGTAGCAGAATTTGGGACGAATTCTGAAATTCGTCGCAGAATTAAATTTTTAAAAAGAAACTTAAATACATTCAAAAAATCATAAATAAACGTACGAAGCTCCGAATTTCATGAAATAAGTTTCTACGTGCTCGTAGCGATTTCATCATGAAATAAATGACGTCAAACTTAAATTTTACCGGATAAATTTATAGAAAAAAAATTTTAAAGCCACAAAAATATATTTTCCAAGTAAATAATATTTAGAAAATTACAAGTAAAAATATATTATGTAAAATTTAACTTTGAGGTCATTTATGTCACGAGGATATCGCTACGAGCACGTAGAAACTTGTTTTGTTAAATTCCGAGTTCTGTAGGTCCATATATGAAATTTATTAATATTCTTTTGGTTTATTTAAAAATAATTATTTGCGACGAATTTCGAAATTCATTGCAAAATTTGCAACGAATTTGGAAATTCGACGCAAAATTTGCCACGAATATTGAAATTCGTCGCAAAATTTGCAACGAATTTGTAAATTCGTCGCAAATTTTGCAACTAATTTGTAAATTCGTCGCAGATTTGGGACGAATTTGTAAATTCGTCGCAGATTTGGGACGAATTTAGAAATTCGTTGCAAACTTGGTACATCCGAAATAGATTCGAAATGTCGCATATTGAGCTATAGAACTCAGAATGACATGACACAAGTTTCTACGAGTTCGTATCGACATCCTCACGATATAAATGATCTTAAACACAAATTTCAATAAAAATTTTAGGGATCAATGAAGGATTAATATGAAATTGCTTATAATAGTTTCAGACTTAGAAAAGTTTAACTAAGTCAATCGAAGATATAAATAATTTACTATGTAAAAAAATATATTAACAGAAATTCATATTTGTGGTCGTTTAGCTCATCAGGGGATTAATACGAACATATAGAAACTTGTTTCATTAAATTCCGAGTTCTCTAGGTCCATCTACGACAATTAAATAGTATTTGTTTTGATTTTTTAAAAATTTAATTCTGCGACGAATTTGGAAATTCGTCGCAGAATTTGGGACGAATTCTGGAATTCGTCGCAGAATTAAATTTTTAAAAAGAAACCTAAATACCTTCAAAAAATCATAAATAAACGTACGGAGCTCCGAATTTCATGAAATAAGTTTCTACGTGCTCGTAGCGATTTCATCATGAAATAAATGACGTCAAACTTAAATTTTACCGGATAAATTTATTGAAAAAAATTTTAAAGCCACAAAAATATATTTTCCAAGTAAATAATATTTAGAAAATTACAAATAAAAATATATTATGTAAAATTTAAGTTTGAGGTCATTTATATCACGAGGATATCAATACGAGCACCTAGAAACTCATTTCGTTAAATTCCGAGTTCTGTAGGTCCATATATGAAATTTATTAATATTCTTTTGGTTTATTTAAAAATAATTATTTGTGACGAATTTCAAAATTCGTTGCAAAATTTGCAACGAATTTGGAAATTTGTCCCAACGAATTTTGAAATTCGTCGCAAAATTTGCAATGAATTTGTAAATTCGTTGCAGATTTGGGACGAATTAAGAAATTCGTCGCAAACTTAGAATATCCGAAATACATTAAAAATGTCGCAGATTGAGCTATAGAACTCGGAATGACATGACACAAGTTTCTACGAGTTCGTATCGACGTCCTCGCGATATAAATGATCTTAAACACAAATTTCAATAAAAATTTTAGGGATCAATGAAGGATTAATATGAAATTGGTTATAACAGTTTCAGACTTAGAAAAATTTAACTAAGTCAATCGAAGATATAAATAATTAACTATGAAAAAATAATATATTAACAGAAATTCATATTTGTGGTCGTTTAGCTCATCAGGGGATCAATACGAACATATAGAAACTTGTTTCATTAAATTCCGAGTTCTCTAGGTCCATCTACGACAATTAAACGGTATTTGTTTTGATTTTTTAAAAACTAAATTCTGCGACAAATTTCAAAATTCGTCCCTAATCTGCGACGAATTTGGAAATTCGTCGCAGAATTTGGGACGAATTCTGGAATTCGTCGCAGAATTAAATATTTAAAAAGAAACCTAAATACCTTCAAAAAATCATAAATAAACGTACGGAGCTCCGAATTTCATGAAATAAATTTCTACGTGCTCGTAGCGATTTCATCATGAAATAAATGACGTCAAACTTAAATTTTACCGGATAAATTTATAGAAAAAATTTTTTAAAGCCACAAAAATATATTTTCCAAGTAAATAATATTTAGAAAATTACAAATAAAAATATATTATGTAAAATTTAAGTTTGAGGTCATTTATATCACGAGGATATCGATACGAGCACGTAGAAACTCATTTCGTTAAATTTCGAGTTCTGGAGGTCCATATATGAAATTTATTAATATTCTTTTGGTTTATTTAAAAAAAATTATTTGCGACGAATTTCAAAATTCGTTGTAAAATTTGCAACGAATTTGGAAATTCGTCGCAAACTTTGCAACGAATATGGAAATTCATCGCAAAATTTGCAACGAATTTGAAAATTCGTTGCAGATTTGGGACGAATTAAGAAATTCGTCGCAAACTTAGAATATCCGAAATACATTAAAAATGTCGCAGATTGAGCTATAGAACTCGGAATGACATGACACAAGTTTCTACGAGTTCGTATCGACGTCCTCGCGATATAAATGATCTTAAACACAAATTTCAATAAAAATTTTAGGGATCAATGAAGGATTAATATGAAATTGGTTATAACAGTTTCAGACTTAGAAAAATTTAACTAAGTCAATCGAAGATATAAATAATTAACTATGAAAAAATAATATATTAACAAAAATTCATATTTGTGGTCGTTTAGCTCATCAGGGGATCAATACGAACATATAGAAACTTGTTTCATTAAATTCCGAGTTCTCTAGGTCCATCTACGACAATTAAAAGGTATTTGTTTTGATTTTTTAAAAATTTAATTCTGCGACGAATTTAAAAATTCGTCCCTATTCTGCAACGAATTTGGAAATTCGTTGCAGAATTTGGGACGAATTCTGAAATTCATCGTAAAATTTTAAATTAAAAAAAACCTAAATACCTTCAAAAATCATAAATAAACGTACGTAGCTCCGAATTTCATGAAATAAGTTTCTACGTGCTCGTAGCGATTTCATCATGAAATAAATGAGTCAAACTTAAATTTTACTGGATAAATTTAAAGAAAAAAATTTTAAAGCCACAAAACTATATTTTCCAAGTAAATAATATTTAGAAAATTACAAATAAAAATATATTATGTAAAATTTACGTTTGAGGTCGTTTATATCACGAGAATATCGATACGAGCACGTATGTCCATATATGAAATTTATTAATAGTCTTTTGGTTTATTTAAAAATAATTATTTTCGACGAATTTCAAAATTTTATTGGATAAGATTATATATAAAAATTTTAAAGTCACAAAATTTTGTTCTACAAGTAAATTATGTTTAAAAAATTATAAATAAAAATTCATTAAAGCCACAAAAATATTTTCCAAGTTTGAGGTCATTTATATAATCAAGATTTTGATACGAGCTTGTAGAAATTTGTTTAAAATTTGTTTCGTCAATTTCTGAGTTCTTGATGGTATTTATAAAAAAAATAATTTTGCACAAATTTCGCGACAAACCTATTTTTGTCGCAAACCCCTAAAATGATACTCATCGCGAAAGAATATCACGAAAGTGTTCACGAACCAGTCAGCATGCTGACGTGGGAAAAAAATGAAAAACAAAAACGCGAGACTGCGGCGAAATTTTGGTCAAAAGCAGAGCCCGCCCTCTTCTCGCTCGCTCACGAAAGCCACCCAAACGCGAACCCTAGTTTTTCTTCCCCGACGCCGACCCTTCCTCCCTCGCGCTCCAACGGTCTGCACGAAGCTCCTCCACGGCGGTCTGCGCGAAGATCCTCCCTCGCGCTCCATCCTTCAGTGCGAAGCTTCCTCCACGGCACGACCTCCTTCCGCGTGGCTCACCAAACTCTCTGATGAGTAATCCTTAGGTTTTCTTCCCCGACGCCGACTCTTCCTCCCTTGTGCTACAAGGGTCTGTGCGAAGCTTCCTCCACGGCACGCCCTCCTTCCTTCTGGCTCACCGAACTCCTCCACGATCTGCGCGAAGCTCCTCGCCCCCGACGGAAAGCCTCTGTCGCCCCCGACCCCAGCCCTTCTCCGCGAGTGAGCGGCGCGCCTGGCCGACGAGCCTCCTTCCCCCAGCAATTAGCGCCGCAGCCTCTTCACGATCCTTCCACCTCCAGGTAGAAAATTCCAGAAACTCTTCAGACGAAATTGGCGAGCAATTCGTATCTTGCATTGTGATCTTTTACTCTGTATGTGTTCTTACCATAACGAATCATTGGATAGTAGTAGTCTTATGAAATTGTTCCTTCAGCTCAAAGGAGCTCAAAGTGATCACGAAAATGCTCCAAGAGCTTTTTTGCCAGGTGAAAATAGAAAACAACTATACCAACAAGCAAGATTACCTGAGCTTCGCCGATCTATTTGAGCGCCTCCAGAGCTTCACCGATCTATTTTTTTAGCGCCGCCTCGTGTTGGATTTGCTTCATCCGACATCAAGTGGCAATAGATATCATCCGGTTATAAATCACAACTCTTTAATATTAGTGTCAATTTTCTCAAGTTATAGTTATAAATCATCCGGTTAGAAATCAAATTATTTTCTTGATCTGGATATGTAAGGTTCGATCCCATTGATGAACATGTTAAATCATGTTAGATTGATGAGAGTTTAGGTTGCTTAGATATGAATTGGAGTGTTAGGCTATTAGGATAAGAAGAGATAAGATGAACATTTTGAGTCACTAGTTTAGGTAGGTTAGATCATGATCTTGCAATGTTTGGTTATTATATGTTTCATAATTCTGGCGCATGTGTATCTATTTTCTATCTCTTAACATTGTATATTATGAGTATCAGGCACCAGTTTGATCTATTAAGTTAAACTTATCTGCATATATAAGACTTACAGAAAGCTTAGATGTGCCTAAAATTTGATCAAATATCATGCACCAGTTCACTAATCTTTTGATATAAAAACATTGTAGGATAAAATGGCAGCCAACTCTTCATCGGCAACTTCTTTCGGTATTCGAAGACGCATGAATGATGAACAAGGTGAAACCTCTCATATATTATGTTATTGTGGATTGAGAGCTCATCTTTGGACATCATGGAAGGAAACTAATCCAGGAAGACGATTTTTTTCATGTCCAAATTTTAGAGTGAGTTTTCTTTATTTATAAAATTGTTTCGAAATTAATTGTAGAATTATTGGTTTTTATTAATAATATTTGATATTCAGGAAAAGGGATGTGGCTTCTTCTTATGGCATGACTCAGAATTTTCAGAGAGAGCTAAGACAATTATTAATGATCTGAAGAGGGAAAACAAAAAATTGCAGATGGAGATTAGTAATTTGAAGAAATCTAATAGTTATGAGAGTGCAGGTGATTGCAATGATCTTTTAGAGGATGTGAACAACTCTGTTACTATGAAGTTCAGTGATGAAATATGTTCACTGAATAGGAAGGTTAAACTTGCTATCACTGTAGTTGTATTTACATGGATTGTGATGATTGTGATGATTTTGATGTGGTTGATGTAAGCATCTAACTATTTATGTAATGAAAGAACTTTTTAACTTTTTAATGTATCTTATTAGTGGTTGATGTATTTACTATGGTCCTAGAAAGAGAAGACTATTTTTGCTCTTCAATGAATTTTTTTTTTTTGGAACTGAACTATGGAGTGTGAATGATTGAATGCTAATGCAAGTTATGACTTGAGACTATTGAGTTAGTCTACTTAAACCATGGTTGACTTCTCAAGCTCTATTGAATGTGTTTAGTTTCTTGCTGTATGTTTAAATTGGCTCTTAAAAGGCATTCTGTTTGTGAAAAATATGGTATTTTTAAAATGCATAATTTGCTACTATTTTTTTTTCTTTTCAATATGAATTAATTGTTCAAATGATTCTCAGGGATGTTTTGACTTGAAGTAAATAGAAGCCATGCATTTGTTGAAGAACACTCTTTATCATTGCATAACATGTTCTTTTTGTTGAGGATTAGTGTTTTGTTCAAATCAAGAAGTCCCTGTTTGAAGAGAACTAAGTTCCTCGTCAAGTTTAATTTTGTAAAGCAAAAGATAGGAACCTGAACCTTTTGAAGTGAGTTTGACAAGAAGATAATCGGAGGATTATATTCTAAAGTGCTCCATAGTGTGCATTCGAGTGAAGAATATGACATGCAAATTATAAAGTGATTGTAGAAGATACTCGAAGACATTAGAGTTTGATTGGTAACCCCTTTCCTGACACTTGAGCATCTTTTTGCTGGTATGTTATTTGTCATTGTCTGTGATCCTTCAACAAGTGTGCAAGACATATTATGTGATTGCTCCATTCCGGTAAACTTAGCAACATGGAGATTTTTCCCACCTTTTCCTAATGTTATGAATAAATTAAATTATGTTTGTTTTCTGATAAGTAGCTATCATGTTGCAGGGAGCCACGTGGCTTTGCATTTATAGAGTTTGTTGATCCTTATGATGCTTCAGAGGCACAATATCATATGAATAGGCAAGTGTTTGGTGGTAGGGAGATAACTGTGGTCCAGAGACACAATCTGCTGCATTTTCCTATGTCAAAATCTGTTACACTAGCTTTTGCTCTCATATTCTTGTTCATAATCTCTTGATTCAACTAAAGAAGGAATCTCATATTCTTGCTCTCATATTCTTGTATTCTGAAGACTTAAATACATGATGTATTTGCCTTGAATTAATATGCATTCACAAAATTTGAGGTTAATATACACAGAGATTAAACACAAGCAGACTAAACACAAGTAGTCTGAACACAACTTCAGTAGACTAAACACAAGCAGACTAAACAGAGATTAATATGCATAGAGATACATTCACAACAATAAAAAGGTTGTTTCAGAACTTCATAGCCACATATATACACAACAAAAGACTTTCACAAGCAATTTCAGAAATGAAACACAAGCAGTTTCAAAACACAACTTCAAAATCTCTTCTAGAATTTCACCATGTAAAGCAATCAAAATGAGTTTCTACAACTTCAAAACACAACTTCTGATGGCTGCTACAACTCAGTGATCAAACATGATGGCTTCTGATGGCTGCTACAACTCAGTGATCAAACATGATGGCTTCTGATGGCTGCTACAACTCAGTGATCAAACATGATGGCTTCTGATGGCTTCTGATGGTTGCTACAACTCAAACATGATGATTTCTCTACATAACTAGAATCAAATATTAGAATCAGTATGTTTGCATATTTAATAAAAACTTCATAGTATTTTAAAGCATATTCTGATGGCTTTTGAGTTCCCATCGTATTTGATCAGCTATTTATTTTACAAAAGTACCTCAAAGAAGGGGTCATTTAATCAGCTATTTATTTCCCATCATGACCAAAAAGACCAATTCGCTTGAGTTGGCTTTCCAACATCTTTCTCACCATCATGCTCTGTTATTAGAAGATAGAATATCTAGAATGAATAGCACTTTCTAGAACATAGAAACTTGAGCATGTCAGAAGACAACAAGTACAAAAGATAAATTCAAAGGAACTTTTATGAACTTCCTACTTGGAAATTAACATGAACTAAAAAAGCAGTTATTCAGAAAATTTAACAATAAAGGACCATACCGCCAAAAAGAATAAATAATGAAGACTCCAACACTGAAGAGATAATACAGTGCAAAATCAATAAAAGTGTTACATTTTATAAGGGATATCAGTTTTGAAAGGTTGTTTCTTATAGAACTTGGTTGTCTTATGACCTAAAAAAGTGGCCATAAGACAACCAAGTTCCCATCGTAATTGTGGGACAAGAAGGGGCCATTTAATCAGCTATTTATTTCCCATCGTATTTGGCTTCTAAGTTCCTCATGCAGTTTTATAAAGTTACACAAAAATTACTCAAGCTGAGTTCAGAAATATGGAATACTGGTATTGGTTCTTGAGACATCAAACTAAGGCATATTAGCAGTTTTAAAGAGGCTTACCATATTACTTGCAAGTAGCAACCAAGGCAGAATTGCTTCACCATAATCCTGCAACTTTTTCAACAACAACCTACCAATAAAAAGGATAAGATTACTAATGATACAAATGAAATAATATGGCATATATGAACATAAAAAGAGAAGATCCATATATGAACATAATACAAATGAAATATAAAAATGAGAAATTCTTACCAAAATTTTATGGCATAACTTACATTTTGACTAGATTGATCATCGATCATATTTGGGGGATTCAAATTTGATAACTCATCAATTGTAGAACCCTATAGATAAGTTTGCATATGTTCAATGTTAACAAATAACAAAAGTAAAATCATTTAATACCAAAATAGCAAATGACATCAAATATACAAACAAACCTTTTTCCTTGACTTTGCCTTTGTCTTATTCACAATTTGCTCAATTTTGGATTGTTTTCTTTTCGTCGGTGGGCGTCCACGAGACCTTACTTTCAATAGGCTGTGAAACTTTTTTCTCTCATTTGTTGATTCCTTATGTATCCTGTTGCTGTCCTGATGACCATCCATTGAATCATCAATATTTATATCCATAATCTTTTTTTTCGCTTCTTTCAATATTCCTGTTAAAACAAAGCACTTCTCATCACTTTTTGACCCAAGCTGCCCCACTTCCTGTAACAATGGTTGAAGATTATTATATCTTCGTCTTTCCTCTGCATGACTACAAGAATCATCATAAATATTGGCGATTCGTTGATATCCCCGTTTAATATCTTTGCGCCATTGTTCCAAAATATAATTTTCTGGAAGTTTTGTGAGATTTCTTTTCACTAGAACAGACATCAAATGTCTACATACAATTCCACGAAACTCAAAGAGACGACACAAACACTTCATCTGAAATTCTAACTCACTATATTGTACCCATAAGGAAACTTCTTTTGGAGATGCTCCCTCCTTTCCATATACAGTTTCTATAACCTCAAAAAAGAGTGTTGCCCCTTCTTGCTTCACAAATGAAGTATTACAAAACATCAAACCTCGCATTTCATCTTGAAACAACTTGAATATCTTGTTAGTGTAAACACTTTGAAACTGCTTTTCAATTGGATGACCACTAATGACCGGAATGATAGAATTGAAAGATGCAAAATCTGAATTTTCTTCCTTTTCAATCTTGCTTTTCAAAGCATTGTCATATTGTTCAACAAATTGTTTCAAAGTTGTTTTCGAATGAACATAATCATCAAAAAAAGCATTCATACTCTCACTTCTTTGACTTGTAGACATCCCTGCCTAAAATTTATCTTTTACATACACAGGCATCCACTTGTGACGAATTTCATATAAAGAATTCAACCAATCATTGTTCTCTAAGTTAAACGCTTCAATAAAGTTTTTCCAATTGGTATCACATTCGTCAGATGTCAAAGAATTGTAAACAATATTCTTCATGTTTCTCTTTATCAACTTATAGTTGACATGACTACTAAACTTGGCAGGAAGTTTTTTCATAATATGCCAAAGACATAAACGATGATGAGAGTCCGGAAAAACATCAAGAATTGCAATTTCCATGGCTTTGCATTGATCCGTAATAATAGCTCGTGGAGCTCGTCCTCATTCATTCTTCATTCTTAAAATTTATTCCATTGTCGAGAGCTCGTCCTCTCATGCATGTCAACCATGATTTAAATAACCAAATAAAAGTTTCAGAATCTTCTTTGGATATCAAACCACAACCAAGTAATATGGATTCACCATGATGATTTACTCCAACAAACGGAGCAAATGTCATATCATAACTATTGGTAAGATATGTAGTATCAAATGTAACAACATCAGAAAAAGAATCACATGCAGCCCTACATCTGGCATCAGCCCAAAATATATTTCTTATGCGAGAATCCTCATCTACGTCAATCACATAAAAGAAATTTGAATTTCTACTTTGCATACGACAAAAGTAATTATTCAAGGCTTCTACATCACCATTCCCAAGCCTTAATCTCCGTGCTTCGGCCACATAATTTCTACACTTTCTTTCATCAAATGATAGATTTTCATAGCCACCAGCTTCAACAACAAATGATTGAAAACTCTTACTCAATGTTATTCCCGCTTGATCATTCAACTCTAATTGTCTTTTAGTTTGAGAATCTAACACTTTATTACATCTAAAGTGTCTTGACTTCCTTGGACTTAATACATGATTGTGATCAAGTTGAATACTAGTGATGACACATACTCCATCATTCAGAATTGTAAGATTAATCTTTGCTTTGCAATCCATTTTAGTAGTAGGTCTAGGATAAAAGGAATTTTTCACTCTAGGAACTGAATGACCATTCTTAGAGCATCCAAATGAAAAATACTTTACTTGACCATCATCTCCTTTTTTGGAACTTATCTTTGAAATACCAAACCCAAGCCCTTGTGCATATGTTTTGTAAAAATCACGAAACTCTTGTTCAGATGAAAAATGCATCCCAACTTGTGGAATATCAACTGCATTTGAATTTGACGAATCACCCAACGTTTGCACATCACCCTCATTTAATAGTTCTTGCTCCATAACAATTTTACAACCTAAATGCAAACAAAATAATTATTGGTAAACATAATTCAGAAAGAACAATTCAGATAGAACTTATTGGTAAACATACTAATCTCCAGAAACAGTAAACAATTTCCAAGAATAGAAGCATCAACTTTCTGGATTAGAAAAAAAAATCCTTGATAGATGCATAAGAAACAAATTCAAATAAGAATAATATCTGATTGAAAAGAATCAAACTGATAATGACAAGGAACAATTTCTGATGAAACTACAAAAAGATTCCAAACCTAAACCAAACTGTGATGAGTAACCCACCATCCAAGATCGAACCACAACTCGAATAAGTATATTGTCATTGCCAACCAAAAACTACAATGTTGCTGATATTTAAGAAGGGAGCAAAACCTGAGTGGTGGCCGATTGTGGAGTGATTGCCTTGGAGGTGGAGAGATCGTGAAAGAGGCTGCGGCACTAATTTCTGGGGTTATGAAAAAGCTTTGCGCAGGCGCGTCGCTTTCTCGCGGAGAAGGGCTGGGGCGGGGGCGACAGAGGGTCGGCGTCGGGGGCGAGGAGCTTCGCGCAGACGCGGAGGGAGCCTCGCGCAGAC
>JAGFNQ010001357.1:0-55811 GCA_024364735.1 Boesenbergia rotunda | reverse complement strand
GCTTTGAGACAAGGCCTTAGTTAAAGGATCCGCTAAATTCCTTTCAGTGGGAATTTTCTCAATTTGTATATCATTCCTACTTATAATCTCTCTGATCAGATAATAGCGGCGAAGCACATGTTTGGATCGCTGATGAGACCTTGGTTCCTTCGCTTGTGCAATAGCTCCATTGTTGTCACAATAAACCGGTATTGCTTCATCAATGGTTGGAACCACACCAAGTTTTGAGACAAACTTCTTGATCCAGACTGCTTCCTTTGCTGCTTCCGAAGCTGAAATATATTCAGCTTCCGTGGTAGAATCCGCTACGGTATCTTGCTTGGAACTCTTCCAACTTATTGCGCCTCCATTCAAAATAAATACGTTTCCGAACTGAGATTTGGAGTCATCCTTATCTGTCTGGAAATTGGCATCTGTATACCCATGTATTATCATATCACCTTCTCCATATATTAGGAACACATCCTTAGTTCTTCTCAAGTACTTGAGGTTTGTCTTGACAGCTGCCCAATGATCCATTCCTGGATCAGACTGGTATCTGCTTGTGACGCTCAGAGCATACGATACATCGGGCCTAGTATATAACATAACATACATGATAGATCCTATCGCGGATGCATAAGGAATCTTATTCATGCAAATCCTCTCGTCTTTTGTGCGCAGACACATAGACTTCAAAAGGTTGATCCCATGCCTGATGGGAAGGTAACCTTTCTTGGATTCCGACATGCTAAACCTTTCTAGCACTCGGTCTATATATGTAGACTGCGAAAGACCAAGCAACCGTTTTGATCTATCTCTATATATTCTAATCCCAAGGATATAGGTTGCTTCTCCCAGGTTTTTCATGGAGAAAGTTTTGGACAACCAAATTTTAACTGACTATAAGACTGATATATCGTTTCCTATAAGTAATATGTCATCGACATATAACACTAGGAATACGACTGCACTTCCACTAACCTTCTTGTACACACAAGGTTCGTCAGGATTTTGTGAGAAATCAAACTTTTTGATTGTCTCATCAAAACAGATGTTCCAGCTCCTGGATGCTTGCTTCAGTCCATATATGGATCGTCGAAGCTTGCATACTTTGGTTTTATTAACCACTGTGAAACCTTCAGGTTGTATCATGTATACACCCTCAAGCAGGTTTCCATTAAGGAAAGATGTTTTCACATCCATTTGCCATATCTCATAATCATAATGAGCTGCTATGGCCAGGAGCATCCGAATGGATTTAAGCATAGCTACTGGCGAATAGGTTTCGTCATAATCAATTCCTTGTTTCTGACGATATCCTTTTGCCACTAATCTAGCCTTAAAGGTAACAACATTACCTTCCATGTCGGTTTTCTTCTTGAAAACCCACTTGCACCCTATGGGCTTAATCCCTTCAGGCGGGTTAACCAAGTCCCATACTTGATTTTCGTACATGGAATCCATTTCCGACTTCATGGATTCAAGCCATTTATTCCTTTCTGAATTTATTAGAACATCTTCATAACTGATAGGTTCGTCATTGTTAATGAGTAACATATCACTCGATTCACTTATGAGAAATCCGTATTTCTCTGAAATATTGTGTGCCCTATCCGACCTACGATGAAGTGGTGTTATTTTAGGTTCAACTGATAGCTCATCATTATGAGTTATTGGTTGTGGGTCTAGACTAGGTGTCTCTGTAATGTCTATTGGAGTTTCTTGAACTTCTTCAAGTTCAATACTACTCCCACTATTTTCTTGTAAACGAAATTCTTTTTCCAGAAATACAGCATGCCTTGAAACAAACACCTTTTGTTCCAAGGGATGATAGAATTGGTAACCCTTCGTTTCCTTAGGCTATCCAATAAATAGACATTTATCAGACTTAGCATCCAATTTGTCTGATACAGTCTGGTTGACATAAGCAGGACAACCCCATATCTTAAGGTGAGTTAAATGAGATTTCTTACTATTCCACGTCTCATATGGAGTAGTAGAGACCACCTTGGTCGGGACTCTGTTTAGCAAGTAAACAGCTGTCTTAAGCGCATAGCCCCAAAAGGATTTTGGAAGAGTTGCATGATTCATCATAGATCTAACCATATCCATCAAGGTTCGGTTATGCCTCTCAGATACACCATTATGTTGTGGTGTATATGGTGGAGTCCATTGAGACAATATCCCATTGTCGCTAAGATAATCTTGAAACTCTTGACTCAAGTATTCACCACACCGATCGGATCGAAATATCTTAATACTTTTGCCAAGCTGTTTCTCTACTTCACTTCTGAACTCTTTGAATTTCTCAAAAGCTTCAGATTTGTGTTTCATTAAGAACACATACCCGAATCGTGAGTGATCATCGATAAAGGTAATGAAGTAGCTATAGCCTCCTTGTGCAAGAGTTGACATTGGTTCACATACATCAGTATGTATTAGTCCAAGCAATTCTCCCAATGGTTTACCTTTTCTGGAAAAGGATAATTTGGTCATCTTGCCTTTTAAACATGATTCGCATGTATCAAATGAACCGGGTTCAAATGATTCCAGAATTCCACATCGGTGTAATTTGGTCATGCGTTTCTTACTTATATGACCAAGACGACAATGCCACGTGTAGAAGTCTATTTGATTATTTATTCGAGCACGTTTGTTGCTAACTTCGATATTGAAAACGTCACCGGATAAATTTAACGTGTAGATACCATTGCATAAAGTTTCGGTCCCATAAAGAACACCATTTAAAGTTATGTAACAGCAATTGTTACTAAAAGTTAAATGGTAACTCATTTCATTCAAGCATGAAATAGATACAATGTTCTTTATTAATGAAGGAACAAAATAACAATTATCCAATTTTAAGACAAGTCCAGTAGGGAGCTTTAGCAAATATGTTCCGATGGCAATGACAGCAATCTTTGCTCCATTTCCTACTTGCAAATTCGCTTCTCCCTTGACGAGTCTTTTTCTATTCCTTAGCCCCTGTATGTCATTACATATATGTTAGCGAAGATGCCTGAAGAGGATGGGGCATCGGATGCCTTCTTCTTCAAGGACTCAAGATGAACCTTGTAGTTTCTTCGCCAGTGGCCCTCCTTGCCACAGTGATGGCAAGTGCCTTTTGGTGCCTTTTCAGTCTTTTTGGCCTTTTTCTTCCTTCCCTTATTTTGTTCTTTGGGCTTCCTCTTAGAACCTTTCTTTGAGAAACCAACTAACAGTACCGACTTTTGATCCTGCTTTACAGAAGGCTCTACAGTCTTCAGCAGGTTAAGCAACTCAGGAATGGTTGGGAAGTTGTTTTTCAAGGACATAAGCAAGCTTTTCTGCCTTGAGGACTATCTTCAGGTTTCAAAGCGAGTCCATGAAGTTTGGCCCAGTCAGCTTATTGGTGTCCAAAATGGAACGTAAATTCAGAGAAGACATGATCAAGTGATTATCCTAGAAATACTAATTGAGGTTATGTGATGAGAATGATAAAGAATGCATCAATATACATTAATTAAATCCTATTTATTTTTCGAATTGAATAACCCTTTTTATCAATTCGGGAGATCGTAGGAACATCTCCAAATAGGTTGGTATCCAACCATAGATAAGAACAACTATGGCTGTAGTCCATCAAGTTATTCTTAGCTATGAAGGTAGGTAATTATACCGATTACATATTACACATATGTAACTATCACATTATGCTATCAACTAATTGAATGTTTGCATATATCATTGGGTTGTTAACTCATTAACAAGTATACAACAAAATACATAGCACCCAACTGCACCTCTCTTTACATCGACCTTGGCTGTGGCACAACAAATCGATGCTCCAAGCTTAAGGCTGACCCATTAATCAAGAAATAGTTTTAATATGGTTGGAGCTCATTCAACCTTTTAGTCAGGCTTGGATGTGTCTAACAACCAAAACTAAGGATTGACCTCTGACTCCAACTATATTAATCATAAACTAATTCCATGGTTTGAACATGTTGAGGTTCAAACCGGGCATGGATGTGTCCATCAACCCAAATGAGAAACAAAACTCCGGTTCTAACCATATTAATGGAAGGTGTTGGCCTTAATATTTTGTAAGGGGTTTTGGGTCTCATCCTTTTCTTTTATGCACATTCATGACATATAATTATGTCATGTTCTAACGATTTCCTTAATAAAGTATGTATGTGACTTAATTTATCAAGTCTCATTAATTGAATTAGGAATCGGATCTCCTAATTCTAATTTCATACTTTATTCAAGGAATTGTTTTGGGAAATAATTTCCTAAATTATCATAATCAATTCGGAATTAATATGTTTAAGACATTGATTTCTCTAAATCAAATCTTATTAAATTAAGAGACAGATTCCCTTAATTCAACTACATATTATTTTCATGAAAATCTTACTTAGGGAAATATACTCTATAGGAAACAATTTTCCTAATTAATTTTGGAGACAATAATATGTAAGAGCATCACCTCATAAATCAAATAAGG
The DNA here is from genome assembly GCA_024364735.1 of Boesenbergia rotunda. NCBI lineage: Eukaryota > Viridiplantae > Streptophyta > Magnoliopsida > Zingiberales > Zingiberaceae > Boesenbergia > Boesenbergia rotunda. The sequence goes on along the minus strand of JAGFNQ010001357.1, from coordinate 51,337 downwards.
AAATTATCGTTTGAGAATCACCTCAAAAATTTCCAAGATTTTTATGGAAAATTAATATCAATAAATAACTTAATTTGGACGGCTCACCTAGGCTCAATCCAAAATAAGAATTTATTGATAATATAATTTGGACGGCTCCCCGAGGCTCAATCCAAATTAAATATTCGACAATTTAAATTCAATTTAGGAAATTTAATTATAACAACTAACTTTAAATTGGACGGCTCCCCGAGGCTCAATACAAAATAAAGAATTTTGTAAATAATTTAATTTCTAATTATGAATTTAAATGCCAATTAATATTCCCATAATTTGTCTAGACTTTCTTGAAAGAAATTGTCCAAAATTGCGAGCATTCCATAAATGGAAAGTTTCCAAAAATAAAAATTTTCAGAATAATTGTAAGTTTCTGGTACAAAGAAAACTTATGCATTTCCAAGATTCGAAAATTTCCAAAATAGGAATTTTCAAAATTGGAAAGTTTTCAAAAATGGAAGGTTTTCACAATTATCATAAAATTTCAGAAACAGGGATATTTCAAAAGTTTGCGAAATTTCATTAGGATTTCCAAACTTTGAAATTCCTAAATCTAAAATTTACCATAATTGGAAAGTTTCCATAATTGGAAAATTTTTCAAAATTGAGATCATGACAAAGTTTTCCGCAAAACAATTATTTGATTATGTCGAACACTAACCGGCTCTGATACCACTGTTGGGGCCGGGTGCATGTTGACATGGATGCGGGTTCGTAATTTTAAAATTAATTACGTGCAGCGGAAGGTTTAGCATAAATAATTTCTCAAATTATTTAACCATACATCTAAGCATGCAACCTTATCTTGTGTAGACATGATCATAAATTTAAAATTTTGCAGAAACGTAGACTAATTTACTTGTTACCTGGCGTAACTCGAAGGAAGGGACGAGATCCAACCGTAAGCGTCCCTCGGAAGCTCCGCCTCTATTCGCGTCCACAATGAGTTTCTTCGGGATGACTTCGCAAAGCCACGAGTTTCGTGTTCTCGAGAACTACTAGATTCTCCGAGAATGCGACAAGAAAAACCAAGAGAGAAGTAATCACATCGGAAAAACTTACCACCAAGGTTGGCCGGAATCACAATTCCGGCGAGAAGGAGGAAGATGACTTGCGCCCAATCCCAAGGTGATGATGGCCGGAGAGGAAGATCGTCCCAACGGAAGAACTTTGTCGCCTCGGTGATTCTCCTTGTGCTCATGGCAAGAAGAAGGGGGAGAGGCTTGTGGCCGGCCAAGAGGAAGAAGGGAGGAGAGGGAGAGAGCCCAAGCAAGAATACTTGGATTGATCTCCAAGCCTTGCCTTGGGTCCTTTATATAGTGGCCTCTCAACCGCCAAGTCTCCTTTTTCTTATGGAATAAATTTTCATAAGAAATTTATCATATAAATTTTCAATGACTTATTCCATCATGGCAAGTTTTATCATATTTTAATTTATGATAAAAATCAACTAAGTCTCTTTTTTCTTATGGAAAGAAATTTCTTATCATGGTAAATCAATCCATGATTGATTTTATAAAATAAAATAAACCAATCTATGGTTCATTTTAATTTCCATGAAAAATAAATTTCTTTATATAAATTTCTTTATCATGGTAAATCAATCTATGATTTATTTTATAAAATAAAATAAACCAATCCATGGTTCATTTTAATTTCCATGAAAAATAAACCAAACCTTGGTTTATTATATAAAAAATTTATATCATCCATAATTTTATAAAACAAACCACACTTGGTTTATTTTATAAATTGAACCGAAACATGGTTCTCTCCCTTTGTTGTGGCCGGCCAAGTAATGAGGGTGGGGACCCTCTTTGGCCGGCCTATCCAAGCTATGCCACAATGAATTAAACTCATTTAATTCATCTATTAAGTCTTCAAAAGACTTAGCCATTTTACGCTTCTGATGCGTCTCTGAAAATTCAGATTCGACTTATCGTTTGGCTCAACCAAACCAAATCTCTCTTGATTGGAAAATCTAATTTTCAACTCATTTTAAATCCCTCGGATTACTCGTAGTGCGTGTGACTAAATAGGCTTTCTATTTATGTTGGTCGTCTATAATTAATCAATTATAGAATGATCATGAGTGGTACCTAGTAGTACATCATGATCCCAATTAATCGAAAGATCAACGGTTGACCTCAGAAACAATTCTGAAACCCTTCAGCAGCTATAATGAATCGTGCCTCATTCCCTTAACCATCTTATACCCACTTGGTTCAGGACATGGTCTATGTGTGTCAGTCCCCACTAGGCTGACTACGTCACACCTAGCCCAAGTAATGTTTTCTCGTCCTACGGATTCTAATTACTCTCATGTATCTAAGAGATTCATACTCTGAACATGTCATGCTCTGGACAGAGGCTTCGAGTAACAATCCGACGATAGGCCTCGGGTATACATCTCCTCGCAAGGAGTGGTGAATCCTTTGTAGGCTGTTCAAACATCTTCGGGCACTTCGGCTTATACCCAATCATCCTGGGTCCACACCTCCTTGGAGATGCTTGCTTAAGATGTCAAAGTATAAGTCTCCATGACCAAGATGACTTGAACACCGCAAGTCAAAGGAACATCGCACTTAAGCTACAGTAAGAACTTCACTGATATGTCTATATGTAGACTACCATATGAAGTTTTACAGCCAGTCACTCCAATGAACTAGTTTCCATAACTAGCATTCATGTTTATCTCCGGACATCCCAATGTCACCAGCCAGTGAGAATTAGCTGATTAGAGAATAACCCATGCTAGTCTCAACAGAATTGATAGTATCCGTATTTATCAATTCATCGACTAGGGACAATTTCAATACTTCACAATTGCACATGTAGAGATAATCACTAGTTGTGAATTCATCACAAATTCTCTCATGCTGTGAATTGTATTGCGGACATTCAGTAAATTAGTTTAAGATCTCAATCAAATACATAAACATGTATACTCAAATAGTGAATATTTATTTATTTAAATAAATGATTACAATCATAAGGCGATTGCCTTAGGATATTTTTCTCATATCACTAACACATATCAATGCATCAAAGTCAAGGCAAGTGTGGCACAAGGCCATAAGAGTCAAGTCATGGGGCATACAGCCCGACAGTCATACAACCATACAGTCAGATAGTCAAATCACCAACAGATGCAGAGTATAATCAATCGTCAGCGGGGTCATCGTCTGATGAATCAATACATATAATATCCCCTGGTGGAGTGCTACTAGAGGTCGCAGCTCCAGGAAACATATGATGGTACCACTCCTCATGCCATGTCTCCTGCAGTGAGTATACCCCAGAAACGTCGGATGCTATAGCGTCGAGTCGGCGATCAAAGGATCGAAACTTTGAGATGACCTCCTGTCGCCAGAGTTCGGAAATATGTAACTCACGCTGCATCATCCGCTCTAGCTCCGCAATCTGCGAGCGTAGGTCAGGATCCCACTTATCGTAATCCTCTGCAATAGCGGACGACTCCTGATCAGGGGCTGCTCCTGGTAACTCCCCCACATGTCGTCGATCCTTCCACCTCAACCCCTGTGATCCGACAACAATGCCAGACTGGGCCATCATGCGACGATCAATTTGACAGTCCTGTCGAATCATGGGTACAATGCAGCCCTGTGAAACGTCAATGCCAACCGACTCCAGCCAGGCAGTGATGATGTGGCCAAATGGCATGTAAACTGTCTGGTCGTACATCTGACTGTGGACAATGATGGAGAAATAGACTGAAGCCACTGGGTCAAAGTCTAACTGCTGATGCATCCCGTAGAGCATCAAGCAGTGGAACAGGTGAATCTCATTTAAGTGTTTCGAAGTAGTCGGGAGGAGACAATTCGTGATGATCTTAAACAAAACATACTCAATAGGGGAAAGGCGAAGAGCAGGAAATGTGGGAAAATCACGGGTGCGCTCACCGGAACCCCTTGGCCTGGGATGGCCTAGAAAATACTCGTAGATGGAATCAGGAGTGGCTCCATCAAAGGGAACCGGAAGAGGATCAGGAAGATAAGGGTAGAGAGAAAAGTCATTTTCTGACCGGCGACAACCAAGAAAGTCAGTGAAAATAGATCGATTAAAATTAAGGTCGGCACTGGCGACACGGGTCCTCCACCCCGTGCCCTCCCCACTGACCATGTTGTTATAAAATTCAGAGACCAAATCAAAGTTGATTGGCCTCTTAAGGTAAAGAATGGATTGAAGATTATAGTGTTCAATAATTTACCGGACTGTTGGACAATGTTCGTAGATGAAGGTTTGGTCCACAGTTCGACATGGCATCAGTTTGAAGTTGTGCCATTGAAAGTCTAGAGCATAATAAATGTTTTGAAACCTAGTATGTGGAGGTGGAGGAGGTCCCGAAGGAGGTGTAGATGATGAAGGGCCTCTGCCCTTTGAGCTTTCCTCCACGGGTTCTTTCCCTTTGGATGATCTTCTAATGGATTGGAAAAATCAAGATAGCAGTTTTGATCAAGATTTGATCACATTGGTCAAGACAAAGTTTAATCAATGACCCAATCAGTGAACATAATGTAAGACATTGATCAAATTAGATTTAATCAGTTTGATGTAAGATGGGAACAATAATCAATTGAAGAAGAGATTTGATTTAATCAGTGGGTGTGGATCATGGCAACAGATTTGATCACGGAGAAATAATCATAAGGTAAGACATTTGATCAAGGGTAAGACATGGCAAGGAAGGATCACGACAGACACATAGGGTCACGACACAAGATACACCACAACACAAAATGAAGATCATGATTAGCGTAAACTAATAATCTATGAACTGATCTGCAAGAAAAACTAAACAAAAACTCACTTAGGTGCCATTGATGTTGATTTGAGAGGATCTTGAAGGCTGGAAGGAGAGCTCGCGCAGGAGAAGTTCTCGGCGCAAAAAAGAAGCTCAAGTCCTTGAGCAGGAAAGAACTCGCAGAAGACAAGGAAGAGCTTGCAGCACACCTTCTCAGGATCGCACACGCACAGCAAGAGGAAGAAGAATCGTATGCGCAAGGAAGAAGGAGAGGGGGGTTCGGCGTTGAGGGGTTTTGGTCGGCTAGGGCTTGGGAAGTGAAGAGAACCCATGATTAAACCGGTTGGTGGATCGGTCCACCAACCGCAATTTAATGCATTTGAACGGATCACCGTTCGATCTGATAGCGCTCAGACTGATCAGGCTCCGGCCTGATCGGACTGGCCTGATCCTGATCGGTCGGGTGACCGATCAGGCAGGTTCCTGATTGATTGGCTGATCGATCAGGATGCATACAGTAGGGTTCGGAGAGTGAGCTGTGAGCCCCCTAATCGATCTGTGAACCGATCACCACGAGGTGCCAGATCGGTCCGGGGACCGATCCAAGCCAGCATAGAATGTTTAGACAAAATTTTGCCCAGGTCTCTGTGACCCCTCTGATCGGTCTATGGACCGATCACCACAGGAGAGAGTCAGATCGGTCCGGTGACCGATCAGCCATACTCCTGATCAGTCCAGTGACCGATCAGGGTTCCTGATACTCCCTGATACGATTTGAAACTTTCAGTTTCAGACTTCCACACGATTTCTGAAGGGATCTGATGAAAGATATCGATCTTGGAAGTGATCCATTGACTATAATTGATCCCTAAACAAGGATCAAAGGTCCTTATGGTTTGAACAAATCACTTTGCTCCACCCAAGTAGAGTCAAACTCAATCAACAATCATTCAATCAATTTCAACCAAGATTGTCCCAAATTCAAGTCTCCAATCAAGTTTCCTTGATTGGAATGTCCAAGTATGATCATGGAGCCAAATACACATGTGTTATGCATTGGTTTTCCCCATACTTGGTCACCGAAGTGATTTTTATCTCGTCAACTTAATTTCTCATGGGATGCATTGACATTTTGAGAAATTGAGTTGATCCTTGCATCTCACCCCATTTCTAGCAAACAAAAACGTTTTGTTGAGCCTTATAGTTTGTGTGAGATGTCCCCAAAGTTACCTAATTGTTTCCCAACAATTAGAACTAATCATGAAGGGTTTTGAATGCATTTTGATGTCTATGAAGCGCGACACATTCCCAACTCCCTTCTTAAGAAGCTAAAATCATTTTCGGGGAGTAGTTTAATGAAAATGTCTGCTAAATTTGATTTGGACTCTACATATGAGAGTACAACATCTCCTCTAGCAACATGATCTCTAATGAAGTGGTGACGCACTTCAATATGCTTAGTCCTAGAGTGGTGGACTGGATTCTTGGTTAGGTTAATTGTGCTAATGTTGTCACACAACACTTGCACACCCTTGTAGCTTAATCCATAGTCCTCTAGAGTATGAATCATCCACAACAATTGCGATATGCTCTCTCCTATAGCAATATATTCTGCCTCGGTTGTGGAGAGAGCAACACAATGTTGCTTCCGACTTGACCAACTAACTAGAGATGATCCTAGGAATTGGCAACCCCCACTCGTGCTTTTCCGATCCAACTTACATCCAGCGTAGTCAGAATCGGTATAGCTAATTAGGTCAAATGATTCGGTACGGGGGTACCAAAGACCAACTCCAATTGTGCCTTTAAGATATCTCAAAATTCTCTTAACAGTGATTAAGTGAGATTCCTTGGCACAGACTTGATACCTAGCGCACATACCTACAGTAAAAAGTATATCGGGTCGACTAGCTGTGAGGTATAGCAAACTACCTATCATGCTCCGATATTGAGTCAAATCAACAGGTTTACCACTCTCATCATTGTCTAATCTAGTGTTTGTAGCCATGGGTGTGGTTATCTCTTTTGAATCACTCATGTTGAATTTTCGAAGCATCTCTTGAGTATATTTTGATTGGTGCACATGGATCCCATCTCGGGTTTGTTTGATTTCAAGTCCAAGGAAGAAAGTCAACTCTCCCACTAGACTCATTTCAAATTCACTTTCCATGTGTCCAATGAACTCATTTAAATAGCCCTTATTATTTGAGCCACAGATTATGTCATCGACATATACTTGGGCTACAAAAATATTGTCACCATCTTGTTGGTGCAGAAAGCACCAAAGTCAAACCTGTGTTTTGATAATGGCAACAAGGTTCAAAAGTTAAGTCTTACTTGTTATCTAACATGTCACTTGAGTGTGCAGAGTAAAAAGCCCTAGCGAAGGACTGCTAGGCATTGGCGAAGGAATGCCAGAGTGAAAAGCCCTAGCGAAGGACTGCTAGGCGCCTGGCGAAGGACAGCTTGGGACTAAAGCCCTAGCGAAGGAATGCTAGGCACCGAGCGAAGGACAGCTCAGCGTCTAAGACCTGGCAAAGGACCGCCAGGCAAAAGTGCAACCAAAGGAGCGGTTGGCATCAGGTACATTCTCCCGAGAGGAGTAGGTGAGGACGCATTCCCCGTCGAGGGAACAGTAGGCGTCGGTTCGACCTAGGGTTCCATTTTGGGAGACCCAAAGTCAGAACTAAGACAGCTAAGGCTGTATAAAATAATATAATAGTGCTTTTTGGACTAACCCTGGATGCAGGACCAAAGGACTGAGTATCTGCAGCTCAGAGAGCCTCAAAGGAGTGAGGAAGAAGCTGAGCAGGGCGCCCCAGATGTTCTGGGCACCCCCAAGGTCAACCCAAGTCAGCAAGAGCGAAAGCACGCCTCGACAGTTATATATCGCGGCGCCCCGGATGCTCCGGGCGCCCCGCCTATCGCGGGCGCCCCCAGTGCCAGCTGCTGAAGCACACCCTCGCGAAGCCAAGAGGATGAAGGTTTGACCCGGTCAATGCGGGCGCCCCGAGCGCTCCGGGCGCCCCGGTCAAACCTGATCCCGATTTTGAAGGGATCAGATGTTGACCGAGCTGAAGACGGATCGACCGCCACGTGGGGGGGCGCCCCCGAAGTTCCGGGCGCCCCCAGGTCCTATAAAAGGGCCCTCGACCCCGAGGCTTGAAACAATACTTTCAATCGACGCTTCTACGCTCTTCTGCTCTCGCGTCTCGCTCCGGAAACCTCCCAACTCGAGCCGACGACGTCCCGTTGCTCCGAAAAAGACAACCTACATCGGACGTCGGTAAAAGAAGAGTTTTCTTTTATTTGTTAAGTTTACTGTGCTATATTTGTAACTCAATACTGTAAACTGCCTTTGCGCCACATATAGAATTGCCCAATGTAAACGATCAATGATCGTGGGCCTTGGAGTAGGAGTCGACCTAGGCTCCGAACCAAGTAAAAAATTACTGTGTTCGCGTGTTTGTTTTTATTTTCTACTGTGCAATTTCTCTTTCCTTAAATCCGAACATTTTCCGATATTCACCCCCCCTCTATCGGTTCTCTCGACCCAACACATCTCTCCGTAGAAACAGTGTAGGGTCTATTTGGCCTCTAACAAAACCTTTTTCAATTAGGAATGTCGGCAATCGCTTATACCAAGCTCGGGGTGCTTGTTTAAGGCCATAAAGTGCCGTCTTGAGCTTGAACACGTGGTTTGGGAATTCGGTACTCTCAAACCCTGGAGGTTGTTCGACATATACCTCTTCTCTAATCAAACCATTTAGAAAGGCTGATTTGACATCCATTTGATATAACTTGAAGCCTTGATGTGCTGCAAATGCAAGCATCAATCGGATGGACTCTAATCGTGCCACGGGAGAATAGGTTTCATCATAATCAAGGCCTTCAACTTGACTATAGCCCTTGGCTACTAAACGTGCCTTGTTTCTTATGATTTCTCCCATATGGTTCAATTTATTTTTGAAGACCCATTTGGTTCCAATGATGGTGGTCTTCTTAGGTCTAGGGACTAAGTCCCAAACTTGACTTCTTTCGAATTGACCTAGTTCATCTTGTATTGCAATGATCCAATCGGGATCATTTAATGCTTCATCAATTTTTCTAGGTATAATTTCGGAAATTAAATCAACTTCATTAGCCTCATTCCTAAAGAATGATCTAGTTCTAACCCCATGATGGATGTCTCCAACAATTTGGTCTTGGGGATGACTATAGGCTAATCTAGTTTGCCTAGGTGTTGGTGGTGCTTCTTGAATGGTTTCACTAGACACAAGCTCAGCCTCAGGATCCGACTGATCTATGGGTCGTCTAGGCTCACCGTCATCAGATTCATCACCATCAACAACATTTGGACTCTCATTCAAACTTAGTCTCCTAAGTTCGAATTGGACTTCATCTTCTGGTTGTTCATTGACTTTCGGAATTTCTTCAAAGACAACATCAGAAGATTCTTCAACCAATCTAGATTTCTTATTGTAGACTCGGTAGGCTTTGCTAACTAGGGAGTACCCGACCAGTATCCCTTCATCAGCCTTTACCGTGAACTTTCCAAGATGATCCTTGGTGTTTAGGATGAACACCTTACAACCAAACACCCTAAGGTGTTTAACCGTAGGTGGTCTCCCAAACCAAAGTTCATGGGGAGTCTTACCTAAGAAACTATGTATGAGGACTCGATTTTGCACGTAGCAAGCTGTGTTTACAGCTTCAGCCCATAAGTAACTCGGTAAGGAGTACTCATTGAGCATGCTTCGCGCAGCCTCTTGTAAAACACGGTTCTTTCTCTCTACAACATCATTTTGTTGTGGTGTTCTAGGAGTGGAGAACTCATGTCTATACCCTCTATCTTGACAAAATTCTAAAAATCTTTGATTTTGAAATTCGCCTCCATGATCACTTCTAATTGTCTTAATTGTTGATAATTTTTCATTTTTAACTCTTCTACAAAAAGAAATGAAAACATTTATGGTTTGATCCTTATACTTAAGAAAATAAGTCCATGTATATCTAGTAAAATCATTAATGATAACAAAGCAATATCTACTTCCATTCAACGATATGATAGTGCTACAATCAAACAAATCCATATGAAGTAAATCCAACGCGGTAGAAGTACTTACAGTGCTTTTACCTTTATGTGCAGATTTTGTTTGCTTACCCATTTGACATGCATCACAAATCTTTTCTTTCTCATACTTGATGCTTGGTAAGCCACGGACTAATCCCTTGTTGGCCAACTTCCGGATGTTCTTCATGTTAACATGTGCTAGCCTCCGGTGCCAAAGGGTGGACTCCTCTTCTTTTGACATGAGACACTTAGCAAAAACATTAGTAGCACTTTTAAATGAAACTTGATAAATATTGTCTACTCTTGTTCCTACTAGTACTGTGTCCAAGGTGTCATGTTATCTAACTAGACATTAACTTGGTTGAAAATTAATTGTGTAACCCTTATCACACAATTGACTGACACTTAGGAGATTAAATGTCATCCCCTTGACTAGAAGGACATTTGAAATTCTAAGACATTCGGATATTTGAATGTCTCCTATTCCTATAACCTTAAGACTACCATTGTCACCAAATAAAACATTACCTCTACTTTTTCTTTGAAGAGTAGTAAACAATGATCTATCCCTGGTCATGTGTTTGGAACACCCACTATCAACGAACCAAGTTGATAGATGCTCCCCCTCAATCATAACCTACACAATTCAAAAAATGGTAGATTTAGGTACCCACACCTTGGAACCTAAAGCATCTACTAAACAAGACTTAGGCATCCATGTCTTGACAACTTTCTTTTGAACCTTGGGTGTCTTAGATTGTCTCATATCAGTCCTAGACATCAAGGACATAAATGAAGGTTCTTTGGGTCGGTAACCAATACCGACCCTATTGTAAACTGCCCTTTGGGCATTCAAAATCATGTCTAGGGTCTTTGATCTTGTTGAGAACTTCTCAAGAATATTCTTGAGTCTCTCAACCTCACTCTTCAATGATTTGTTTTTATCCTCTAACAATTCAACATGCAAATCATCTACATCCTCAACCTTAGAGGATTTCAATTGTTCAACCTCAATTTTCAAAGATTTAACCTCATCCTCTAACATTTCAACATGCAAATCGTCTATGTTCTCATCCCTAGATAACTTCAACTGTTCAATTTCTAATTGCAATGATTTAACCTTATTTTTTTGACTTTTTCAATATATTGGTTAAACATGCAATAGCTCTATAACATTTCTCAAGTTCGGGAGTGGTTACCTCTTCATCATCCGAAGATGATGAAGCCGCGTTTGAGGAGTCGGAGGATTCATCACTGCTTTCTTCTCCTCCAAGAGCCATGAGTGCCACATGCCGTGTACTCTTCTCCTCCTTTTCTTCATCGGATGAACTTGAGGAGGATTCATCCCAAGTGGCTTTCAATGCCTTCTTCTTCTTCTTCTTTGATTTCTCCTCTTTCTTCTTGGATTGCTCCTCCTTCTTCTTTAGCTTTGGGCATTCACTCTTGAAATGCCCTTTCCTGCCACACTCATAACAAGAAGCATTAGACTTATCAACTTTAGCTTCACTAGGGCTACCTTTACCCTTGAAGCGTCAACCCCTTCTCATCATCCTTCTCACAAAATTTGCCATCTCAGAGGAAGAAGACCCGCTGCCATCTTCCTCGGAATCGGACTCGGATTCGGAAGAGGATGAAGATGAAGAGACTTCCTTCTCCTTCTTCTTCTTGTTAGATCGTTCCCCTGCAACTAAGGCAATTCCCTTCTCCTTGGGGCCTTTGTTAGCCATTTTATGCAATTCCATTTCACAAAACAAATTATCTAATTTGACAATTGATAAATCCTTGGAAACTTTGTAGGCATCCACCATGGATGACCACAAAGCATTCTTTGGAAATGCTTTTAACACATACCTCACAAGGTCGCGATTCTCGACCTTTTCATCAAAATAATGAAGACCATTGAGGACTTCCTTGAACCGGCTATGTAGCTCACTTACGGTTTCATTCTCTTTCATGGAGAGATTTTGGAGTTGGTTGAGGAACAAATCCCTCTTGGCGATTCTTGAATCTCGGGTGCCCTCGTGGAGTTCTATGAGCTTGTTCCACAAGTCTTTTGCACTTGTGAATGGACCAACCTTGATGAGTTGGTCTTTGTTCATGACACATTGTAGGGTGACCACCGCCTTCGCGTCCGCTTCACTCTTTCGAGTTTGTTCAGCCGTCCACCGCCAAGATTCAAGTTCTTTGCCTTCATCATCCTTTGGAGGGGTAAAACCCTCCTTCACCGCGAACCAAGTGTTGATGTCCATCTTTAAGTAATACTCCATCTTCAATCTCCAATATTGGAAATCTGCGCTATCGAAGAAGGGAGGTTGGGTGGTGCTAAAGCCTTCTCTCAACGCCATTCTTGATATCTCTCGGTTGTTAAACCGCTTGTACAGAGCCCCAAGCTCTGATACCACTTGTTGGAACTTGGATGGCTAGAGAGGGGGGGGGGTGAATATAGCCAGACAATTGAAGTTTAGCACTTATCGAAATTTCTGCAACTCAAAGGTCAGTAGCACAGCGGAAACACAAGGAAAACAGAGTATGCAGAAAACTAAAACTGAGTTAATCACAAGAACAAAAACACTAACAAGAGGATTTACAAGGTTCGGGGATAACTTGCTCCTACTCCTTGGCGTGCCCGTAAGGTGGGCGATCCCTTGATCGTCGGCAGATCAAGCCCCGGAAAATCCGGATAGAAAGCAACCTCCTTCTCGGTGGAGTAACCTCTCCACAGCGTTTCAACAAAGATAGAGTTTTAAGCACAATGAAACACAAGAAAGATCTTACTTAACACTTATGACAGACAATAACACAAGCAGCGCTTCACCCGAGCTCCACCCAGCGACGATCTCACGCAAGAACTCCCTTCTTCGTGTCTTCTCGTTGATGGACTCACCAAGCCTCTTGTTTCTTCCTCCAAGTGCTCAAGTAAGGGATGGTTGCTTCAAAGATTGCATCTGCTTGCTCAAGAACGATGGAACAGTAGAGAACACAAGCACGCAGCGTTACTGATTAGAGTTGTGGAGACTTGTTGGCCACCAAGCGCTTAAGTCCTTCCACTATTGCCAGGTCACCACCTCACTGCAGCCTCCAGTCGCTCTCCTGCAACCACCAGCCACTACTGAGCTCTTCTGAACTGTAACACCCGCTTTTTTTTCCCTAAAGCGGTGTTACGTTAACATACTTAGGGCATGTAGACATCATAATGCAGCGGAAACCTTTAACTTACTCCTACATGCACTTACTACCATTTCTAGCACCATAACATGGGAACTTAGCGTAGTAACTTTATACTTAGCATCATATCATACTTAGCATCATGTCATTTGTAGCATCATGTCATACTTAGTATCATGTCATAGAGTCATACTTAAACACATAACAGTAAAGATAAAGTTCTATCATGAGACGAGCAACCATATTGCTCCTTGGCCAAGTCACTATCACACACATTCTTTGATGTCCTTCTGCTTCCTTACTGTCCCCTTGCGTGATCTGTGGTATAAGGAAATAAGACTATAAGCACACAGGCTTAGTAAGACTCTTTCCTACTCACTAAAACCATTCATCATTCATTCATGAGCACATAAGCCATTACATACTTAGTGCTTTACATACTTAGTGCTTTACTTAGGACATAAGCCTTTTCATCACTTAGCATACATTCGTCATGGCATAAACATAACATAATCATCTTCATAGCATAGCATAAACATAACCATAAACCTTCATGGCATGGCACAATACTTGGCGTAGACATAAACATCGTAACATTCATAGCATGACATAGTGCTTGGCATAGACATAGACATAATAAACATAACTTCATAAACATTCTTAGCACGAACCTAAATCAAATCATGGCGTCCTATCTCAGTATAACATAGTTAAAACATGGCATCATAAATTGGTATGGACATCATTAAAATCATGGCATTCTAGCTTAGCATAAACATAATTAAATCATGGCATTCTAAACTAGCATGAACATAAATCCAATCATGGCATTCTATCTTAGCATAAACATAATTAAATCATGGCATCCTAACCTAGCATGAACATAAATCAAATCATGGCATTCTAACTTAGCATAAACATAATTAAATCATGGCATCCTAAACTAACATGAACATAAATAAAATCATGGCATTTTAAACTAGCATGAACATAAATAAATCATGACATCCTAAACTAACATGAACATAGATAAATCATGACATTCTAAATTAGCATAAACACAATCAAATCATGGCATCATATAGTAACATGAGCATAAACAAAATCATTTGCATAAACATATCTTGCATAAACTTACTTTGCATAAACTTACTTTGCATAATATTCTTATCATAATTATACTGCATAACATGGATGGATGCATAAGGCAATTGCATATATATATAAGGATGCTTAACCTTTTAAAACATACCTTTAATGCTTAAACATATTCATCATATCATTGGGCCCTGGCTTGTACCACATACATACATCATAAGCGCGCATCCCTAAGTAAATACGAGGTAGCTAGCCTCGACCTACTAGGGTAAGGACAGCATAGTCGGTAGTCCCCGAATCGAGGCATTCTTAAGGTGCCCATCCCTGTTGCACAGCTACGGTAGTGCCAGAACCGTGGACAGCATAGTCGGTAGTCCAGAATCGGGACGTTCTTAAGGTGCCCATCCCTTGGACCCATACTTCGGTCCGGTACAAGCCCATCCATAAAGTAAAATACTTTACATGCTTCATCATTCATAAGACATTCATGGCATCTTTAACATAACATAACTTGTTACGGCTCGGCCCGTCTACCGGCCCATTTACTGGTCCTCACGACCGTCGTACCGTCAACCATCGACCGTGCCGTTTAGCATATTTATGCCTTAAAGACATAAGCATCATCTTTCATTCATAACATGGCATAGGTACACATTATTCGTAAGCATGACATACATACATATCATTCATAAGACATGGCATTCATGCATATCATTCATAAGACATGACATTCATACATATCATTCATAAATCATGGCATTCATACATATCATTCATAAATCATGGCACATGTCTTAAACATTCATGACCTAATCATATAAATCTTGACATATAACTAATGGTTTGGTTAACATGAAACTCTTCCATTTTACTTAAGGACCCTTTGATCCCATACTTAAGGCCAACCCTAATCCTTTAGCCCTAATCCTCCTCTTGGTCGAAACTTCAAGGCTATGGGGGTATGGGATAAATTCCATTAAACCCCAAAACAATTGCTTAAACACCAATCATACCTTACCATAGGGCCATTGGGACCCTTACTTGGAATAAGTCCTAACTTTTCCCCCCTTTAGGGTACTTGGCTGAAACCCATGGGGTCTCTAGACCATGTGGAACATTCACATAAACACCCTCCATCTACTTAATATCATGATAAAACATAAAACATACACTTGAGGTTTTAAACCCAACCCTACACAAGGGTTCTTGTTGTTGGCCGAAACCCTAGGGTATCCTAGGGTACTCCAAAAATTTCCAAAAATTATACTTAATCTCTAAACATCATCAGGGAACATTAAATATCATTATAAAGATTGTTAGCATCATTATGGACCCTAAAACCTTGTGGCCGAAACCCATAGAGTCTCTAGGGTATTGATGTTGTTTCTTTCATGTTGGCCGAAACCCTAGGGTGTCCTAGGGTACTCCAAAAATTCTCAAAAATTGTACTTAATCCCTAGACATCATACGAGTTCATTAAACATCATTATCAAGATTTTTAGCACCATTAAGAACCCTAAAACCTAGTGGCCGAAACCCATAGGGTCTCTAGGGTACTTGGTTTTGTCTCTTTCAACATAAGGGTACTTAGGGTACCCCAAAAATTCCCAAAAATTCCATTTAACCTCTAAACATAATAAGGGAATATTAAACAACATTTAAAGATTTTTGGCATAATTATAGACTCCTAAAACATTGTGGCCGAAACCCTTGACCTTGGGTTCTTAGTTTTTTTTTCTTCATTTCAACATCAAATCCAAAAACTCCCAATATATCATGCTAAAAATTGTGGAAATTATAAGGAACTATTATACCACAGGTGAGGGAGTCTTACCTTGGGTTTCTTGATTTTTCGAACCTTGAAAGGGAAGAAGATTGCAAAATCTTTGGATCCTTGCCTCCTTGTCCTTGTATCCTTGGAAAAACCCTTAGATCTTGGAGATAAGACCTCTTGTGGAGCTTTTTTCCAAGGGGAAACCCTTCCTTGGGTATTCGGCTAGGATGAGGGGAGGAAGAGTTTCGAAAATGCAAGGAAATGGGAAGAAGAGGTAACTCCCAAACCCCCTATTTATCATCCATTAAGGAGGCAAATGAAGAGTTTCTCCATGACCCTTCATCTTCTTCTATGCCTTAACCCATATCCACTTCATTTCCTCCTAACAATACCTTGCTAGGTGAGTTGGTTAGTGCATACATGGTTGTACAAGAGGTCCAAGGTTCAATCCTTGGCTCATGCACCTTTATTTTTATTTTATTTTTATTTCATTTATTTTATTATTTTTATTTTTCCTAAATTCCGAAAATCGCCCTAAAATCACCCATAATTGTGCTAATATTCCTAAATAAAATTCTTTTATATTTATATTAATTTTACCTAATTAATACCCATTTTTGGAGCTCATTTAAAGCTCATTAGTACCTAATTTCTCCATTAAACTAGGACTTACCCGTAATCATGCTAATATGCCTAATTAAATCCTATTTATATTTATACTAATTATTACCTAAATCCACCTATAATTAGGGTACCAAAAAAAACTCACATATGGCCCATTAATACTTAGTTTTCTCAATTTAAATGAGAAAACATGGATTTTCTAGGCCAAAGTTCATATTAATACCTCTAGGTTCCTCAGAAAATTATCTAAACATGCTTAATATTTTAAGAAAATATTAAGAGAATTTTTCGGATCGTTACAATCCCCTATACCTCGTGAATGTTCGTCCTCGAACTTAGAACAACTCCGGGTACTTGCGCCTCATCTCGTCCTCGCGTTCCCAGGTAGCTTCTTCGAACCGTTGACTTTGCCATAGGACCTTGACAAAGGGTACCTCCTTACTCCTCAGCTTCTTGACTTCCCTGTCCAAAATCTTGATAGGTCTGCTCTCATAGCTTAGGTCCTCCTGCAGTTGTACTGTCTGTGGCTCGATCACTTGGTCCCTATTTGGGATACACTTTTTAAGCAGGGACACATGGAATACGTTATGGATAGCTGACATCTCTGAAGGTAGCTCCAGCTCGTATGCCACTTTACCAACTCTTTTCAAAATCAGGTACGGCCCCACATAACGCGGACTTAGCTTTCCTTTCCTCCCGAATCTTGTCACCCCTTTCATAGGTGCCACTTTCAGAAACACCCAATCTCCAACATTAAACTCCAGAGGTCTACGCCGGACATCGGCATAACTCTTCTGCCGGCTCTGAGCTGTTTTTATCCGTTGTCGAATATTCTGTATAGCTCGGGTGGTGCTGTTGATGATATCCGTTGTGAGCCCCATCTCCTTCTTTTCACCACCCTCATACCAACAGATCGGAGACCTACATCTCCTCCCATACAACGCTTCATAATGTGCCATCCCAATAGTAGCTTGGTAGCTATTATTGTAAGCGAATTCCGCTAAACATAGATATTGACACCAGCTTCCTTTGAAATCCAAGGCACAAGCTCGCAACATGTCTTCTAGTACTTGATTCACCCGTTCAGTTTGTCCATCAGTCTGAGGGTGAAAGGCGGTGCTAAATCTCAATTTAGTGCCGAGAGACTTCTGAACACACTCCCAAAAATGCGAAGTAAAGCGTCCATCCCTATCTGAGATGATGGTCTTGGGAACACCATGAAGTCTGATTATCTCCTTAACATATACTTGAGCCAGTTGCTCAATCGAATAAGTCATCTTGACTACTAAGAAGTGAGCAGACTTAGTCAATCTGTCCACAATGACCCATATCGCATCATATCCATTTGTAGTCCGGGGAAGTCCTGAAATGAAATCCATTGAAATATCTTCCCATTTCCTTTCCGGAATTGGAAGTGGCTGCAGAACTCCTCCGGGTTGCTGGTGTTCTGCTTTCACTTGCTGGCAAGTCATGCAAGTACTGACATGCTTAGCCACATCCCTCTTCATACCGGACCACCAAAACTTCTCCATCAGATCCAGATACATCTTGGTGGATCCTGGATGCATCGAGTAAGGGGTTCTGTGAGCTTCTGCCAGTATTTCCTTTCGAAGCTCCGGATCATTAGGGATACATAGACGATCCCTAAGGTAGAGTACTCCCCCTTTGGTGATATGAAAACCATCGCCCTTTCCTTCCAGGATCTCCTGCTTTATTTTCTGAAGACTCCGATCCCCATCTTGTTTTTCCACTATGTCCTCAAACAGCATGGGTGATATTGTCATGGTGGAAATTCGTCCGGAAATGACCTCGATCCCAAAATTCATAATTTCTTCTTTGAGTGGTCGGGGTAATAAGGCTATGGACATCAAGGTGGCACTTGACTTCCGACTGAGTGCATCAACCACCTTGTTTGCCTTCCCTGGATGGTAGAAGATCTCGCAGTCATAGTCTTTTACCAGCTCAAGCCATCGGCGTTGCCTCATATTCAGGTCCTTCTGAGTGAAGAAATATCGCAGACTCTGATGGTTTGTATAAATTCGACACTGCGCTCCGTACAGATAATGCCTCCATATCTTAAGAGCGAAGACCACCGCGGCCAGTTCCAGATCATGGGTGGGGTAATTCTGTTCATATTCCTTGAGTTGTCTCGAGGCATAGGCAATAACTTTTCCATTCTGCATCAGTACAGCTCCGAGTCCTAGTTTGGAGGCATCGCTATACATGTCAAAGCTCTGATTACATTCTGGAAGGGTAAGGATTGGTGCACTGGTGAGTCTCCTTTTTAGTTTCAAGAAACTCTTTTCACAGTCTTCCGTCCATTCGTACTTCTTCTCCTTCCGGGTGAGAGCCGTTAAAGGAGCTGCGATCGTCGAGAAATCCTCCACAAATTTTCTATAATAGCCTGCTAACCCCAGAAAACTTCTGATCTCGCTGGCGTTCTTCGGCCGGCTCCAGTTATTCACCACTTCAACCTTCATTGGATCTACCATAACTCCGTCTTTAGAAATAATATGTCCCAAAAAGCCCACTTGGTCGAGCCAGAACTCACATTTGGAAAATTTCGCATATAGTTGCTTTTCCCGAAGGATCTCTAATACTACCTTCAGGTGTTCAGTGTGCTCTTCTTGGGTCCTCGAATAAATAAGAATATCATCGATGAAGACGATCACGAATTTGTCGAGGAACGACGAGAACACCCGATTCATAAGGTCCATGAACATAGCAGGGGCATTCGTCACGCCGAAAGGCATAACAACAAACTCAAAGTGCCCGTACCTTGTTCGGAAGGCCGTCTTTGGAATATCCTCCTGTTTTACTCTAACTTGATGATAATCAGACCTCAAATCAATCTTTGAGAAAATAGTGGCTCCCTTTAATTGGTCAAACAGGTCATCTATCCTCGGAAGGGGATACCTGTTCTTGACCGTTACGTTGTTCAGTGCTCGGTAATCTATGCACATTCGCATAGATCCGTCTTTCTTCTTCACAAACAGTACCGGAGCTCCCCAGGGGGAATGACTAGGGCGAATAAATCCCTTATCCAGCAACTCCTGTAACTGCTCCTGGAGCTCCTTTAATTCTACCGGTGCCATACGGTAGGGTGCCTTGGAGATCGGGTTGGTACAAGGAACCAATTCGATCTCAAATTCCACCTCTCTATCAGGAGCTAATCCTGGTAATTCATCTGGAAAAACCTCTGGGTAATCGCATACCACCCGGACATCTTCCAGCTTCTGGTCCTTCACCTGACTGGCCTCAACCACATATGCTAGAAATCCAGTACATCCTTTGTCTAACATTTTCTGAGCTTGGAGAGTTGACAAATATTTCCCGGTCCTCTTCCTTGGCTCTCCGATGAATTCGAACCTAGAACCTGCCTCAGGCCGAAAGACCACCTTTCGCTTACGGCACTCAATAGAAGCACCATATTTATCCAGGAAATCCATTCCCATTATAACGTCATAATCTTGCATGTCGAGTACTATCAGATCGCAATAAAATTCCCTTCCTGCGATTCCGACCGGTACCGCATGCAGCACATGAGTGGATGTCATTATTTCCCCCGATGGTAGAGTTGTTAAGAACCTGCAGTCTAACATTTGCGGGAGCCTATCTATCTTCTTGGTACATGACACCGAAATGAACGAGTGCGTTGCCCCAGTATCAAATAATGCAGTAACATATTGACTGAAAAGAAGTATTTGACCTGTGACAACCGTAGAAGCTTTCGCAGAGTCTTCCTTGGTAACGGAGAAAACCCTGGCATTTGTCTCTGTTGGAGGGGCCTCCAATAGCGGGGCATTCTCCAGCTCGGCTGGCATATAGTGTAATTTCGCCGGTGCCCCCTGGTACTGGGCTAGTGGTTGGGGAGAGGCCTGGTTCTTGGTGGGGCAGTAAGCCGCCATATGCCCTTCCATCCCACAATTGTAACACCGGTTCGTGCCCTTGCGACATTCCCCAGAGTGGTTTTTCCCGCATGTTGCGCATGGGGAAGGCTTGGGTTGCTTATTTGCCGAGCCCCCTTGAGAGTTGTTCCATGGCTTCCGTTTACCACCCTGATCTCCCTTCCAATTGGCTTAGTTGCTCTGGGACTTTTAACCTCTTTCATTCATCGCCTTCCTTTGCTGATTGATACTATTCAGATAGTGCTCAGTGAGTAAAGCACTACTAAACAGTTCTTCGGCAGTCTGGGGCCTGTTAACCCCACTAGCCACGTTCAGAGCTATTTCGGGCCGTAGCATCTTCAGCATAAGTCGGACCCTCTCTTTCTCTGTGCGGACCAGCTCAGGGCACAGACGAGCCAGTCGATTAAATTTCTGCACGGCTTCATTGACCGAGAGATTGTTCTGCCGGAATTTCGTAAACTCGTCGTAGTGTTTGGTTGTAACCCGCATATTGAAGAATTCTTCGAAGAATTCTGACTCGAAATCTGCCCACGCCATCTGGTTTACTTGTCTCTTGCTCCTGACCCTCTCCCACCACATTCTGGCATCCCCAGAAAGGCAGAATGATGCGCACTTGACCTTCTCATGCTCTGGCCAGTCCAGCAGTTCCAGTGTACTTTCCACCGTCTTGAACCATACTTGGGCATCCCAGGGTTCACCGGTACCCGAGAAATTCTCCGGTTTCAGTCTTAACCACTGGATCAAATAAGCCTCCTGTCGTGCCATAGTGGTCGAGTTCGGCGGTGGAGTGTGTGTAACCGTAGGCGCCACCGGTGCAGCAGTTTGGTTCACTGGTGGAGTAGTAGAATTTTCCTGTTGGTTCATTAAGGTGTTAATAGTTTGCTGCTGCTCGGTAACCTGACGTTGGAGCTGGGTTACTAATTGCATCAAGTCAGGCGTTGGAGTCATCTCATTAAGCCGGTTACTCTGTCTTCTAGCCATGCTTTTCTTCACCAAAGACAAGTATGGCTAATATCAGTTTCCTTTTTTTTTTCTACCCTTATGTTATTCTAATTATCAAACTCATAAACGAAAATAAAATGTCATTCATCATTACATATTTTAAGGTACCTTTCATCATAACTATCGTTCATACTTGCATACCTTAAAATCATAAAACATCTTACTACTATTATACCACAGGTGAGGGAGTCTTACCTTGGGTTTCTTGATTTTTCGAACCTTGAAAGGGAAGAAGATTGCAAAATCTTTGGATCCTTGCCTCCTTGTCCTTGTATCCTTGGAAAAACCCTTAGATCTTGGAGATAAGACCTCTTGTGGAGCTTTTTTCCAAGGGGAAACCCTTCCTTGGGTATTCGGCTAGGATGAAGGGAGGAAGAGTTTCGAAAATGCAAGGAAATGGGAAGAAGAGGTAACTCCCAAACCCCCTATTTATCATCCATTAAGGAGGCAAATGAAGAGTCTCTCCATGACCCTTCATCTTCTTCTATGCCTTAACCCATATCCACTTCATTTCCTCCTAACAATACCTTGCTAGGAGAGTTGGTTAGTGCATACATGGTTGTACAAGAGGTCCAAGGTTCAATCCTTGGCTCATGCACCTTTATTTTTATTTTATTTTTATTTCATTTATTTTATTATTTTTATTTTTCCTAAATTCTGAAAATCCCCCTAAAATCACCCATAATTGTGCTAATATTCCTAAATAAAATTCTTTTATATTTATATTAATTTTACCTAATTAATACCCATTTTTGGAGCCCATTTAAAGCTCATTAGTACCTAATTTCTCCATTAAACTAGGAAAATTAGGCTAAGACTTACCCGTAATCATGCTAATATGCCTAATTAAATCCTATTTATATTTATATTAATTATTACCTAAATCCACCTATAATTAGGGTACCAAAAAAACTCACATAAGGCCCATTAATACTTTGTTTTCTCAATTTAAATGAGAAAACATGGATTTTCTAGGCCAAAGTTCGTATTAATACCTCTAGGTTCCTCAGAAAATTATCTAAACATGCTTAATATTTTAAGAAAATATTAAGAGAATTTTCCGGGTCGTTACATGAACTCCCTGAGTCTCCCTCAGACCAGCCCTAGTCAGCAGCTCCAGCCAGTGCCAGCGTCCGTTGCAACCTGAGATAGAAAACGGACAAACCTGCTCCAAGGAAAGGCCTCCATTGCCTCTCCTTGAGTGTTTGAATCCTTTCCTGTCACCTGCAGCTTAATCAGAGCATTAGCACAGCATATCAAGTCGAAAATCGAGTATCAGAGATTAAGCACAGAGAATCAGATACATTCAGACGCGATTAGAGCGTCTGACAGTGCATTTTGAATTAAAGTGATCGGTCACCGGACCGATCCAGGGCTCGTGGGTCGGTCACCAGACCAATCCACCGCTTTGCTGGGACTCCCATCTTTCGCGGCGACACAGGCCTGATCGGTCACCCGACCGATCAGAGTGAAGCCTGATCGGTCACCAGACCGATCAGGATAGCCACTGACCGATCAGGCTCAAGCTTGATCGGTCCACTTCTGAGTGAACAGTAATTGCGGACATCAGATCCTAGGTCGTGGATCGGTCACCGGACCGTTCAGGAGCTGATCAGCGGGGGAACTCAACTCACTGTGTGCTCCCTGATCGGTCACCAGACCGATTAGGAGCAAGGCAGTGAGTGAACTGCTTGCTCCCTGATCGGTCACCGGACCGATCAGAGGCCAAGCAGTGAGGCAACTGCCTGCTCCCTGATCGGTTACCAGACCGATCAGGAGCCACATAGTAGGTTCCCAACCTCACTGTGTGCTCCCTGATCGGTCACCAGACCGATCAGTCATCACTGGATCGGTCACTGGACCGATCCACGAAGGAGCAGTGTGCCAACTTCCCTGATCGGTCACCAGACCGATCCAGGGACTCAAACCTAGCCCTCCAAGCTAGGATTTCATCCAACCTAGCCCTCCAAGCTAGGACTTTTTCACCTAACCTTCCAAGTTGGGAATTTTCACCTAACCCTCCAAGTTAGGACTTTTCACCTAGCCCTCCAAGCTAGGACTTTTCACCCAACTCTTCTAAGTTAGGACTTTTCCAACCTAGCTCTCCAAGCTAGGACTTTTCACCTAACCCTCCAAGTTGGGAATTTTCACCTAACCCTCCAAGTTAGGACTTTTCACCTAGCCCTCCGAGCTAGGACTGTTCACCCAACCCTTCCAAGTTAGGACTTTTCCAACCTAGCCCTCCAAGCTTGGATTTTCCACACCTAACCCTCCAGGTTAGGATTTTCCAACACCTAGCCCTCCGAGCTAGGATTTTCAGTACCTAACCCTCCATGTTAGGATTTTCCAACACCTAGCCCTCCAAGCTAGGATTTTCCATACCATGCCTAATCCCCGATCAGGACTTAATCATAATCATAATCATCAACCTAAACTAAAATCGATGTCAACACCAAAACAACAATCAGGGTCAGACTGCATCAACAGTCTTGACCATGCTCATTGGGTCTAGAGGTATTCACACTACTAGGGGTCAGGTACATCGCCTGTCCAAGGACTACGACCAGATTGATTCACAATAGCTGTCCTTGGCAGGGATTGAGTGTCCGCAGGGGGTGATGGCCTGGAGACAGCGTTCTGATTCCTCCAGTTCTGATGAGGAGGTTGTGCCTGCTGCTGCTGGGGTTACACAGGAGGAGTTCTCCCTACTACGGGCAGACATTCATGGACTGAGGGAGGACTTCCACACATTTCAGCAGCACCAGGTTGGTATTGATGGGGCGATTCACGGCCTCACAGAGCAGTTCCAGGGGTTCCAGCAGCGGCAGGATGAGATGTATGCAATGATGCAGAGCTGGAACCTGATGTATCAGGCCCCTCCTCCTCCTCCTCCTCCTCCAGGCGATGATATGTAGACCTCAGTTTGAGTTGATGGTGATTCTGTTGAGAGTATATCTAGCATAGACATTTCATTTATCTCTCAAACACTTTATTTTGGATTGTAATATTTGAAAACTTTGGGGCTATGACCCTTGTGACCTTTTTGTGCTTTGGTTTGAGCTTTGTATGAAACCTTGAATTTATGTTTTCATATTGCTTATATGAATTTTCAGCTCATGACTTTTATATTGCTTGTATTATTTGTAATTCATAACTTATCTTGCTAAGTATGGGTATAAGTAAACTTTGATATATATATATATATATAGTTAAGGGATGAGAAAGGGGAGGTTTTATCATGTACCTTATCTTGAGAATTTATATAAAGAAAAGGGGAGATTTGAAAATAATTCTATGTTTGAAATGGTATAGGATGAGCTTGGCAAACACATAGAATCAAATGTAGGCTTGAGAGTTGATATAAAATGATATATTTTTTTAAAGAATTGGAGTTTGTGTCAAAAGTCAAACATATTTGATATTTTTCACGAAACTATATTTTTCTAGGGTAGAATATACCTTAACAAATATGTTTGCAAAGTTTCAAATTTTTCCAAATTTTGTGGAATTTTCTAGGGGTTTCTGAATTTGGGTTGAAAAATTCAGAATTGCAGTGTATCAGTCGACTGCCCCTGGGGTAGATGACTGATGTTTTTGTGGGTTTGCGAAATGAAGACACCAGTCGACTGATGCTAGATCAGTCGACTGATCCTTCTGGTTATTGATTTCTGAGGGGTTTTCAGAAATTGTTTGGGTTCCTTTTGACACTAGGGTTAGGATTGCTTGGGGCAATCTTTTTGATGATGTTAAAGGGGGAGAACTTGTGGTGTTAAGTTAGGTTTGACTTGACTTGGTGTTGTGGAAATTGGAAATTATATGGAGGGCATAGGTTAAGGGGGAGGTTGCCTTCTTTTTTTTTTTAATATGCCTATAATTTTCAATTGTTGTTGTTTTTGCACCTAACTTAAACATATTGTCACACATCAAAAAGGGGGAGATTGTCGGGGCAATTGACCTAAGTATGATCTGGAGGATCATGAGTTTTGATGTGTGTGTCAATATGATTAAGTTAGGATTTCATTGTGATCTAATATGTGTATGTGAGTGTGTAGATTTACAAGATACACATAGACTTGGTTGGATGTCTTCAGGTACGGTGAAGGGTGGCATGGAGGCAAGCCGTGGGAAGTAGACTTCGAGGCGTATGTGAAAGATGGCATGGAAGCAAGCCGAGGGCTTGTGTGTGCATCTGAGGGACGAGGGCCAAAGTAAAAGAGGGCTTGAAGGCAACAGATCGAGGCTACTAGAGTAGGAACGATGAGCCTATTGGAACCCGGATGGCTAGAGAGGGGGGGGGGTGAATATAGCCAATCACTTTGACCTAGGACACTAATCGAATTTCTGCACTCAGAGTTGTTAGTAGCACATCGGAAGTTGCAAGAACAGAGTATGCAGAAAAATAGAAAACACAAACGAAACAACTCAGCTAGCAAGATCGCTAACAAGGAGGGTTTACAAGGTTCAGGGATAACTTGCCCCTACTCTATGGCGTGCCCTTAAGGTGGGCGATCCTTTGATCATCGGCAGATCAAGCCCCGGTTAACACCGGATAGAAGACAACCTCCTTCTCGGTGGAGAAACCTCTCCACAACGTTTCAATCACATATGTATGTTTAAGCACAATGAAATAACAAGAAAGATCTTACTCAGCACTAGCAAAGACAAGAACACAGCAAGCTCCCTCAGAGCTCCACCCAGCGACGATCTCACGCAAGAGCCTTCTCCTCGTGTCTTCTCGCTGTTGGACTCGGAGCTTCTTGTTCCCTCCTTCAAGCGCTCAAGTAATGAATGAATGCTTCACAGATTGTAGTTGCTTGCACAAGATGATGGAACTTCAGAACACGCAAGCAAGATGTGGAGAACACAAAGGCACAGCAAGAACTAAGTTCGCGATCTCTAGAACTCTCGAACCCTGCTTCAACGAAGCCTTCTTCCGCCCTTTTGTTTTTCCACTCAGCACCAGGTGACAGCATCTCCTGCAGCCTCCAGCTGCTTCCCTACCAACGCCAGCTACCACTAAGCCCTCCCTCGACTTCCTGAGCTCCCCTCAGCCATGCTCCAGTCGGCAGCTCCAGTCTGCAGCTCCAGCCGTTGCAACCTGAGATGGAAAACGGACAAACCTGCCCCAAGGAAAGCCTCCATTGACTTCTCCTTGAGTGTTTGAATCCTCCCCTGTCACCTGCAGCTTAATCAGAGTGTTAGAGTAGCATATCACACAGTAAATCAAGTATCAGATGTAAGCAGTAGAGAATCAGATACGGTCAGGTGCGATCAGAGCGTCTGACAGTGCAATTTGAATTAAGGTGATCGATCACCGGACCGATCGGAGAGCCTCCTGATCGGTCACCAGACCGATCAGGCTGGGTCCAGACCGATCAGGCTCCATCCTGATCGGTCCCCAACGCTTGATTAGAAATCGTGATTTCTTTGGGCTCTTCTAGATCGATCACCAGACCGATCCCAGGTTGTGGATCGATCACCCGACCGATCCACCCCTTTATCGGGCGATTTCTGAGCTTCACAGTCCAGACCTCCTGATCGATCACCGGACCGATCAGGAAACCTCCTGATCGGTCACCAGACCGATCATGTTGGGTCCAGACTGATCAGGCTCCGTCCTGATCGATCATAGAGAGGAACCTGCGATGCTGGATCGTTCTCCAGAATGATCTGCACAGTGATCCTGATCGGTCACTAGACCGATCAGGAGCAGTTCAGCAAGGGAACTCAACCTCACTGTTTGCTCCCTGATAAGTCACCAGACCGATCAGGAGCAAAGCAATGGGTGAAACACGTACTCCCTGATCGGTCACCAGACCGATTAGTCGTCGCTGGATCGGTCACCAGACCGATCCACGAAGGAGCACCGTGCCAACTCCCTGATCGATCACCAGACCGATCCAGGGGCTCCAACCTAGCCCTCCAAGCTAGGGTTTCATCCACCTTAGCCCTCCAAGCTAAGGATTTTTCACCTAACCCTCCAAGTTGGGAATTTGCACCTAACCCTCCAAGTTAGAACTTTTCACCTAGCCCTCCAAGCTAGGACTTTTCACCCAACTCTTCCGAATTAGGACTTTTCCAAACCTAGCCCTCCAAGCTAGGACCTGACCCTCCAAGCCAGGACTTTTTCACCTAACTCTCCAAGATGGGAATTTGCACCTAACCCTCCAAGTTAGGACTTTTCACTTAGCCCTCCAAGCTAGGAATTTTCACCCACCTCTTCCGAATTAGGACTTTTCACACACCTAGCCCTCCAAGCTAGGATTTTCAACACCTAACCCTCCAGGTTAGGATTTTCCAACACCTAGCCCTCCAAGCTAGGATTTTCCATACCATGCCTGATTCCCGACCAGGACTTAATGATAATCATCATAATCAACCTAAACTAAAATCGATGTCAACACCAAAACAACAATCAGCATCAACAATCTCCCCCTTTTTGTTGTTTGACAATCCGATTTTAAGTTTAGGGATTCTCAATCAATTTCTCAACTTCCAGATTCATAGGGGAATCAAGATCCTCCCCCTACAATATAATCATCCTAAAATTAACCAACCAACACTTTCCCCCTTTGTCGAACACCGAAAAAGGGGTCTAGAAGGGCTGTTATGTTTAAGCCATACTCCCCCTCAACCCTAGGGGTATCTCAAAACAAGAAAGATTTGATTGAATTTTGATAGACATATGAATACATATGACAAACAGATATAGGAATGGCAAAATAAGCATATGTATCATATGAGCATGACTGCATAAGCATTAACATAGCTATGTATCAAATATGCAGATAGTATCAACAATAAGCATACACAAGTAACATAGACATGCAAGGCATATTCAGAAAAGTCAAAGCATAAACCATCTAGAGAAATAACAAGATGCAAGACACATGCATCACTGTCAAAATGCGTGTAGCACAAGGCCACAACAGATAAGTCATTGGGGCATACAGCCCAAAAGTCACACAACTAAACAGTCAAATACACTGATCACCAAGAGAGGCGACGGACATCCAAACTCAACCGTCAAGGGGGGGGGTCGTCATCACGCATGAGATCATCCATCGTGGCATCAGCAGACCCTGGTGCAGCACTGCCTGAAGGAGCATCCCCTGGAAATGTATGGCGGCGCCACTCTGCGTACCAAGTCTGCTGCAATGCCTGGACCCCAGATACAGTAGACTCTACGCCGGTCAATTGGCGATCAAAGGAACGGAAATCTGAGCGGGCCTCCTCTCGATGGAGCTCCCTCAAGTGAATATCCTCCTAGAGGATCCGATCCAGCTCGGAGATCTGCCGTCGTAGATCTGGGTCAGGCTCATAGTCGTACTCAGCGTCAGCAGCAGGAGCCTCATGAGGTGCAACAGTCTCAGGTGGTGCCTGAAAATGTGGTGCTCCGCCAGGTAGGTCACCGAGTCCTCTCCCATCCTTCCAAACCAAGGCCCCATCGAGCTCACGAATAATAATGTCAGATTTCGCAAAAGCCCGGCGACTGAGCCGACAATCCTGTTTGACCATGGGCACGGTCCTGCCTTTGGTGACATCAACACCAACTGACATAAGCTAATCAGTGATGACATAACCAAATGGCATGTAGACCATGCGACAGCTCGGCTCTCGATAGGATAGGATAGACTGGAAGATGCTCTCCATGATATCGAAGTCCATCCGGCGGTGCATGCCGTAGAGCATAAGGCAATGGTAGGGTCGGATCTCGGTCAAAGGCTTTGAGGTGATGGGCAAGATGCAATTTGTGATTATCTTGAAAAGGATGTAGTCAACTGGAGCAAGTCGTAGGGCTGCAAAAGTAGGAAAATCAGGACCCAACTTATCAAGCCCGGCGGGGCGAGGATGACCAAAGAAATGCTGATAGATGGAGTCGGGGGTAACATCTGAGAAAGGTGCCAATAAAGGATCAGGAAGCTCAGGGTAGATTGAATACAGATTCGGTGATCGTCGACCACCCAAATACTCTGCCATGATCTCGTAAGAAAAATCAAGGTTCCTCTTGGCGACTCGAGTGGTGAACTCGAAGCCTCCTTGAGGTCCCTGCTGAAGATTGTTATAGAACTCTGAGACTAGGTCGTAATTAATGGTCCGTTCCAAGGAAAGAAGGAAGCCCAGGTTGTAAAACATGACTATCTCCATGAACGACAGACAATGTTCAGTCAGAAAAGGGATATCAATGGATCGGCAGGATAGTAATTTGAAGGTCCTCGATTGAAATGCCTGTTCACAGGCCGCATTTGGAAACCGGGAGCTTGAAGAAGGCTGTGGCCTTCTGGAAGGTGCAGATGAAGAAGGGGTTTTCCCCCTCGAACTGGCCTCAACAGCTTCCTTGCCCTTGGAAGATTTTCTAAAGAATTGAATTGGTCATAACAGATAGTTTGAATCAATTGGGCAATGTTGACACGAATATAGGTTGAATCAAAAATTTAAGAGTTGATCATTGATCGACCCGATTTAGCTAAGTTAAAGTTGTCACGAATTGTGGGACCATCAGAATTTAGATATTTATAAAGCTGGAAACCCTTTTTGCAATCAAAATATGAAAACGTAGTAAAGGGGCCAGGCCACAGGTCATATTTTTCCTCGGGACTAATTGATGTTGTGTGATTCGAGCTCGTGTTTATGTGTCGTTTATGATTTCGGGTTTCAAAAAAATCTGATTTGGGTTTGGTTGGAATCAGAAATGAAATAGCAGATAAAATGGAAAGAAACTTAGCTATGGAACTTGACTCAAGTCTTTCAACCAATGAACTCAAACAAATGGGAGCTTAAATGCACTTAGCCTAATTTGGAAAACGAATCATATATGAAATCAAACCAAATTTCGGTAGAAATTATCTTCAGCAATTACCACTTAAAATCAACTTAAATGCAAAACAATCCATAAACAAATTGGTACGAAATCAGTGCAAAACTGCACTTGACACCAAGAGCAAAGATGCAATCTTAACACTGCTGAAAAGTAGATTTACAGTTCAGAAATGATATAACTGCAAAAGATACTGATTTCGAGCTCAAGAATACACTATAAATTGCACTCCACTTGATACAAATCCATGCCTAAACTGAACTTGACATAGCATTCAGAATTTCAACTTGATACACAATAAATCGATACCACAATTCACAAGTACTATATATGGAGTCACTACTTTTTGAAAGCTGAAATTGCTGTACAAAAATGGCCTGATCAATTCAGGAACAAACCTAATGCAAGGATGGATGAAAAACTTCAGAAATCAAAAATGAATGAAGTTCACAGAAATTTGCATGGTGTAATATTCAGAAATAAACAGAGGCAGTTTGACTCTATTTGGATGCAAGATCAAACAACACTGATTTCTATTGCAATGGAATTCCATTTCCGAAACTTTACTGATACAAACTTGGGCACTACAACTGAGAAGAGCAGAAAATGATCTGAATTGCAGGCATGGACTTGATATGTAGGGGAAAACATTTGTGCCAAAATTGCTACTTTTGTGCCAAGAGCTGAAATGAATTGCAGAAATTTGGCTGTAGGGATGCAGTGCAGTATTTCAGAAACCAACTGAATTCATACATCACAAAGTAGCTAAATCAAGTAGCAAAACCAATGTTCATTGAGGATTAGGAAGGACTGATATCCACTTAACCAAAATTCAGAATCGATAAACTGAACATGCAGAAATGACAGTAATTGCAAGCTGAAATTGAATTGCTACAAACCAACTGCTGAGAAGAAACTTAACTACACGCAAGCTTGGAAATGTATAAACTCCCTGGATTTTGTCTTAATCTCAAAAACTAAACTAGACCTAAACTGAAAACCAAAATAACTAAGAGTTTAGAAACTAAGCGAAATTGTGGAAAAGAGTTGATACACTGCTAAACAAATGATACGCAAGCATAAAATTGCAAAGCAACTGAAATTAAGTGGAGTATTAACTAAACAAACTAGCTAACTAATGAAAGAACCAATTCGAACCACTAATTAAGCAGAATAAAACCAGAAAAGGAAACTACAGCAGCTGAAACAGACAATTCAGAAACAGAAATGAAATGGCAAAATTGAAAGCAACTACTAATACACTGAAATTAACTACTGAAAACTAATCCTCAACTCTCCCTAAGCTCAAGATCTTCTTGGTCGTCAAGCAAGAGCTGGCATCGAACCCCTAGGCTCAGCAAATCAGTGGAGCGCAGCTTGGATTGATGAACTCTGCTCAAACTACACGCGGCTGGAATTTTCCAGTCCAATCTCTTCTATCTCACTGGATGGACTGCGATGATGATTTGGAGACGACCTGAGCTCACCTGAGAACCCCTACAAGCAGCTCAAACGATCGGAATTGGCTTGTGGACGAGAAACAAGTGATTGGTTAGCAGAGATGCCAAAACCCTCAAACAAACTCTGTCTGGATGAAATTTGAACTGAATTCTCCACCCAAGCTATCTCCAATGATCCAAATCTCGATCTAGATGAAGAGTTGAGGTGGTCGCGCCCCTTGGATTGAAGAAATTAGCTAAAACAGTGAAGAAACGCTAAGAACTGAAGAAGAACATATTGTGGCGAGGAAGACGCGACAAGGCTAAGCTGCGGGTGAATTTTCCTTAAGTAATTAGCATTGGACGGGTCAGATTGATTTGAGGAAATCCAACGGCTGATCTTGCTCTGATTTGAGCCAAACTTTGAGGATGTTGATCAGAGGTCAGGATCTGCCTCGTGGTAGCTCGGATCCTCCAGATGTGCAACGGATGGTCCAGATCAACTTAATCTTTGAATGGACGATCTAGAGGCCTCCAAGCTTGATCCAATGGTTGATTTAGCTCTGATTGGGATGAAACCTTCAGATCTTGATCAGAATGCTTGATCAACCATAACCCTAGCTCGGATTGCTTCAGATGGTCCCGGATGGCTCAGATCTAGTCGCTTTTGAATCGGACGACCCGGATTAATCCGAAACTTGATTACTCGATCTGGGTCCACTTCCGACTCAAGTTTGACCCAGTATGCCCTAGGTCCAGGATGCTTTCATGCCTACAAAAATATATCAGAAAATTAGTGGCCAATTAATCCAAATATGTGTAAATTTGTAATTAAGTCCAAAATAAGAGGAAATCCTAAAACCTAGGGTAAAATCACAATTAAGCAAGTAAAACATGGGTCAAACATGGATTTTAACAATTAAAATAATCAACAAAATGGTATCTATCAACTCCCCCACACTTAACCTTGAGCGTCTCGCGAAATCACTAAGTATGTATCCCTTAGGCTTTCTTAAGCATAATTAGAAGCAAATGAAAAGAAATTACCTAATGTTGTCAATTCTCATAAATCTAAGCTCTATGGATTAGTATTTTGTCCTTAAATCAACAACTTAGCCTTTTCATCCATCATGAGTTATTGAGATGAATTTAAATCACTAGCCTTTCAAGGAAAATTTTGGTGGCTCTCTCCTTAAGTTCTAAGTAAATGATGGAAGTGGAGCTCACTCAAACACACATGCTTCTTGCACTACCATAGGCTTGCTTATTGTCTAATCTCCACCATTATTCATGATTAGGATCAATATCTACAAAAACAAATGAAAACATGGAAAATGGTAAGAAATGGAGTAAAAACCAAGAAAATGGAAAAATTGACTAAGTGGGAGACTTGGTTGCTCAAAAATGTTTCCAATGAACTCTGTCCTCTTGACAGTCCTATGGTGAATTCAAAAGGGTGATGGAGTAAACTTTGAATAATTCCTTTGATTTGGGTGAAGAGAACTCCATTTGATCTCAACGTGCCAACTTTGCTCTTGTGTGCCATTTTTCTTTCTTCTCTTTTCTGATTCTTCTTTTTCTTCTTTCTTTCTTTCTTGTAAGGTCAGAAATGAAAAGGAATAAAGCTTTGATCCGGATGTGAAAATCTTCACTGATTTATGGTGCCAAGTCAATGGTGTGCCAACTTGCTTCTTTTGATTTTTTTTTTCCAACTGCTCTCTATTTTTTTTTTTTTCTGTTTCTTCTCTTTTTTTTTTCTGAATTCTTCTAGTATGGCACATTCGGGTCAGATTCTTTCATTAAAGAACTTGAGACATCAAACAACAATTGATGAATTAGCCTCTCCACATGTGTTCTTCACTAATCAACTATTGCAACTCCCTCTTGATACATTCCCTTCTCTAGTTGGCACACTTCTTTAACTTTTCTTATTGCTTCTGTTTCAAGTTCAGCATCCATGGTGGCAGCTTTTCACGTTGCTGATTTCTCCAACAATTAACATCAATTGGTACCTGCATCAATTGGTAGTGGAAGAATTAAATTTTTCACTTGAAAGTTTCTGCACTGCATTTTTTTCTTTCTTTGTCTGTTTTGATAAACATCCCAGCAGCCACGTTCTTTTGTTCTTATCAGCTGTGATATATCCTCACTTTGTGATACATTCATACATTCCCTTTTGTGATTCACAACCCTTGAATCCCGACTTCTCAGATTCAGCTCAGCTTCATTCGAATTTGCTTGTATTATTCAGCAGCTCTCAGCTTCAGATTTCGGTAACAAAAAAAATGCAATGCAGTTTAGACTTTTTCCTCAGCTTGATTGCAGAGATTCTACACCGCTTTCCAGCATTCAATTCAGACTAAGCAAAGTGGCCGAAACATCCTCTATCAGCTGCAAATTCAGCTGCTTGCAAGTGGAGTTCTTGTGGGCACAGATTTTTCTGCATTGATCTCATATTTCCTGATTTTGGCTCAAATCCTGCACAGATTCTCTACCTTGATCGGATCTGGTCAGCTTACAATTCAGAATCACAAATCTGGCATCAAATAATAGTGGCGAATGCTCTTCTTCCTTGGAAGTTACTGATCCATATCCATTTCCTACCACAATAGCAGATTTTTTTTTTTCTCTTTTTGGCACAACTTCTTTTCTCTATTTTTTTTATGTGCCATTTGTTTCCATTTCAAATTCTTAACCGAATTCAATTTGAGGTTAAACTTCCTTGGATCTTCAAATGATGATCAAGAATCTTTAATTGTTTTCAATCTTTGCCCACTTCTTCTTACTAATTTTGACTTCAACTCACTCAAACTCATTCTTGGCACCCTAAAAAAAAATTTTTTTTCAACATGAAGTGCATCCTTGATAAAAAAAATTGATTCCAAATCACTAATCACCCTCCACACTTAATTCTTTGTCCGTCTCGGGCAAAGTAGCATCAAGAATACATCCCAAGCAAACAAATCCATAGAAAAAATGGGGTTAAGAGTAGGAATAAAGAAAGATAAAAATGGAATGAACATGATTTTTGTTAAAATTGATATGGAAAGGTAAACAAGGTGATTAGCCTCTATAGATGTGATCCAATCATTGAAATATGATTTTGAAAGAACCTAAGCAAGTTCTAGAGTACAATAACATATGTGTATCACAAAAGTAAGACTAATTCTCACTAGACAAAAATAATTCATCTCAAATCCTCAATTAAGAATCTAAAACAAAGTAGTACTCAAGCATCCAAGATTTCATCCATTAGCTCAAACCCTAAGTTTTAACAACTAAATTTAATTTATTTTCTAAGAGATTCTAAATGCTATGGAGATAGCCTAGAGGGATACATTTATTCCTAAATATGAAGAAAACGTGCCAAAAGAACTAACATGCATTTATTGACAAGGACTCAATTTAAAAGAAAATTCTACTTCTAGAAAGCATAAAAAACGAAACATGCAATAAAAGAAAATACAAGAAGAAACAAACTCCCCTTTATTCTGGTGGACGAAGCCTATCCAGAAGTAGCCTCCATCGTGGTAGTGGAGGAACATGGGTGGCTGAGAGAATTAAGACTCCCCCACACTTGAACTTTGTAGAAATATGCTCCGGTGGTCGAAGGCGATTTAGGTTCAAAATCCATTGAAGGAATGGAGGGCTATGGATTAAAGTAAGATCTTCTCCTCCTTCTTTATGCCTTTTAGAAGTCCTTCCAGGAGGTTGAAGTCTGTTCAGTTGGAACACCCACTCCTGAAGTCTTCTGGACCCTACAAAACAATGTAATACCTCTCTCAAGCGTGCAGGGTCAGAAAGAAATAAAATAATATCAGTCTCTGCATGAAATGAATCCAAAACTGCATCATATCCAATTAAATCAAATTCTGGTATCTCAATGAATTTTTCATAAGTAATATCCTCCAAAGGTATATCAAGAAACTTATCACACCCCATGAAATCAACTTTTGGCACATCAATAGTATTTTCACAATTATTTCCTATCAAAAATGTATCAAGCAATGTGTCACAGCCAATGAAATCAATCTCAGATACCTCCATAAGTTTTTCACATTCAACCTCAGCATAAGATATAGCAAGAGATTCATCAAAATAAATAACAACAATTTCAGACACTTCTAAAAATTTTTCACTATCCATATCCACAAAAGATGTATCAAGATATTCATCATAAGAAACAACATCAATTATAGGTGCCTCTAAAATTTGTTCGCAACCCATATTTACAAGAGATGTATCAAGTAATGCATGATGACCAAGGAAATCAATTTTTGGTACCTCTATTGGATTTTCACAAACAATCTCTACACAAGGTATATCAATAAATTCATCATAGCCAATAAAGTCAGCACTAGGTACCTCACTGCATTTTTCTGAACAAAGAGGAGAAATACTTACCTGAGCGTGCTGGAGAATACCTAGGGTTCTACAAGAGTAGATGTATCCATGGCCTCCTCCTGGTCAAGTACATGCTCCTCTTCAGCCTCAAGCTCTGGTGGACACTCAACTAGAATAGGTGATCCTTGGGTGCTTGCTTCCACCATGCAAGTCCCTACACTTTCTGGTTTATCCTTTGAATCTTCTAATGTACCAATCAATTGTGGTGGTCTCTGGGGCTTAGTGCAATCCCCTACACCTATGGAATCATCTCCTATGCATGCTTCTCCTGTAGTATCTGCAACAACAACATCAGAAAAATTAGGACCATCAATAATACTATCATCACAAAATAAAAGATGAGAATGGTCCTGTGGAGCTTCAGAATCTTCTTCTGGAGCTGAAAAATTTGGAAATGAATTTTGAATAGGAATCTCCGGATGAATGCATGCTGTAGGTGCCCTGATTTTAATAATTTCTTCTTCTTCTTCCACCAAAATTCTAAGATCACTTGAAGAAGGACTTGGCCATGCACTAGGGTCACCTTGAACTGATATAAAACCAACTCCGGGGCTCTCAGAATTAATAGTAGCGTGAGAAGACAATTGTTCTAATCTTTGGGCTTTTAACTGATTGAATTGATCAACCAATTTTGCAAACTGGTTGTCATTAAGCTGTTGTTGTTGTAAAATTTGTTGACACATCTCCACCATCCTCTGGTGTTGAGCCTCACTCCAATCAAGATTCTCAAAGCCTCCTTGGTTAGTGTGGAACTCTTGTTGGTCTTGAAATGTAACATAAGGCTGCTGAAGGCCAAAAGTAGGTTGTGCATTCTGAAATGGAGACTGTGGGGGCTGATCAAATGGGTGAATAGGTTGATTAAACTGCTAAAAATTCGATTCACAAGTTGGTGGAGATGGCTGGAAATTGTAGCCCTGGAATTCTTGGATCTGAGGTTGATATTGTGGTGGTGAACACTGAAATTGAGTGGGCTGAAAATTCTGGTTGCAAGGGTGAAATTGCTGTGGAAATTGAAATGGTTGCTGGAAATTCAAATTATCTTGGTACCCTTGCTGAATTCCTTGAAAAAGTGAGTGATCTTGTTGATAAGGTGGCTGGAAGTTGGGCTGAAATTGCTGAATTTGGGCCTGAAAATCTTGGAATAGTGGCTGCCCATTCTGAAAATTTTGACTTGGCTGAAAATTTTGAAATGATGGTTGATCTTGTGGCTGAAAAAACTGATTTGGTTGCTGAAAATTTGAATAGGGCTGTTGAAAATCTTGAATTGGCTGCTAGAATTGCTGGAGAGACTGAAATTGTGGCTGAGGTGGCTGAAATTGGGGTTGAGGTTGCTGAAATTTTGGCTGAATCGGCCTCTGGTAAGTAGATGACTGAGCTTTATGTTTTTGTTGGTATTCCAAACCCTTACACCAACATTTCAACTCCACCAATGCCTCTTTTATCTCTTTACAGAACTCTGGTGACCACATTTTGATCTTGCAGCCCTGTCACACAACAAACAAAAAAAATGACAGCAACCGTATACGAAAGATAAAGCACAATAAAATAGAACCCAATGATATGTCCAAAGGAATACAAGCAAAAATCAAACAAATCAACTAGTTGCTTCCCCGGCAACGGCGCCAAAAATTTGATCGACCCGATTTAGCTAAGTTAAAGTTGTCACGAATTGTGAGACCATCAGAATTTAGATATTTATAAAGCTGGAAACCCTTTTTGCAATCAAAATATGAAAACGTAGTAAAGGGGCCAGGCCACAGGTCGTATTTTTCCTCGGGACTAATTGATGTTGTGTGATTCGAGCTCGTGTTTATGTGTCATTTATGAATTCGGGTTTCAAAAAAATCTGATTTGGGTTTGGTTGGAATCAGAAATGAAATAGCAGATAAAATGGAAAGAAACTTAGCTATGGAACTTGACTCAAGTCTTTCAACCAATGAACTCAAACAAATGGGAGCTTAAATGCACTTAGCCTAATTTGGAAAACGAATCATATATGAAATCAAACTAAATTTCGGTAGAAATTATCTTCAGCAATTACCACTTAAAATCAACTTAAATGCAAAACAATCCATAAACAAATTGGTACGAAACCAGTGCAAAACTTCACTTGACACCAAGAGCAAAGATGCAAGCTTAACACTGCTGAAAAGTAGATTTACAGTTCAGAAATGATATAACTGCAAAAGATACTGATTTCGAGCTCAAGAATACACTATAAATTGCACTCCACTTGATACAAATCCATGCCTAAACTGAACTTGACATAGCATTCAGAATTTTAACTTGATACACAATAAATCGATACCACAATTCACAAGTACTATATATGGAGTCACTACTTTTTGAAAGCTGAAATTGCTGTACAAAAATGGCCTGATCAATTCAGGAACAAACCTAATGCAAGGATGGATGAAAAACTTCAGAAATCAAAAATGAATGAAGTGCATAAAAATTCGCATGGTGTAATATTCAGAAATAAACAGAGGCAGTTAGACTCTATTTGGATGAAAGATCAAACAACACTGATTTCTACTGCAATGGAATTCCATTTCCGAAACTTTACTGATACAAACTTGGGCACTACAACTGAGAAGAGCAGAAAATGATCTGAATTGCAGGCATGGACTTGATACGCAGGGGAAAACATTTGTGCCAAAATTGCTACTTTTGTGCCAAGAGCTGAAATGAATTGCAGAAATTTGGCTGTAGGGATGCAGTGCAGTATTTCAGAAACCAACTGAATTCATACATCACAAAGTAGCTAAATCAAGTAGCAAAACCAATGTTCATTGAGGATTAGGAAGGACTGATATCCACTTAACCAAAATTCAGAATCGATAAACTAAACATGCAGAAATGACAGTAATTGCAAGCTGAAATTGAATTGCTACAAACCAACTGCTGAGAAGAAACTTAACTACACGCAAGCTTGGAAATGTATTAACTCCCTGAATTTTGTCTTAATCTCAAAAACTAAACTAGACCTAAACTGAAAACCAAAATAACTAAGAGTTTAGAAACTAAGTGAAATTGCGGAAAAGAGTTGATACACTGCTAAACAAATGATACGCAAGCTTAAAATTGCAAAGCAACTGAAATTAAGTGGAGTATTAACTAAACAAACTAGCTAACTAATGAAAGAACCAATTCGAACCACTAATTAAGCAAAATAAAACCAGAAAAGGAAACTACAGCAACTGAAACAGACAATTCAGAAACAGAAATGAAATGGCAAAATTGAAAGCTACTACTAATACACTGAAATTAACTACTGAAAACTAATCATCAACTCTCCATAAGCTCAAGATCTTCTTGGTCGTCAAGCAAGAGCTGGCTTCGAACCCCTAGGCTCAGCAAATCAGTGGAGCGCAACTTGGATTGATGAACTCTGCTCAAACTACATGCGGCTGGAATTTTCCAGTCCAATCTCTTCTATCTCACTGGATGGACTGCGATGATGATTTGGAGACGACCTGAGCTCACCTGAGAACCCCTACAAGTAGCTCAAACGATCGAAATTGGCTTGTGGACGAAAAACAAGTGATTGGTTAGCAGAGATGCCGAAACCCTCAAACAAACTCTGTCCGGATGAAATTTGAACTGAATTATCCACCCAAGCTATCTCCAATGATCCAAATCTCGATCTAGATGAAGAGTTGAGGTGGTCGCGCCCCTTGGATTGAAGAAATTAGCTAAAACAGTGAAGAAACGCTAAGAACTGAAGAAGAACGTATTGCGGTGAGGAAGATGCGACAAGGCTAAGCTGCGGGTGAATTTTCCTTAAGTAATTAGCATTGGACGGCTCAGATTGATTTGAGGAAATCCAACGGCTGATCTTGCTCTGATTTGAGCCAAACTTTGAGGATGTTGATCAGAGGTCAGGATCTGCCTCGTGGTAGCTCGGATCCTCCAGATGTGCAACGGATGGTCCAGATCAACTTAATCTTTGAATGGACGATCTAGAGCCCTCCAAGCTTGATCCAACGGTTGATTTAGCTCTGATTGGGATGAAACCTTCAGATCTTGATCAGAATGCTTGATCAACCATAACCCTAGCTCGGATTGCTTCAGATGGTCCCGGATGGCTCAGATCTAGCCGCTTTTGAATCGGACGGACCGGATTAATCTAAAACTTGATAACTCGATCTGGGTCCACTTCCGACTCAAGTTTGACCCAGTATGCCCTAGGTCCGGGATCCTTTCATGCCTACAAAAATATATCAGAAAATTAGTGGTCAATTAATCCAAATATGTGTAAATTTGCAATTAAGTCCAAAATAAGAGGAAATCCTAAAACCTAGGGTAAAATCACAATTAAGCAAGTAAAACATGGGTCAAACATGGATTTTAACAATTAAAATAATCAACAAAATGGTATCTATCAATCATATAAAGAGTAATCACAAGGTAGGCATTAGATCAAAAAGGAGGACAATAATGAGGTGAAAGATAGATTTGAACATAATCATATGGTGAAGTATGGAAAGAAAGGTCACGGCCAACACAAGAAGATCACGACACAACACAAACATGGTTAGCGTTAAAGCATAATCTATGAACTGATTTGAAGGGAAAACTGAGACAAGAACTTACTTAGGTGCCATTGGTGAGGTTCTTGAAATCTGAAAGGAAGAAAGGCTTGCGCAGGAGAAACCTTCGGCGCAAGAGAGATCGCAAAGCCCCTCAGCAAGAGAGAACGTCGCAGGATGCAGGAAGAAGACAGAGCTTGGAAGAACCCTCTTAGAACCGCACGCGCACACTCACGAGAGGAAGACGAAGGCACTGGGGATCTCTCACACGAAGTGAAGGACACGCAGGTTTCGGCACTAGGGTTCGGCAATGAAAGGTTTCGAGGAATTAATCGGTTGGTGGATCGGTCCACCAACCAGACTTTAATGCGTTTGAACGGATCACCGTTCGATCTGATAGCGCCCAGACCGATCAGGCTTTAGCCTGATCGAACTGACCTGGGCCTGATCGGTCGGGTGACCGATCAGGAGCTCTCCTGATCGGTCGGCTAATCGATCAGGACACGAACAGTAGGGTTCGGAGGGAAACCTGTGAGCCCCCTAATCGGTCTGTGGACCAATCACCATAGGGTGCCAGATCGGTCTGGGGACCGATCCAGGCTAGCTCAGTAAGTTTGGTCAAGATTTCGTAGAGTCTCTGCTGCCCCTCCGATCGGTCTGTGGACCGATCGTTATAGGATGGAGCCAGATCGGTCCGGGGACCGATCAGCTCTACTCCTGATCGGTCCAGTGACCGATCAGGGTTCCTGAAACTTTCAGATACGATCTGAAACTTTCAGTTTCAAATTGTTACATGATTTCCAAAGGGATTTGGTGAAGGATATCGATCTTGGAAGTTGCCCCTCGTCTATAATTGATCCCCAATCAAGGATCAAAGGTCCTTAGGGTTTGAACAAGTCACTTTGCTCCACCAAAGTGGAGTCAAACTCAAACAACAATCATCCAAACAATTTGTGCCAAATCCAAGGTTCCAATCAAGTTTCCTTGATTGGAATGTCCAAGTATGATCATGGAGCCAAATACACATATGTTTGTTGGATCGAGAAATGCGAGAGAGGGGGGGGGGTGAATGTCGCAATTCGTTCGGATTTCGTAAAGAGCAAATGCGTAGCGGAATAATCAAAATCAGACAATGCGAACACCAAGATTTTTACTTGGTTCGGAGCCTGGGTCGACTCCTACTCCAAGGCCCACGGTCGTTGACCGTTTACTATGGGCAATACTATAATCGCGCAAAACAATTTTACAAAGATTGATTACAGTAAATTGCAGTAAGGAAAAAGACAGCTTTTCTTTGTTACCGACGTCCGGTGTAAATTGAAGTTCCAGAGCAGTTGGACGTCGCCGGCGCTTGTATCTCAAGTCTGGAGGGTTCTGGAGCAGAGCGCGGGAGCAGAAGAGCGTGATTGCGTTCAATGGAATTGATTGATTAAACCTGGGGTCGAGGCCCTCTTTATATAGGGCAGGGGGCGCCCGACATGCTCGGGGCGCCCCCCACGTGGCTGCAGATCCGGCGATGCTCTAGTCAAAGCTGATCTCGTTATCTTCGGGATTGTATTTGACTGGGGCGCCCGACGCGCACGGGGCGCCCGATTGACCGGTCAAACTTTATCACCGAGGCTTCGCGAGGGTGAGCTGCAGCCGCCTTCAGTGGCGTGGCACAGTGGGCGCCCGAGACACGCGGGGCGCCCGACATGCGGGGCGCCCGACACGCGCGGGGCGCCCCCAATTGCGCTGCTGTCGGGGCGTTTACCTCTCTGCTGACTTTGGGTTGACTCTGGGGCGCCCGACACATCCGGGGCGCCCTACTCAGCTACGGCCTCACTCCTTTGAAGCTCTCTGAGCTGCAGAAACACAGTCCTTCGGTCCTGCATCCAAGATTAGTCCAAAACAGCAAATAATAAGTTAGTTAAAACAGCCTTAGCTGTCTTGGTTCTGACTTTGGATCTCCAAAATGGAGCCCTAGGTCGAACCGACGCCTAATGTTCCCTCGAGGGGAACGCGTCCTCACCTACTCCTCTCGGGAGAGTTTTACCTGGTGCCAACCGGATCCTCCAGTTGGACTTTTGCCCAGCAGTCCTTCGCCAGGTCTTGAGGTACCAAGCTGCCCTTCGCTTGGTGCCTAGCAGCCCTTTGCTAGGTCTTTTCTTCTGGCAGCCCTTCGCCAGTGCCTAGCATTCCTTCGCTAGGGCTTTGTCCATTCTGGCAGTCCTTCGCCAGTGCCTAGCATTCCTTCGCTAGGGCTTTTCCTGTCTGGCAGTCCTTCGCCAGTGCCTAGCATTCCTTCGCTAGGGCTTTCTTTCCTGGCATTCCTTTACCAGTGCCTAGCAGTCCTTCGCTAGGGCTTTTTCTGCACACTCAGTGAACAACGTTAGATCACAAATAAACTTAACTTTGAATCCTTTGCCAATATCAAAACCAGGTTCGATATGGTGCTTCCTGCACCAACAATCTCCCCCTTTTTGATTATGGCAACACTATTCAAAGTTAAGTAAAAAACTTTATAACTGTTAAGAACTTAATGTAAAAATGAAGTATAGCAATTTTACACAATTCAATGTTAAGTAAAAACTTTATAACATTTACTAACACAAGGTAACCTTTATCTCTCATAAAAAACCTTTACTCCCCCTAAAACCCTGAGTACTTGTGTTATAATACTTAACTTTGACCTTTCCTCCCCCTTTGACATATATCAAAAATAAACATGGGTGAACAAGGTATCTAATAGGGAGGTTTGAGTTTTACTAAAAGAAATTTAAGTAAAGGAGTTCAAAAGCATAGTTTTCAAAGGAAGCTTTGAGTAATGAATTTCATAATTTTCAAGGTAATGGATGTTTTGAGGCTCCCCCTTAATGTGATAACTCTTCTACTTATATTTTAGAAAAAGCTTGCAAAAACTTGTAACATAGTTTTCAAGAAAAACTTAACCGTAACTTACTTAGCCAACATTTTGAAAACAAGTTTTCTTTAAAAAGTTTCAACTTTTGCACTCATAGAGAATTTTCCTTAGAACATATATCAATAAGAAATTTTTTTAAAAAATTATATATGTTTTAAAAAATTTTAAAATTTGTGTATCAGAGCCTATGAGTTTTGAAAACATAAAAATACTTAGCATAATTTTTGAAAACATAGCAAAAGCTTAACATGCACCAAAACTCCACTTTGAAAGGCATTTTTTTTTAAAAAAATTATTTTTGTAGGCAAGTCTTGTAGAAAATTCACTTAGAACATTATTGCCTTGAAAATATTAGTACTTTTGAAACATTATATTTTGAAAAGTAGAAGTATTTTTGAAAGATATTGTGCATTTTTGAAGATATAAGAAGATTATGCATTAAAAACTATAAGTGCTTTTATAATATTAGAGAAAATTATCCTTTTGAAAGCACTTACAAAAGTATTGTTTTTAACGCATAACATTTTACTTGCTTTGGTTACTTTTCCAGTCTGACACAATCCTAGGAAACCTTGTTAACTACAAGGATAGTTTCCTAAGTGTCCTGGAAATTCTCCAACTCAAGTAAATACTATTTCCAAAAGAATTTTGAAAAAAAATAATAGTATTTTTAAAAAAAATTATTTAAGTTTTCAAAAGGATTTTAAACGTGCAGTGCATGAAAACATATAATTCAATAATTCTTTTA
The DNA here is from genome assembly GCA_024364735.1 of Boesenbergia rotunda. Classification (NCBI taxonomy): domain Eukaryota; kingdom Viridiplantae; phylum Streptophyta; class Magnoliopsida; order Zingiberales; family Zingiberaceae; genus Boesenbergia; species Boesenbergia rotunda. The sequence goes on along the minus strand of JAGFNQ010001357.1, from coordinate 7,048 downwards.
ATTTAATCTCCCCCTAAACTTGACCCAGTCCTAGGAAGTTGTTGACTACAGTTAATCCTCCTCTTAGTCTTAGGGTTTGCCAAAATTAAAGGAACAATTTTGAACATGCCTTTTGAGTATGATAATTTTTTAGGAGATAGATTTTTGAAAACATAATTTGGTATGATAACACAGTTTTCGAAAACCATTTCGAAATGATAATAATTTTTCAAAGATATTTTGAAAGAAAATTAAAAAGAATAAATTACTATTTAACTCAATCTAATGTCCTAGGGGACTTCAGTGTTATCTATGTTTGACTATGTTGACTAGGGTTGACTGTTTTGACCAAGTTTGATCAATCAATGACTAACACAAAACAAGCCCTAGATTATATTTAAAACAAGTCTATTGAGATTTTTAACATGAAATTTTATATTAAAAAAAATGTTAGAAATGAAAATATAGGGTACAGCAGACTGAATTAATAAAAATAGAGATGATTTTGAATAACTTTTGAAAATATTTTTTTTGAAAGGATATTGATTTGTGCTTTTAGGTCCTAGATATCTCACCCAGTTCTACGTGGTCAAACATGTTAACCTTATGGGTTGTGTGAGACAAATATTTTAATTTTGAAAATAAATGATTAAATTGAATTTTGAGAATAATTAATTTGAATTTGAGGATAATTAAGTTTAGAATAATTCAGTTGAATTTTATTTAATTGAATTAATTTGAATTTGATTGAATTGAATTAATTTGAGTTTGAATTAATTTGAGTTTGAATTCGATTTAGTTGGTTGGGTTGGACTCAACTTTTAGGTCCTAAGCATCTCACCCATTTCTAAGTGGCAAAACAGGATATCCTTAACTGTTTTGTGAGATGCATATTTTAATAGAAAGATTTATTTTGAAATGGCCATGATTAATTTTGAAAAGTTAAATTAATTTTTTTTTAAACCCAATTTAAATTTATTTTGAAAAGAGGTATTTGAATCTAAAATTAACTGAAAATTTGTGTTAGATTCGAATTTAACAAAAAATAATTTGAATTTGAATTTCAAAAATTGGCTTCCAGGTCTTGGCGAGGCACTAGGCCTTCTTTGGCCGTAGCCTTATGGGATCATCCACCCTTTTCTTGACAAAGCCTTTTAATGAAATTTCATTTTCAAAATTATTCTTTGAAAAATTTCTGGTCTAACTAGTTTGGGTCTTGGATCGGTAGCTTCGGCTAGTTCCACCAAATTGGCTTCCCTAACGTACTATCATCTCACCTCCACCCAATACTATGTTGTTCAATTTTCAATTAACTGATTTAGTCCCAATCCTAATTCTAAGAAGAAAAAAAACACATAATTAAAACAAACAATTGTCTAAGTAAGGTCACAATTGGAGTAATACTCCGGATTTTCGAAATCAGCAAGATTATGAATTAAATTTTCTAACTTATTGACCTTATGTTTTAGGGTTTCATTTTCTTGTTTCAATTTTTTGAAATTTGTTTTAATTAAGTTACATGAATCAATCACATTATTCAAGGTAAATAACGTATTTTCAAATACTGTAAATTTACCTTCGTTGATTGTTTGTCCGACATTCTTGGTAGCTCTTTTATCTGTGCATTCACTTTTGCAATGCCCGAACTCCTGGCACGTGAAGCATTGAATGCGACTTTTGTGCTTTCGTGCTTTTGGAACTGATTCCTTTGTCGCCGATGGTGTAGACCGAGTCTTACGAGTAGGGCACTGATTTTGATAGTGCCCTCTCTCCCTGCATGTGTAACAAATTACATGATTAAAATTTGAATTTACACTTTTACCTTTTGGTTCTTTATTGGGAATCTCCCCCTTGATCATTGCCGCCTCGGATCTAGGCTCATCTTCTGATTCTGTGTCTGAGTCGGACTCGGGTACTGGTTGAAGTTCCTTCTGTGGTGGTTCTTTAGGAGTTTTCCCTGCAATAAAATTTACACCTTCCTCGACCATTATAGTATCTGTTTGATTATTTAATTCTAAATTTGAAAAGAATTCGAAATCGGTTACCGTCTCAGTCAATTCGTCGTCTAATTCTGGTTCGATTTTGGATTCGGGTTCAGACTCTGACTCGGCTGATTGTGCTTGGACTGAAAGGGCAAGATAATTTACTTCTTCTTCATCTGAGATTTCTTGATGAAGGTTAACCAATTTTTCCCATATTTCTCTAGCACAACTGCATGGACCTACTAGCTCGAGTTGCTCCTTGGTTAGGCCACATTGTAGGATTGAAGTTGCCCTTGCATCCGTCTCGATCTTCCTCAGGGTTGATTCATCCAGTTGGTCCCACGTAAATGATAGTCCCTCTTCTGTAGGGAGGTAGAACCCTGTTTGAACGATCATCCATATGTCCATATGGACCTTCAGATGGAACTCCATTTGACTTCTCCAATGATTGAAGTTCTCGCCGGAGAATAGCGGTGGACGGACACTGTTCCACTCTTGGTTGGCCATTTAGTTTAACCTCGTATAGAAAAGAATTAACAGAATGTACCAAGACTTGGTCTTGGATTAGTAGTGCGGAAAAAAAATAACCAAACAAAATTGCACGAATTTTGAGGCGAAATAATAATAAAATAATAAAGAGAATTTATGATAAATTTCTGAAAATGTTGATTTTGTCAATTCTGGTTAATGATAAAAAAGTAGGAATTTAATGTTTAGAAAAAAAATTTTCTCAAACTAAAGTAGCACGAATTTCGAGAAAAATATTAAAATAATAATAAAAAAATATTTATGACAAAATTTCAAAAATTGTTTGTTTTATCAATTCAGACTTATGGTGAAAATATAAAAATTCAAAATTGAAAAAGGCGTAAGGATTTTTTAAATCCACCTACAGATATTATTTATATAAAATAAAAAGCGAACGAGATTGAGTTGCGTTGATTAACAAAAAGAAATAAAAAAATTCGTAAATCCGAAAAAACTTTCAAATTGGTGGTTGCACCAAGTTTGAACTACCCCGCTCTGATACCACTTGTTGGATCGAGAAATGCGAGAGAGGGGGGGGTGAATGTCGCATTTCGTTCGGATTTCGTAAAGAGCAAATGCGTAGCGGAATAATCAAAATCAGACAATGCGAACACCAAGATTTTTACTTGGTTCGGAGCCTGGGTCGACTCCTACTCCAAGGCCCACGGTCGTTGACCGTTTACTATGGGCAATACTATAATCGCGCAAAACAATTTTACAAAGATTGATTACAGTAAATTGCAGTAAGGAAAAAGACAGCTTTTCTTTGTTACCGACGTCCGGTGTAAATCGAAGTTCCAGAGCAGTTGGACGTCGCCGGCGCTTGTATCTCAAGTCTGGAGGGTTCTGGAGCAGAGCGCGGGAGCAGAAGAGCGTGATTGCGTTCAATGGAATTGATTGATTAAACCTGGGGTCGAGGCCCTCTTTATATAGGGCAGGGGGCGCCCGACATGCTCGGGGCGCCCCCCACGTGGCTGCAGATCCGGCGATGCTCTAGTCAAAGCTGATCTCGTTATCTTCGGGATTGTATTTGACTGGGGCGCCCGACGCGCACGGGGCGCCCGATTGATCGGTCAAACTTTATCACCGAGGCTTCGCGAGGGTGAGCTGCAGCCGCCTTCAGTGGCGTGGCACAGTGAGCGCCCGAGACACGCGGGGCGCCCGACATGCGGGGCGCCCGACACCCCCAATTGCGCTGCTGTCGGGGCGTTTACCTCTCTGCTGACTTTGGGTTGACTCTGGGGCGCCCGACACATCCGGGGCGCCCTACTCAGCTACGGCCTCACTCCTTTGAGGCTCTCTGAGCTGCAGAAACACAGTCCTTCGGTCCTGCATCCAGGGTTAGTCCAAAACAGCAAATAATAAGTTAGTTAAAACAGCCTTAGCTGTCTTGGTTCTGACTTTGGATCTCCAAAATGGAGCCCTAGGTCGAACCGACGCCTAATGTTCCCTCGAGGGGAACGCGTCCTCACCTACTCCTCTCGGGAGAGTTTTACCTGGTGCCAACCGGATCCTCCAGTTGGACTTTTGCCCAGCAGTCCTTCGCCAGGTCTTGAGGTACCAAGCTGCCCTTCGCTTGGTGCCTAGCAGCCCTTTGCTAGGTCTTTTCTTCTGGCAGTCCTTCGCCAGTGCCTAGCATTCCTTCGCTAGGGCTTTGTCCATTCTGGCAGTCCTTCGCCAGTGCCTAGCATTCCTTCGCTAGGGCTTTTTCTGTCTGGCAGTCCTTCGCCAGTGCCTAGCATTCCTTCGCTAGGGCTTTCTTTCCTGGCATTCCTTTACCAGTGCCTAGCAGTCCTTCGCTAGGGCTTTTTCTACACACTCAGTGAACAACGTTAGATCACAAATAAACTTAACTTTGAATCCTTTGCCAATATCAAAACCAGGTTCGATATGGTGCTTCCTGCACCAACAATGTTATGCATTGGTTTTCCCCATACTTGGTCACCGAAGTAATTATTATCTCGTTAACTTAATTTCTCAAGGGATGCATTGACATTTTGAGAAATTTAGTTGATCCTAACATCTCACCCCATTTCTAGCAAACAAAAATGTTTTGGTAAACCTTATAGTTTGTGTGAGATGCCCCCAAAGTTACCCAATTGTTTCCCAACAATTCGAAATAATCATGAAGGGTTTTGTATGCATTTAGGAAAACTATGAAGCGCGACACATTCCCAACTCCCGTCTTAGGAAACTAAATTCATTTTCGGGGAGTGGTTTAGTGAAAATATCAGCTAGGTTTGATTTGGACTCTACATGCGAGAGTACAATTTCTCCCCTAGCCACATGATCTCTAATGAAGTGGTGACGCACTTCAATATGTTTAGTCCTAGAATGATGGACTGGATTCTTGGTTAGGTTAATTGTGCTAATGTTATCACATAACACTTGCACACCCTTGTAACTCAATCCATAGTCCTCTAAAGTATGTATCATCCACAACAATTGCGATACACTCTCTCACATGGCGATGTATTCTGCCTCGGTCGTGGAGAGAGCAACACAATGTTGCTTCCGACTTGACCAACTCACTAAGGACGAGCCTAAGAATTGGCAACCCCCACTTGTGCTCTTTCGGTCCAACTTACATCCAGCGTAGTCAGAATCCGTATAGCCGATTAAATCAAATGATTCGATACGGGGGTACCATAGACCGACTCCACTTGTGCCTTTGAGATATCTCAAAATTCGCTTAACAGTGATCAAATGAGATTCCTTGGCACACACTTGATACCTAGCGCACATACCCACAGCAAATAGGATATCCGGTCGACTAGCTGTGAGGTATAGCAAACTACCTATCATGCTTCGATATTATGTTAAATCAACGGGTTTACCACTCTTATCATTGTCTAATCTTGTGTTTGTAGCCATGGGAGTGGTTACCTCTTTTGAATCACTCATGTTAAATTTTCGAAGCATTTCTTGTGTATACTTTGATTGGTGCACATGGATACCATTGCGAGTTTGCTTGATTTCAAGTCCAAGGAAGAAAGTCAACTCTCCCACTAGACTCATTTCAAATCCACTCTCCATGTGTCCAATGAGCTCATTTAAATAGCCCTTATTGTTTGAGCCACAAATTATGTCATCGACATATACTTGGGCTACAAAAATATTATCACCATCTCTTCGTAGAAATAGTGTAGGGTCTATTTGGCCTCTAACGAAGCCCTTCTCAATTAGGAATGTCGACAACCGCTCATACCAAGCCCGGGATGCTTGATTAAGGCCATAAAGTGCCTTTTTGAGCTTGAACACGTGGTTTGGAAATTCGGAATTCTCAAACCCCGGTGGTTGTTCGACGTAGACCTCTTCTCTTATTAGACCATTTAGAAAGGCCGATTTGACATCCATTTGGTATAATTTGAAGCCACGATGGCTGCAAATGCAAGCATCAATCGGATGAACTCTAATCGTGCCACGGGAGCATAAGTCTCATCATAATCAAGACCTTCAACTTGACTATAGCCCTTGGCTACTAAGCGTGCCTTGTTTCTAATGATTTCTCCCTTATGGCTCAATTTATTCTTGAAGATCCATTTGGTTCTAATGATGGTGGTTTTCTTAGGTCTAGGGACTAAGTCCCAAACTTGACTCCTTTCGAATTGACCTAGTTCATCTTGCATTGCAATAATCCAATCGGGATCATTTAATGCTTCATCAAATTTTCTAGGTTCAATTTCGGAAATTAGGGCAACTTCATTAGCCTCATTTTGGAAGAATGATCTAGTTCTAACCCCATGATGGATGTCTCCAACAATTTGGTCTTGGGGATAACTAGAGGCTAATCTAGTTTACCTTGGTGTTGGTGGTGCTTCGTGAATGGGCTCACTAGACACAAGTTCAGCCTCAGGATCCGGCTGATCTATGGATTGTCTAGGCTCACCGTCATTGGATTCATCACCATCAACAACATTTGGACTTTCATTCAAACTTAGTCTCCTAAGTTCGAATTGGACTTCATCTTCTGGTTGACCATTGACTTTTGGAATTTCTTCAAATACAACATCAGAAGACTCCTCAACCAGTCTAGACTTCTTGTTGTAGACTCGACAAGCTTTGCTAACGAGGGAGTACCCGACTAGTATCCCTTCATCAGCCTTTGCTGTGAACTTCCCATGGTGGTCCTTGGTGTTTAGGATGAACACCTTACAACCAAACACCCGAAGGTGTTTAACTGTAGGTGGTTTCCCAAACCAAAGCTCATGGGGAGTCTTTCCTAAAAACCTATGAATGAGGACCCGGTTTTGCACATAGCAAGCTGTATTTACAGCTTCGGCCCATAAGTAACTCGGGAGTGAGTACTCATTAAGCATGCTTCGTGCAACCTCTTGTAGAACACGGTTATTCCTCTCTACAACACCATTTTGTTATGGTGTTCTAGGAGTAGAGAACTCATGTCTATACCCTCTATTCTGACAAAATTCTAAAAATCTCTGATTTTAAAATTCACCTCCATGATCACTTCTAATTGTCTTAATAGTTAATGATTTCTCATTTTCTACCCTCCTACAAAAAGAAATAAAAACATCTACGGTTTGATCCTTATATTTAAA
>JAGFNQ010001356.1:129394-196547 GCA_024364735.1 Boesenbergia rotunda | reverse complement strand
CATAACTAGTAAGCACAAATGCTTAGTAAGGATCCTGTCCTACTCGCAAAATCCATACGAAAGAATATAACATGTACACATAATAAATCATAAGCATGAGTTCATCAAAGCATACTAAACATCTAAGTTTCTAAGCATGCAGTATCAAGTACCTTAAGCATACTCTTCACATATAATAAATGCTTTCAATGAATGTTTTCAAAACAATTCCATAATGGTAGTATTTAAAAATACATCCATATCATATTGGGCCCTGTTGTGTACCACATATCGCGTGGAACTATTGCGCGTTCCCTAATGAATTGGGGTAGCGAGCCACCAATTAATTAGAGTAGGACCCTTCCGTCCTACCGGAGCCATGACCTTACGTTAACATGCACCCCGGATTTGTTTAACGACCCCCTTACGAGTCGGGTACACAACTTCAAAAGTAAAATACTTATCATGCTTTTACATACATGCTAAGGAGTACTCCAAATCACTCTTACAGGACACACCACTCTTCAAGGGTGCTCAAGATCCCGGAGGGACACACCACACGACATAAGGGGTGCTCTTGATCCCATACTTAGTAGAGTATCCGTTCAAGCATTTTAACATATCACATGCAATTTCATAAGTGTGCCCCATGGGCTATAAGGCATGTTCATACATACATCATATTTCATACATGTTCATACATACATCATATTTCATACATGCATATACATATATCATATTTCATACATGTTCATACATACATCATATTTTGTACTTGCATATACATATTATCTTACTAAACATAATCATGTCCCGTAGGGTAGTTTAACCTTCACATACAATTCATGCAACTTATTAAACATAAAGCACATCATGAGATAATTATGCAACCCTAGACCCTAGTCCTTCTAGGGTTGGCCGAAACTCAAGGGTAGGGGAAAATTAGGGTTTGAACTAAATATTCACACAGACATTCATACAATCACCTTGTATACACTATCTTACAATACATCAAACATGGATATATTATAGGATAATTCAACCCTCACTAGCCCCTTTTTCTATGACTTGGCCGAAACCCATCCAAGCCCTAAACCCTAGTTCTTGTCATCACAAAATGAAGGGACACATCATATAGGTATACCCTAAGTTCCAATGGGTCTTCACATGCATCAAAGGGTAACCAAGGTCTCCTCTTGGGTGTTGGCCGAAACCTACACAAAGGTATAATCCTAGGTTTTGTTCACAACATTTTGAATAAACCACATATATATATACCCTAAGTTCCAAGGGTCTACTCGTGTAACAAAAAGGAACCAAGGCCTTCCCCTAAGGGGGTGGCCGAAACTTACAAGGGGTGAAACCCTAGTTTTTCTTCTTTTTTTTTGTTCATACCATCATGAAGAAAATCAATATACATATCTACTCTAAGTCTCAAAGGTCTTCTCATGTATCAAGGAAAGAACCAAGGCCTTCCCCTAAGGGGGTGGTCGAAACTTTCAAAGGCGAAAAAGTCCCCATTTTTGAAACAATCAAGGAGAATAATCACACCACAACTATTACACTGCAGGCGAGGGGATACTTACATCCTTTCGCTTGAATTTCTCCTTCTCTAAAATCTTAAGGTGCCCTTGGTTGAAGGAAGGTGAGTGTTCTCCTTCCTAGCACTTCTATAGAACCCTTGGCCCTAGTAGAGGGCAAGATCCTTGTAGAGTTCTTCCTCCTTCCAATTCCCTAGGGTTAGAACCCTAGGGTTGTGTTTTTTAGAAAATGAAAAGGGAGAAGGGGCTTGAGGGTTTCGGTGATGAGAGTGAGGAAGAAGAAGAGGAAGTTATTCCAACTTCTCTTTCCCTTATTTATACTTTTCTCATGAAGAGACATGTCTCTTCACTTCCCTAGCTTTTAACAAGCATGTCTCTTATTCCCTCTACATGAAATATGGCTTGGTTCATTGGTTATGACATGATTAATGCAACGAGGAGGTTCAAGGTTCAATCCTTGCCTCCTCCTTTCTACATCTTCTTTTTATCACCTTTTGCACTAATCCATATCAAAGCCCATTAAGCCAAGCCCATCATGAAATTTCATAATAATAATAATATTTCATGAATTCATAATATTTCATGATAATATTTCATGAATTCCATAATATTTCATATTCATGAATTCATAATATTTCATAATATTTCATGATAATATTTCATGAATTTCATAATATTTCATATTCATGAATTCATAATATTTCATAATATTTCATGATAATATTTCATGAATTCCATAATATTTCATATTCATGAATTCATAATATTTCATGATAATATTTCATGAATTCCATAATATTTCATATTCATGAATTCATAATATTTCATAATATACAATATTAATATTTTATGAATTTCCTAATATTTCATAATATTTCATATGGGAAATTTTGGGGTGTTACAAAAATAACATAAAACAATAAGATGTTTGTTTATACAGCCTTAGCTATCTTGGTTCTGACTTTGGGTCTCCAAAATTGTAACGCCCGCCCTTATATCTACTCTCGGGGCGGGGTTACGTACATTCAATCATATAGTAATATTTTTTTTTCTATTTCTATCTCCTAGCATGACATTAAAACAACAATGCAAGGACTTAAGAGAACTAGGTACTAAGCATGCTTGCAAAAATTATCAAGTGACATTATATAACATGATAGGTTCACATATTATTTCACACCATAATATAATCCAATAAATCAAGTATATAAAAAAAACCAGGTATATGAAAATTCCAAGTGTAACTATTATCATGCAATATCAATCCCAATCACTATCATTCATTGTCAAGGAGCATAACATAAGCATAAATATGTAGATATAGAAATCTTTCTTCCCGAGCCACCACCCCACACATCTTCAGCCTCCTGCCACTTCCTTCCATTTAAGTGTTATCTGCAGCATAAGACAACACATAAACTAGTAAGCATAAATGCTTAGTAAGGATCCTGTCCTACTAGCAAAATCCGTACGAAAGAACATAACATGTACACATAATAAATCATAAGCATGAGTTCATCAAAGCATGTTAAACATCCAAGTTTCTAACATGCAGTATCAAGTACCTCAAGCATACTCTTCACATATTACAAATATTTTCAATGAATGTTTTCAAAACATTCCATAATGGTATTACTTAAAAATACATCCATATCATATCGGGCCCTGTTGTGTACCAACTATCGCGCGAAAACTATTGCGCGTTCCCTAATGAATTGGGGTAGCGAGCCACCAAGTCATTAGAGCAGGACCCTTCCGTCCTACCGGAGCCACGTTAACATGCACCCCGGATTTATTTAACGACCCCCTTCCGAGTCGGGTACACAACTTAAAAGTAAAATACTTATCATGCTGTTACATATATGCTAAGGAATACTCCATATTCACTCTTATGGGACACACCACTCTTCAAGGGTGCTCATGATCCCGTAGGGACACACCACACAACATAAGGGGTGCTCTTGATCCCATACTTATTTGAGTATCCATTTAAGCATTTTAACATATCACATGCAATTTCATAAATGTACCCCATGGGCTATAAGACATGCTCATACATACATCATATTTCATACATGTTCATATATTCATCATATTTCATACATGTTCATACATGCATCATATGTCATACATGTTCATATATACATCACATTTCATACATGTTCATCATATTTCATCATGCATCATATTTCAACCACTTAACCTACCTTAGACCTGACAAGATTTGGTCACATAGGTCATACTCATATCGTAGAAAGTGGTAGCATGCTATCAATTAAGATTTCAATCAGACATCTCATTTAAACACCTCATACATAAACATATCAAAGCATGCTAACAATTAAGGTTTCCTTATCAACCATTCCATTTAACACCACACACATATACATATGATCATCCCCAAGCATAAACATATATCATAGGGTAGTTTGACCTTTACAAACCCTAGTCCTAGTGGGTTGGCCGAAACATCAAGAGTAGGGAAATATTAGGACTTTTGCATTAATCATTCACACATACATTTATTCAAACACCTTGTATACTTATCTTAAACATGGATATATTGTAGGATAATTCAACCTTCACTAACCCCTTTTTCTAAGCCTTGGCCGAAACCCATCCAAGTTCAAAACCCTAGATTTTGCTATCACAAAAATGTAGGGACACAACATATAGGTATACTCTAAATTCCAAGGGGTCTTCACATGCATCTAGGGGTAACCAAGGTCCCTTCTTGGGTGTTGGCCGAAACCTACACAAGGGTGTAACCCTAGGTTTTGTTCACAACATTTTGCATAAACCACACATATACATATATCCTAAGTTCCAAGGGTCTAATTATGTAACAAAAGAGAACAAGGCCTTCCCCTAAGGGGGTGGCCGAATCTTACAAGAACCAAAACCCTAGTTCTTCTTCCCTTTTGTTCAACTATCATGAAGGAAATCAATATACACATATTCCCTAAGTGTCAAGGGTCTAATCATGTAACAAAAGAAAACAAGGCCTTCCCCTAAGGGGGGTGGCCGAAACATACAAGAACAAAAACCCTAGGTTTTTGTTTACAACATGTTAAAGGATACCACATTCAAGAACTATTACACTGCAGGCGAGGGGATACTTACATCCTTTCGCTTGATTTCTACTTCTCTAAGATCTTAAGGTGCCCTTGGTTGAAGGAAGGTGAGTATTTCCTTTGTTTGCCTTCTCTTAGCAATCTTGGCCCTAGTAGTAGGCAAGAACCTTAAAGGGTTCTTCTTCCTTCCAATTCCCTAGGGTTAAAACCCTAGGTTTTCTTTTTCGAAAATGGAGAAGGGGAAAGCTTGAGTTTCGGTGGAGAAGTGAAGAGGAAGAAGAAGAGAAAGGGGAAGTTATTCCAACTTCCCTTATTTATACTTTTCTTATGAAAAGACATGTCTCTTCACCTCCCTAGCTTTTAACAAGCATGTTTCTTATTCCCTCTACAAGAAACATTGCTTGGTTCATTGGTTATGACATGGTGAATGCAACTAGGAGGTTCAAGGTTCAATCCTTGCTTCCTCCTTTTTATCACATTTTGCTCTAATCCATATCAAAGCCCATTAAGCCAAGCCCATCATGAAATTTCATAATATTAATTATATTCCATGATTTCACAATATTTTCATAATATTTCATGATAATATTTATGAATTCCATAATATTTCATATTTATGAATTCATAATATTTCATAACATTTCATGATAATATTTCATGAATTCCATAATATTTCATATTTATGAATTCATAATATTTCATGATACTATTTCATGAATTCCATAATATTTCATATTTATGAATTCATAATATTTCATAATATTTCATGATACTATTTCATGAATTCCATAATATTTCATATTTATGAATTCATAATATTTCATAATATTTCATGATACTATTTCATGAATTTCACCATATTTCATATTCATGAATTTATATATTTCCTAATATTTCATATGGGAAATTTCGGGGCGTTACAAAAATGGAACCATAGGTCGAACCGACGCCTACTGTTCCCTCGACGGGGAATGCGTCCTCACCTACTCCTATCGGGATAATGTACCTGATGCCAACCGGCTCCTCCGGTTGGACTTTTGTCGAGCAGTCCTTCGCCAGGACTTGGATACCAAGCTGTCCTTCACCCGGTGCCTAGCATTCCTTCGCCAGGTCTTCAGTCCCAAGCTGTTCTTCGCTTGGTGCCTAGCAGTACTTCGCTAGGACTTTTTACCCTGGCATTCCTTCGCTAGTGCCTAGCAGTCCTTCGCTAGGACTTTTTACCCTGACATTCCTTCTCCAGTGCCTAGTAGTCCTTCGCTAGGACTTTTTACCCTGCACACTTGAGTAGCATGTTAGATGACAAATAAGACTTAACTTTTGAACCCTTTTGCCATTATCAAAACTCAAGTTCGACTTGGGTGTTTTCTGCACCAACAATCTCCCCCTTTTTGATTTATGGCAATCCTGGTTCAAAAAGTTAAGTTAATCAGAGCAAGTAAAAATTAAATTTTGTTCACTCCCCCTGGAAGGAATCTCCCCCTAGATTCTTCAAAGCTTCGTGGGGTTTTTGAAAAATAACTTCTAAGTTTAAGGATGGATTTTTACTTAGAATAATTTTCAACAGAAAATAATTTTGGTTGTAGAATATTTAAGTTTGAATACTTAGAAAACTTAAGAAGGATTCTGAAAAACTTAAGTTTGAGTACTAAGGATAATTTTGACGCCTTATGTTTAAAGTACTCAAAGAAGTTTTGAAAACTTTAAGTTTTAAAGTACTTAGTGAAATTTGAAAAACTTAAGTACTTAGGAGTACTTTAGGGAAGTTTTGAAAAACTTAAGTACTTTAAAAAATGTTTTGAAAAACTTAAGTACTTAGAAAAGTTTTAAAAAGCTTAAGTACTTAGAAAAGTTTAAAAAAACATAAGTACTTAGAAAACTTTAGGCCTTAGACAACTTTAGTACTTAGACAAGTTTTGAAAAACTTAAGTACTTAGGAAAGATTTTAAAAAACATAGTACTTTTGAAAAATTTAGTACTTTGAAAAATTTAGTACTTTTGAAAAATTTAGTACTTTTGAAAAAGTTAGTACTTTTGAAAATTTTAGTACTTTTGAAAAGTTTAATTAAGTACTTTTTGAATAAAGGATAGAGTTTGAGTTAGAGAAAAATTTTTTAAACTCTCTCCTTTCATATCTCTCCCCCTTTGCCATATATCAAACACAAATAAATACAGCAGAAACAGAATAATTAAATTGTATAATGGAAATAACTTGCTGTACTGAACCAATTCATGATGAGAATCAAATCAATTTCAATTTTCTTTTAGGGACCTGTCTAACCCAATTAGCTACTTACTAACTGTTATAAATAGTAGTTTTCGCTAGGGTTAGTCAAGTTAAGTGTTCTGTTCAAGTTAGATTTTCTAAACTTGACACTTAACTTGATTACTGTGTAAGTTGTATTTAGTGCCCCAATTACTGCAGATGCACTGACTTAAAGCATCTTGAATTAAGGCAATGACCTAAGCATCTCAACCCTTTCTAAGTTATCAATCAAAAGTACCCTAAAGTGCTTATGAGATGCTGGCTTCTAAATCTATAGGTGCATGCAGTTCTAGGGTTAGGGCCTAGGCTAAGTCCATTTTCGAGAAAGCCCTAGTTTTAAAAGGGGTAGTTTTGAAAATAAGACTATGTAAAAAACTTTAGTTTAAAACTTTTCACAACTGAATAAAAGTTGATTTTGAAAGCATTTAAAAATTTCTTTAAAACTGATTTGAGTAAGAAAACCAATAGTAGACTGAACCTATTCTACCAAGCATAGTAAAGATCAGATACTCAAGTCAAATAAGTAGTCAAACAAAATAGGTTAACTGGTCAAACAGAGGTCCAGTAGAGTCAAACATGAGACAAGTTTTAGTTAAATAGTACAATTCTGAAAATAGTCTAACTATAAAGAAGGGCCAGTGTGGTCAGACGAGCCAGGCTGCCATGATCGAAATAGTGCCATCATCTCGTGATACTGTGCGTCTATGGCCTCCCTCTCAGCTCTAAGGGCGCTCATATACCCAGTGTAGTAGCCCAGATTTGTCTCCATATCTTCGGCATGATTTGCCTCCACTTCCTCTCCGAGGCTCTGGACATGCGTCTCCAGCCGTGTCACTCTCTCGTAGAGTGTCGGTGGAGGGGGCTCGTTTATGTGTGCTCGGACCTCTGCTGCCAGATTTGCAACGTCAACGTCTACCTCCTCGTCTGAGTCGATCTGCGCTCCAGCTCGCTATCGTCTCCAAGTCAAAACCCTGGTGGCCGATACATCTATACCAGCTAAAGAGAAGTTCCTAAATCCTATCTCGTCAAAATCGGTCATCTCGGTTATTTCACCTACGGTAATGTCATGACCGTGGTGATGAATGATGGAGGTGATGATGTGGCAGAAGGGGGTGCGTACCCGACCCTGACTCGTGACACTAGAGGCATGTAAGATAGCATGGAACATGTGAAGGCCAATGCCAATGTCTAGATGATGGATCAGGGCATACAGAAGGAAAGTATGGAAGGGTCGCATGGTCGCGACATCCCTAGTGGATAGTGGTAAGATGCATCGGACCAGAACTCTATACAGGGCGTAGTCCTGGACCTGAAGGTCAACGGACTGGAATCGTCCATCTGCGGGGAGTCTAGCTTCCCTATAGAAATAGGAGTGGAGAGTGTCTAGAGTAATGTGAGAGTAGGGAGGATCAAATGGAGGATTCCTAGGTGGATAGCAACAAAAGGTGGACTGGGAGGGTCGTAGTCCAAGGAATCGATTTAGCAAGGTAGGGGTGATCGACAGGGGTATCCCTTGAATAGTAGTGTTAAACATGAGATCGTTCTATCTAACTATGTTATTATAGAATTTGGCACATAAAGATGTATTAATGAATGAGTGCAAAATACTAGATTGTCTAGTTGATAAAAGTTTATGACATTCATGGCTAAAGGACAAAATTGGGTAAAGAAATGTCTATTAAGATAGCTAGTTTTGATAGGCTTGTAAGTCATTCGAGTGAATTTATTACACAGTTCTAGAGTCAGAAACCTAGGGTCGGGACTTGGTTCGGTACCAGGGTTCGCTTGGTTTGC
This sequence comes from Boesenbergia rotunda, assembly GCA_024364735.1. Lineage (NCBI taxonomy): Eukaryota > Viridiplantae > Streptophyta > Magnoliopsida > Zingiberales > Zingiberaceae > Boesenbergia > Boesenbergia rotunda. The sequence continues at coordinate 187,896 of JAGFNQ010001356.1, read as the reverse complement.
TCGGCGTTTTCTAAGTTGAGAGACATGCATTTATAAGAAATGAATTAAGAAAATAATTCTAAATGCAAAAGGAATTAGGAAAGTAATTCTAAATGCATAACACAAATCATACCGGGGAGGCATGGTTGAGATTGAGGAAGCATAAGTGTCACTTGATCTTCTTGGAAGGAAGGAAGGGAGGAAGGAGGATGGTTTTTGGTGTGGGAAGAAGAGGGGGTTCGGATGCCTTTTTATAGGCAGGTTATTGGGGGCGCCCGGGAGCTCCCGGGCGCCCGGGAGCTCCCGGGCGCCCGGGAGCTCCCGGGCGCCCAGGACAGTGGTCTCTTCCATGGCAGAGACTGGGGCTATTGGGGGCGCCCGGAGTGGCTCGGGCACCCTGGTCAGGCAGATTTTGTAGCTTTTGCTGCTTTGACTGCTATAGGGGCGCTCGCGTGGTTCCGGGCACCCTAGTCAAGGGATTAAAGGCAGCTTTTTGCCTTTAGAGAATAAAAAGTCATGGGGGGCGCCCGAGGAGTCACGGGCGCCCGGATGATGTGGGAAGTGATGTCTTGATGTTGTGTGATCATTTGACCATAGTTTAATTGGTTTGACCATGGTTTGAAGTGATTTGACTGCTTTGACTATGGTTTGACTGCATTGACCATGGTTTGACTACGTTGACCATGGTTTGACTAAGTTGACCATGGTTTGAGTACGTCCTGAACTACAAGATTAAAGCATAATATATTAACAGAATTTCAATTGAGTTTAATTTTACTGTCTCACCCAATCTAGGATTTTCAATCACATTAGCCTTATAGGTTTTGTGAAACAGGTTTTGGTAGGTAAAATTATTTTAAAAAATTATGATTTATTTTGAAAAACTTGAATTAATTTTGAAAAGAGAGTTTAAGTCTATAAGTAACTGAAAATTTGTGTTAGATTTGAATTTGACAAATAATAATTTGAATTTGAATTTTAAAAATTGGCTTCCAGGTCTTGGCGAGGCACTAGGCCTTCTTTGGCCGTAGCCTTATTGGATCATCAACCCTTTCCTTGACAAAGCCTTTTAATGAAATTTCATCTTCAAAATCAATCTTTGAAAAATTCTGGTCTAACTAGATTGGGTCTTGGATCGGTAGCTTCGGCTAGTTTCACCAGTCTAAAGAGACCAAGTATATTTGACCTTATTAGAATTGGTTTCCCTAACGTACTATCATCTCACCTCCACCCAATACTATGTTGTCAAGTTTCAGTTAAGTTTGTTCAGACCTTAAACTAACCATTCCTAAGTCTAAGCATGGTAAATTGCAGAAATTAAATAAACAATCAGTCGAGCAAATTACAATCAAGAATTAAGTTTTATCTAACAATAAATATAGTTTTTAATTTGGCTCCCCCTGGAATAAAGCCATGGTATTGGTTAGGCAAGATGTGAATCTTGTCCTTGGGGATCCAATACTGATTTCATCCAGTCGGTTTGTTCAGGCATAGTTTGGGTACCCATGCCTGAACTTTAGGTCTAGACTGGTTCAGTACAGCAAAATAGGATCTTTGTCTAGATTTGGTTCTATAGCCTAGTCCGGATCGATTTAGAACGGACTTCTGTTTTCAAAGAATCATGTCAAGACCCTTGGAACCAGAAGTGAATCATTCTAATGTCGATCTAAGATCCTTAACCTGAGTTTTCAGGGAGGAATTCTCTTTCTCAAGATTTTCAACTTGATTAGAGGTTCCTTCTTGAACCTTCTCAGTTAAGGGTTTAGAGTCAGCTCCCTCGTTCAGGAGTTTTACTTCCTGTCGGAGGGATTCGACTCAGAGTTTAGCTTTCGCTAAATCTCGAGAAAGATAAGATATTAACTCGTTTAATTTACTTCTAGTAAATCCACTTACCTTGATTTCGCCATCTTCTGAAAAGGTCAGTCTGCCGTCGTCCTGTTCTGATTCTGACTCAGTCTCGACTTCTTCTGTGGCTGTTAGTGCTAGTAGATTCGACTGTGGGACCTCATCTTCTTCTTCGGAGGAGGACTCGTCCCACGTTGCTTGAAGTGCCTTCTTCCTTTTATTCTTCTTGGTTTCCTTTAGGTTCAGACACTCCGTTTTGTAGTGACCCTTCTTTTTGCACTCGTAGCAGGTCACGTTGGGCTTGTTCTTTTCGTTTGCGGGTTTAGCTGGTTCATCCCTACTTCAGCTGACTTTCCGCTTGTTGGTTTGGTTCTTCAATTCTTTGTAGTAGTTTCGGGCCAGTCGGACCAGCTTAGGTCGATCTCCTTCTTCGTCTTCTGAGTCTGAGTCTGAGTTAGACTCGGGTTCAGGTTGAGGCTTCTTCTTAGTTGTCCTTCCAGTTTTACCTGCAATAAAGGCAATACCTTTCTCGGCTAGATTGCAGTTAGTCTGTTCATGCAATTCTAATTCAGAGAATAATTCATCTAATTTTATTTTTGAAAGATCCCTTGAAACCTTGTATGCATCTACCATAGATGCCCACAAGGTGTTTCTTGGGAAAGCATTTAAAGCATACCTTATTAGGTCACGGTTTTCAACCTTGTGACCAATGGTATGTAGACCATTCATTAGTTCTTGAATTCGGGCATGAAGCTGAGCTGCTGTTTCGTTGTCGGTCATTTTGATGGTATACAGTTTGATCAGGAGCAGATCTCTCTTGCTGATCCGAGTGTCTGATGTTCCTTCGTGCAGCTCGATCAGTTTTCCCCACAGCTCCTTGGCACTGTTGAAAGGGCCCACCCGGTTCAGCTCCTCTTTTCTTAAGCCACATTGAAGGGTCTGGGTCGCCTCTGCATCTGCTTCAATTTTCTGTTTCAGAGCGGTGTCCCACTCTGTGTAGCTTTGAGGTACTCCTTCAGCATTTCTCGGAATCTCCAATCCGGACTGGATGATTATCCACATGTCCACATGAGTTTTCAGGTGGACCTCCATTCTGCTCTTCCAGTAGGAGAAGTCTTCTCCACTGAAGAGAGGTGGTCTTGCGGTGCTGAAGCCTTCTTGCATGGCCATTTTTATCTGAAATGAAAACTAGACACACAAAAAAAATATCCCAAGACTTGGTCTTGGATTAGTAGTGCGGGATAAAAGAAAAAAAATATTTGTCGAGGGGTGTTGCACCAGCCTCGATCAACGAGAAGAAATTCGAACGAAAAAGAAATATTAGAAGAATTTCGAACGGCAAAAAATAAAAAAATTTTAAACAAATCCGAAAAATTTTCAAACTGGTGGTTGCACCAAATTTGAACTTCCCCGCTCTGATACCACTTGTTGGATCGAGAGAAACGATAGAGGGAGGTAAATATTGTTAAACGCTTTTCGGATGAAAACTAGAGCAAGTACGCAGCGGAATAAAATCAATCACGAACACGGTGGTTTTACTTGGTTCGGAGCCTAGGTCGACTCCTACTCCAAGGCCCACGGTCGTTGACCGTTTTTTACGGGCAATTCTATAAGTGCGCAAAACATTTACAGAGAGATATTACAAAAGCAGTATAGTAAACTTAAAAGTAACTCTTCTTTTACCGACGTCCGATGTAGATTGAATTTTCGGAGCAACGGGACGTCGTCGGCGCTTGAGTCTCGAGTTGGGAGGTTTCCGGATTAGAGCGCGGGAGCAGAAGAGCATGATTGCGTTGAATGAATTGTTGTTCGAAGCCTTGGGGTCGAGGGCCTATTTATAGCCCCTGGGGGCGCCCGGGACGTCGGGGGCGCCCCCCCACGTGTCAGCCGATCCGCTTCCCTCTCGGTCAGCTTTGATCCCCTAAAACATGGGATCAGGCTTTGATGGGGGCGCCCTGAACGCTGGGGGCTCCCGGGTTGACCGGGTCTCTTCTTATCTGTTGGCTTCGATGGGATTTGCTTCGTTAGCTTCACCTGGGGGCGCCCGGACCATCCGGGGCGCCCGGGAGCAGCGGGGGCGCCCGGGAGCACGGGGGCGCCCTGCCCATGAGCTGCAGACGCAGTTCCTTTGCTTCAACTGTTTGTGTTCACCTTGGGGGCGCCCAGGACACTCCGGGCGCCCTACTCAGCCTTTGCCTCACTCCTTTGAGGCTCTCTGAGCTGCAGACACTCGTTCCTTCGGTCCTACTTCCAGGGTTAGTCCAAAACAACATAAAACAATAAGATGTTAGTTTATACAGCCTTAGCTGTCTTGGTTCTGACTTTGGGTCTCCAAAATGGAACCCTAGGTCGAACCGACGCCTACTGTTCCCTCGACGGGGAACGCGCCCTCACCTACTCCTCTCTGGAGAATGTACCTGATGCCAATCGGCTCCTCCGGTTGGACTTTTTCTCAGCAGTCCTTCGCCAGGTCTTGGATACCAAGCTGTCCTTTGCCCGGTGCCTAGCATTCCTTCGCCAGGTCTTCAGTCCCAAGTTGTCCTTCGCCTGGTGCCTAGTAGTCCTTCGCTAGGACTTTTTACCCTGACATTCCTTCTCCAGTGCCTAGCAGTCCTTCGCTAGCACTTTTTACCCTGGCATTCCTTCGCCAGTGCCTAGCAGTCCTTCGCTAGGACTTTTTACCCTGCACACTTGAGTAGCATGTTAGATGACAAATAAGACTTAACTTTTGAACCCTTTTGCCATTATCAAAACTCAGGTTCGGCTTAGGTGCTTTCTGCACCAACAGGAAACAATTGAGGCATCTAGATTCTTTACTATATTTTGAAGATTCAAGTGGCACGCAATGAAAAAAATCTACAATGAGAAACAATGGCATGCAAAAGCAAAAAGAAACAAATTTTTGTGCCAAAGTGAAGAAAAATTTTTTTGTGGAGCTAACTTGGATCGGAAAATGATGTGGATCAAGAATTGGGAAGTTGAAATTATTGAAGTTAAGATTAGCAACACTTTCCTTAAGTCTGAATTGAAGGCTGTAAGTTTGAGCAGAAGCTGAACACAAGCTGAGAAAATCTGAAGCTAAGAAAAATCTGTGCCAAAAGAAAAAAATGCTATGGAACATGTTTCGGCCACTCTGCTAGAGGATGAATTGTAGTTGTGTTAACTTGAAACCAATGCAAAAATTCTGTGCCAAGTGAATTCAGTTGAAGAAGAAAGAAAAATCCGAACCAAGGTGGAAAGGAAATGGTCAAGTTGGCACAATGATCAAGTGTGTTGAAAAAGAAAAAAAAAGAGAGAAAGATAGTTTTGATCAGAGCTGTGAAGCAGATTCTCTAGAAGCTGAATTGCCACTAATCTGAATTGAATTACAGCTGCACAGTTCGATTGCAGCTAGTCTAAAAAATGCTGGGAAGGATTCAAAAAGGGCTGGATTGTTTTAATAGAAGTTGAGTTGAAAAGGGCTGCTGACAATGATTGAGAAATCCACTCTCACCAGCTATCAGAAATCCTGAAAAGCATGCAGCTGTGCAGATCAGTTGATGGAGATGAGAAAGTCAGCTAGCCTAAGAACAGAAAAATATGTGCTAAAGTGCCAAGGTGGAAGTGGCACGTGAGTGAGAAAATTGGTGCCCAAGTATCAAGTAGAGTTTCATTTTTATGAATCTTATGCATGTGGAAATGCAAGTAGCTGAACTGAGTGAGTCCACTGCTAATTAAAACAGAAAAATTGTGGCTGATTGGATTTCTCAGATCAAAACAGAAAAAAAACAAAGAAATGCAGTGAAGTGTCGTGGCTAAGAAGGAAATGCAGTGTATAAGTCCACTTAGTGAAGCATTTAAATTCTCCACCATTATTGATGTTAATTGTTTGAGAAATCAGAGACTTGAAATGAATCTGCCGTGGAGCTGAACTTGAAACAAAAAAAAAAGATTGATAGAAGTGTGCCAACTAGAGAAGAGTATGTATCAAGAGTGAGTTGCAAGAGTTGTTTAGTGAGGGTTGTATGTGGAGCATCTAATTCCCTACTTGTTACTTGATGTCCCAAGTTCTCTGATGCAAAATCTAATCCGAAGTGCTCCATTAGAAGATTTGAGAGCAAAGAAAAAAAAAGAAAATAGTTTGAAGAAAAATTGTGAAGCAATTTCTTTATTTGGGGTCATTTGAATTCTCCACTACTATTTGATTGCTAGGATGGATTGGAGTTGATTCTGAGAAGGACTTGGGAGCTGAGCACATCATGACTGAACAGAATGAAGATCAAAAATCGAAAGTAGCAGCTGACAATAAAAAAAAAAGAGAAAGAAGCAAAAATGACACACAAGAGCAAATTGGCACATAGAAACCAATAGAGTTTTCTTTATCCAAATCAAAGGCCATATCCAAATTCTTACTCCACCACACAAATCTGATTTAACTAGAGGATTATAAAGAGAGCAAAGTACATTCTGAATATTCTTGAGCACTCAAGTTTTCCACTTCGGCAATTCTCTATTTTCTTTACTTTTACTCCAATTCTTACCATTTTCTATGTCTTTCACTTGTTTTTGTAGATGTGGATCCTAATCATGAATAATGGTAGAGAGTAGATAACAAGCAAGCTTATGGTAGTGCAAAAAGCATATGTGTTTGAGTGAGCTCCACTTTCATCATGAACTCAGAACTTAGGAAGAGAGCCACCGAAAACTCCCCTTGAAAGGCTAGTGAGTTAAATTCATCTCAATGAATCATGAAGGATGAAAATGCTAAGTTGTTGATTTAAGAACGAGATACTAATCTATAGAGCTTAGATTTTTGAGAATTGACAACCTTAGGTAATTTCTTTTCAATTGCTTCTATTTATGTTTGAGAAAATCTAGGGGATACATATTTAGTAGTTTTCGCAAGACGCTCAAGCTTAAGTGTAGGGGAGTTGATAGGTATCATTTTGTTGATCACTTTAGACTATAAAATCCATGTTTGACCCATATTTTACATGCTTAACCTTGAATTTACCCTCGGATCTATAGATTAGTCTTATTTTGGGCTTTATTGCAAATCTTTACACATTTGAAAGATTTTCGAACTTAATTGTGAATCTATGTTTGCAGGCTATGAAAGGATCATGGACCGAGGTCAAGAATGGTCAGGATCAGGCTCAGATCATGGCGATCAAGCTCTGGAGAACTGTGAGTCGTTCATTCAGAAGTTAAGCAGATCTCAATCATCCAGGGTAAATCAGATGGATCCCAGCTGAGGAAAGGTAGATCTGACCTTCATAATGAGATCTGGAAGTTTAGGGGTAAATCGTAGAAGATCCAGCCGTTGGATCAAGCCAAGAGGATCTAGACAATCCATTCTAGAAAAGGGAAGATCTGGACCATCCACCACTGATCTGGTGAATCCGAGTAGGGGTTAAGGTTAATCAAGCATTTGGATCAAGATCTGAAGGTTTCATCAAAATCAGAGATCATTTGACCGTTGAATCAAGCTCGGGAGGATCTAAACTGTCCATTCAAAGATCAGGTTGATCTGAGCCATCCGTTGCAAATTTGGAGGATCTGAGCTACTGGGAGGCAGATCCTGACCCTTGATCAACATCATCAAAGTTTGGTTCAGATTGGATAAAGATCAAGCGTTGGATCTATCCTGAACAATCTGAGCCGCCCAATTCAAACTATTTAAATCAAAAACTTCCCCAGGTCTCAGCGTCGCGTGTTCACCGTAGCGTTACTTTCATCGATTGTTCTTCGTGTTTTCTTCAAGATTTTATTCATCTAAGGGGCGCGACCACTCAATTCTTCCATTAGATCAAGTTCCAGGTCATTGGGAAGATCTCTCGGAGAAGTTCCAGCTCGAATTTTGCCCAAGAAACAGAGCTGATGTGAGGTTTCCTCAGTTCTGCCATTTGCTTCCTTTGGATCGGTTGTGCACCATTTCCATCCACCTGAGTAGTTCAGAGGGGTTCCCTGGATTGCTTGGATCATCCACAAGCTTCAGCGCAATCAGACACAGCTGAATCAAGGAATTCAAATGGGGATTTCAGATTGAGCATAGTTGCGCTAGGATTGATTCGCAGAGGCAGTTTCCCAACGATTTGTGGAGCTTAAGGGTTTGAGGCTCACCCTTGTGTGACGGCAAGGAGTTCTTGAGCTAAGGAAGGGATTGAGGATTAGTTTCAATTATGGGATTTTCAGTTATTAGCTGTAATTTTCATTTCTGCAGTTCATTTTCAGTCTGAATTTTGTATCGGCTGCTTAGTTTTCTTTTCCAATTCGATTCTGTCTTAATTAGGTTTAAATTCTGCAAGTTAAGTAAACATAGTGCTTGTTAAGTGAACAATTGTATCAATTTCAGTTTATTTCCTATTTAGTTGCTTGCGTTTTAGTTTTGTTCAGCTCCTTCCCTGCGTATCAAGTTTTCATCCTGCATATCAGCTTTGTTTACCTACGTGTCACTTAGTTTTTTTTTAATAGGGTTTAAAACTTAGTTTTTCCTCTGAATTTACATTGCAATTTGCTTCAGTTACATTGCAATTGGTTTCATTTGTTGCGTATCAGCTGTTATTTCTGCTAATCAGATTGTTTTTGTATCAGTTTCCCTTCGGCAGTGCTTCAGTCTCCATTTCTGCAATTTAGTGTTTAATTCTGCATAATATTTGTTTCTGAAACTCAGCTTAATTGCCCGTGTATCAAGCTATTAGATGTTGCCTTGTATCGAGTAAAGATTCAGCCATTGATTAGTACTAAGTCAGCTCAATTTTAGTGAATTACTCCACTTGAAAACAACTTCCATTGCTATTCAGTTTGTGCCTAAATTCTGATCTCCATTTCTGCACTTGAGTTCAGCTTTGAATCCTTGTTTGACTTCCAATTCATTTTTGACCTTCAATCCTGATTTCTACATTCTGTTGTTGCATTCCTGCAGTAGTTTCGGCATCAGCTTGTTCCTGCATTGATTTAGTATCAGGTTTCGGCAATCAACTTTTCTATTCTGCATATCATGTTCATTTAATTTCTGCAAGTTTGTGTCAAGTGAAAACTTCTTTCTGATTAGTGGTTAGCTTGTTTGGCACTTAGTTGTTTTGATGTTTCAATTTAGTTGAATTAAACACACTTGGCAGTTTGTATTGTGCTCGGAATCAATTTGTTTTACATCTCATTTGTTTCTGAATTTCCATCTCTACTTCTGCAATTCAGTGAATTCTTGTAATTAGTATCATGTGAAGTCTCAGGATTGGATTTGTATTGGATTGTTTATAGATTCTTTGCATTTGGTTTAACTTGAGTTTAATTTTGGAAGCAAGTCTTTGCATTAGTTTCAATCGAAAGTCAGCTGCTGTGTTGCTTCATTGCTTAGCATTGGTTTTGCATTTGAAATCAGATTCGTTTTCCAAAAATTGGTTAAGTGCTTTAGTTGAGTAAGTGGTCCATTGGTTGAGTTATAACTTGCTATCACTTGTTAAGTTCCATAGTTAAGTTTCCTTCTCTTTCCCTTGTGTTTTCATTTCTGAATTGCAAACCAAACCCAGAATTTATTTGAAACCCAAAAATATCAACGACACATAAACTCGAGCTAGAATCAAACAATCTCAACTAGCCCTAGGAAAAATACGACCAGTGGCCCCTTTACTACATTATCATCTTTGCTAGCAAAAAGGTTTTCCAGCTTTTCACATATCTAAATTTTGAAACCCATATTTGTGATACCTAGTTCGGGTCCATCAGCCATATGCAACATTAATCCAGTTCTCAATGTCATTCATAAGGTAGTATTGTATCCTACCTTTCCAATAAGCGAAATCGTTCCTGTCGAAGATGGGTGGTCGTGCGGTGGAGTATCCCTCTTGAAACGCCATTAAACTTTGTTCCGGTAGACGGTTAGTTCTTCCGAAACACACCGGCTCTGATACCAATTGAAGGATCGGTTCTGGTGTGCAGAGGGGGGGTGAATGCACTTTTTCGTACTTTGATCTCTACATAATTGTTAGCGCAGCGGAAATAATATGCAAAGGAAATCAAAACAATGCTAACAAAAATATTTTTACTTGGTATCCACCCAGATGGGTGACTAATCCAAGGATCCACACCGCGAGCACTACTTTCACTATGGAAAAATTCTCCTTGAGGTGAAGAAACCTTTACAGTTGATCTTCCTCCTTATAGAATAGAGAAATATGAGAGAGGAAGTATGAAAAGCTCTTCAGACGAGCAGCACTTCGACGCTGTACGGAACCATACTGTCCACGTGCAAAAAAGTGCTCCTTTTATAGGTGAACAGGACAAACTCGCAGTCTGTCCAGCCCCACACCAGTCGACTGCCCCTAGGGCAGTCGACTGACCTAACATTAACGGCTAGCCAACTGCTAGTTTCGGGGTATACCAGTCGACTGCCCAAATGCCAGTCGACTGGTCCGAGGCCGCAAACTTTCTATGGGTTTTGGCAGTCAACTGCCCCAGGGCCAGTCGACTGCCCTGCTTCACAGCTCAGCTCCAGCCACTCCGGACCTTTTCCTTCACGTGTGCCTTCAGGTCTGCTCCCTTAGCTTGCCCCTTGAAGTCCTCTTCCTTTGGCTATCGTCCTCGGATGCGCACGCAAGCCTTCCCATGGCTTGCCTCCATGCCACCCTTCACATGTGCCCTTGAAGTCCACTTCCCGGCTTGCCCTTGAAGCTCTCCTCCCTCGAATATGTCCACCATGTGTGATTCTCCAAGTCCTGTAAACTCAATCACACACATCATGTAGCGACCCCGCCTTCTCTACCTTAGACGGACCGCTACTTGTCTACTTCTTGACTCTAATGCACGACTAAAAATGCTGAACTTTCCTTTTTGTTGTATTCAATCTATCTAAAAATGATATTCTAACTTTAATAGTCATGCATGATACAATGGCACATTACTAGCAATTCTAACCATTTAAACTCATCACACAAGGTTCTATAACATTACTAAAGCACTGTGGAATATGCATGCAACTTTTCTAAGCATATTTCAAGCAATAAGACTTAATTCGAAACTAACAACATCTTGGCACATGCAATAATATTTCTAGAACTTCATAGAATGTAAATCTTACTTTTCTACCGAATTTACAAGCATTTTAAGTACAATTAGGACCTAGTCCAAAAGGGAATAATAATAAGCTCAAGAATAAGTCTAAAATGCAATGTATCCACCTGTTAAACTACTCATGCCCTTGCTCATCTAGTGCATTCACAAAAGTATGCATACTAATTGAAATGACATGGAATCTTCGCTCTACAAAATTGAGCATGTAAAACTATCCGAAGCATAAATGTTTAATAAACTCCATAACACAATAACTTGGAATTTGGAAATCTTAAACATTGCATTTCAAATAAGCTAAACTATCTCGTCCCAAGGATCTCTCCAAGGTCAGCCACCACACACACGTCACTCAGCACCGCCTCGTCGCCTTCCTTCAGAATTACTTGTCTTTACCTTTACCTGCAGTAAGAGGAAATGCAACTAATAAGCATAAAGCTTAGCAAGTACTATCTAGCTCACAAAATCTCGAAATGTGCAGGCATGCTTTTTAAACAATATGGAATCACATGAGATACTTTTGTGCTTAAAAAGAAACACCAAAACATGTATAACTCAAAACATGCATACTCAAGCATTAATAAGTCAAATCACATGAGATACTTTTATGCTTAAAAGAAACACTAAAACATGTATAACTCAAAACATGCATACTCAAGCATTAATAAGTCTTAACTCACTTTTTCTTGGCTTAACATGAAACTTTAGCAATTCTTTAACTTTAAATCTTTCTTTAACTTTTAGAAAACTTCCTTAAACTTTATGAAAACTTTGCTAAAGCATATACTTGAAAATAATAACTCACTTGGATCCACTTAAGACGTAAGTACCATCTTATGCGCGTTCCCTAAAAGGTTGGGGTAGCGAGCCGCCAATCCTAATAGAGCAGACCTTGGTCTACCAGGGCCAAGACCTTGGAATTGGACACCTGGATTTCTTTAACGACGCCCTTGGACGCCGGGTACTGGCCTTAGAAAATAAAATAGCTTTTCTTTCTTTTCTTTCTTATCTTTAAATGCCTTGGCATTTTATCGAACACCTTGTGTGCCCAAATCCCTAAGTCTTGACTTTTGGGGATTTCGTAAGGCCTTGGCCTTCTCTTTTCTTTTTCTTTATCTTTCTTTTCTTTCCTTATAGATTTCCTAGACCCTAAACTCACATAGGATACTCTATCAAATATATATAAGCATATAATGAACTAAGATCACATGCAAAATCTTGAACAAAAAGGAAATATCTCTTTTAAAACTTTCAAGGGAAAATTCTTGCGGAAAACCGCCTCTTACTGCAGGTGAGCAGTACTTACCTTGATTTCTTGGACTTACAACCGAAATTAGACGACTAGGGCTCGGGTGAAACTTGAGATCTCTACGAACCGTCCGCGCCTACGTGTTCTTCTCGTCGAGACGAACGAAACGCTCCGACCCCCTTGAGATTCCCTTAGCCGACGCCCCTTAGGAGAGGAGAGGAGGAAAGAAAACCTAGGTTCCCTTTTGTTTTCGCCGCCCCTCCCTCGCCCCCTTCTCGCACGCAGCCGAAAATTCTCCTCCAAGGGTTTCACGCGACTTAAGCGGGGTTTAAATACCTCTTCATGAAAAACGTAACTACTCTATAAAATTATTTCTCTCCACCTTTTGTTGTGCTTGATACCCTAGCCTAGCCGGTCACTTGCGCGCCCTTAAGGGCTTGCTCCTCTTGTGGTCGCGAGTTCGAACCCCCTGCTGCCCTTTAAAGTTTTTCCTTTTTTAAAAATACTAAACGGACTCGGAAAATTCCATAAATATATTCTAAAAATTCCTAAAAATATCTAGAATATTTCTAAAATATTTTTAAATAGTTCTAAGGACTTTAAGGACTTAAAATGAAAATTTTGGGGCGTTACACATCAAATACAACATAACACTCTAACCTTAAACATATTCACCCACACTCATCAAAACCATGATCTTCCAATCATTTAAGGGATGATTGCCTCAACTCTTCCAATAGCAACAGTTCAGAGAAATAAAGAAAAGAAGGAAAAGCTTAGGCTCACTCGATGAATCTTCCTCCTAGTCGCTCCCGATCTTCCTTCCTTGCGTAGATGACTTTGGATCACCTCTGAAACACCCCCTGAAGCTTCCTTGAGGCCCTTGGATGGCCCCAAATCAAAATCCCCAATCCAATGGGGTGAATCCCCTTATATAGATAGGGGCTGGAAACGGACACCTAACACAGGTTGAGTCGTTGGGTACGAGCACCCATGTCGAGCGAGGTGGCTTTTGAGGGGGGTGGACATGGGTCATGTCATTGGGCACGACTGCCCGTGTCCCTTGCGGTGAGTGGAGCATGACCCGTGTCGATGGGCACAGGCCACCATGGTAGGACCGTTGTGTAGAACACAACTCGTGTCGACGGGCATGGGAACCTGTGTTCGGAGTCTGGAGTCTCTGACTTGATTTTCAATCATCATTTTTGCTTTGTTTTGTATCCTATCATACAAAAATGAATGAGAGCAGTACTTCAAAATAGAATTATATCAACATCAAGCATGAAAATTGAATATAATGGAATTTGTGCATGCAAAGTAGGTCCAAAAATGTCGTGAAAACATAATGAAAACTCTCTATACAACACGTTAATCAAGAACCTCTCAATAAAATGGAATATAAAAAAAATATTATAAGAAGCAGCCAAAACCATGTTAAATGAATATACTCTATCTAATCACTTTTTGTACCAAAGCAATAAATACAACATGTTATATCTAACATAGAATTTTAATTAATAAATTTTATAATAAAATCCCTTATGAAATTTATTATAATAAAATACACCATTTAAATTACTTGAAATATTTTGATGTAAAGTATATATATTAAATATTAAATACTACTTTGGAAAATTTACATCTAAATCAACAATTGGAATTTTTCTAGGTTACTCCACAACTAGTAGGTCTTATACAATCTATAATGAAAGCACCATAAAAGTTGAAGAAATAATCAATATTATCATTGATAAAGAAAGTAATCCTCTACCAATATTAATTTAAATAATGAATAAAATGCTAGAAATCTAGAAGATGATGAATTATGACCTAACTCAAACATAAATAAACTAGAAGAACCAAATGCTAATCCTAAAATAAGAACACCTAGGTTAAGATCCAACCATCCAATTGATCAAATTTTAGATGACCCAAATCTTGTAGTTCGAACTTGATCATCTTATAAAAACTTAAGTCAAATATCCCTAATATCTAAAATTGAACCAAAACCTATAAAAGTAGCCCTACCTAACCCTGACTAGATAATTGAAATGCAAAAAAAAAAAAAAACTAGCCTAAAAGAAACTATGTTTGAGACCTAGTGCCTATGCAAAAAGATATACCCATCATTGACACCAAATGGGTCTTTAGAAATAAACTAGAAGACAAAAGTAAAATTGTTAGACATAAAGTCCAACTAGTAGTTAACGGGTTTAGCCAAGTAGAAGGACAAGACTATGATGAAATCTATGCACCTATAACGAGACTTGAATCCATTAGATTGTTGCTACTCTATACATCATATACAAGATTCAAAACTATATCAAATGAACATAAAGTCCACTTTTTTTAATGGGTTCATTAAGGAAGAAGTCTACGTAAGTCAAGCACTAGGATTTAAGAGCCTTGACCACTCAAACCATGTCCTTAGGCTAAAGAGAGTCTTATATGTACTAAAATAAGCACCTAGAGCCTGATATGAAAGTTTGTCAATCTATCTAATATCTAAAGAGTTTAGCCAAGAACAAATGACTCATTCTATTTATTAAAACCCTAGAAAATATATTTTTGAAGTCTAAATCTACGTAGATGACATAATCTTTGGCTCAACCAATATAAAATTCTTTAAAGAGTTTATCAAATTAATGAAAAATGAATTTAAAATGAACCTAGTAGGTGAACTTAACTTTTTCTTAGGCTTACAAATAAAACAAATTAAAGAAGATAAGTATGTCTTTCAAATCAAATATGCTAAGGAATAAATTAAAAAAATTTAGAATGAAAAATTCTAACGAAATTAATACACCAATGTCAACAAATGTAAAAATAGACAATGGTCCAGAAGGAAAATCAGTTAACCTTAACTACAAGTCAGCTTGATATTTTATTTGCAATAGGTATGTGTGTTAGGTATCAAAATGTGCAAAAGAATCACATCTAAATGTTGTAACAATAATGCTTAGTTATATCAAAGGCACAATAAATGTAGGAATTTCATATCCTAAAATAACCAACACTGACCTAATAGAATACTCTAAATCAGACTATGCTGGGGTAAACTAGGTAGAAAAGATACAAGTGGCAATTGCCAATTGTTTGGTTAAAGTCTAGTCAATTGGTGTAGTTGTAAGCAATACTGTATTACATTATCAATTACCGAAGCAGAATATATAGTAATGGGAGAATGTGTAGCTGAACTACTATGGATGATGCATACACTGTAGGACTTTTAATTAAACTACACAAACACCAAAGTCCTAATTGACAATATAAGTTCAATTAATTATTAAAAAATCCAATACACTATTCAAGAACTACGCACATAAAAGTGATACATCCCTTTGTAAGGGATCACATACCTAGGAATGACATTATACTTGACTATGTTGAGTCTAAGTCAAACCTAGTAGACATCATCGCTAAATCCTTACCTGAAGCTATGTTCAACACACTCAGAAAACATCTAGGAATGTGCAAGTAGAATAAGATATTTTTATTCTATAGTTTCTTTCAAAATTCATATTCTTCAAAAATACATATTTTTCAAACTAATTTTTTTCAGAAACATGTTTTTCAAAATCTATATCTTTCGGACTTATATTTTTCAAAATATATGGTTTTTAAAACCTATGTTTATTTCAACCCTATCCTTTTCAAAATTTATGTTGAACGGATATAGCCTAGGTTTTACCATAGAAAGCTTAAACCTAGAGTTAGACAACCAGTGTCCCAGGAGTACACTAAGGCTACCTTGCTTGTATACTGAAACACTTAGAATGATATGAGATACATAAGGTCAAGCATGATTTTCACGCCCCGAGATCGATGGAACCGCTAATCCAATATAAAATCCAACAGCATCTTCCCTGTTCGACGGATAATTTACACATACATACAAAATATGTAGGTAATATATTGGTCTCAGATTTCAAAACAGATATATAACATAAGGAAATAAAAGCATCACAATAATGAAAATCGTAAAACTCACCTGAGCTGCCCTTTTGGCAGACGCGCAGTAAAAACAACCACACAAAACCCAATAGAGGACTCAAAAATATAATATCGCATGATTGAATCAAGATACAAGTCCATGATATAAAGATGAATACAATGCAAAGAGTATGCTATAAAAAAAATGAAACACGCGGAAGCACCCATCAATGGAGTCATGGGGACCCGGGACTAGCAACTGGGCTCCTTCGGCGACCTATCAACCTGAAAATAAAAATATTGTAACAGGTTGTGAGTCCAAGTGGACTCTGTAGGTATAGAGAAAGATATGCATGGTTGAATAACTAGCTGAATAAGCTACAGAAACAACAGGATACAGTCTCAATAGAAATATCAGAATATGCCTAACTGAAAGTAACAAATGACTGTACATACCAGAAATCAACCTATCCTGATCAAAAAGGATTCGTATCATACGAGCAAGTGTACGGACATCAAACCACACAAATGGTATATCTTGTATATGCATGCCAAACATAAGCAACAAATAAATGTAGCAATCACAATCAAATACACAATGCATTATATGCACATGATGTAATGACATGGTCATCTTTGACACCAGTCCAGCCACCGAGGCATGTCATATGCATCGGCCGAGTGGGCAGAGCTGTGACACTATCCACACTCTGTCGTCACAGCTCCTGAGTGACCGAGTGGACAGGATGCTGGTGGAGCTCTCGCTCCGCCCGATGTATATATGGGGGTGATATCTCTCTTATCTCCTCTGGTCTATGGGAAGAGGAAGGATCCCTGCTTGCTGTCATGCTCTGAAACCACTACCCATGAGCAGTCAAGTGGAGCCATACAGAGCAAATGCACACACCCAACAATATCCACTAACCTATGAATGATCGTGTGTGCATATCATGTACCAAGTGATGGGCTCAAACCATAAGGGAGTCGATGGTCGCCGGCATGAAACGATGCAGCCATGGTGGGAACGACTCTACTCATGCATCCCCTACCAGGTTATCAATACATAACTCAACCTAACATGTACAGGTCGAAAACATATATCATATCCTAATCATCATACATCTAGGTACATATGCAAGTATAGTTAGAATCAAATCAATGCAACCATACAATGGCATGCTACACTATCTACGTACACATGCTCACACAGATACTGCATAGAATCAGATAGCAATAAACGAGATTGTATGGAAAGAAATCTAGATCATATCTAAGAGCAAACATAAGTATCAAGCAGGATAACAAACGATAGCAGATTAAGGTAAATAAAACCTACTGCACATAATATAAACTAGTCATGCATAAAGATAAAGTGGATCTATAGAAACAAGTATGAAGTACCCGCCTCCAAATAGAAGAAGTCCGTATCGAATGAGAAGAGAATCACCCACCAATAATCCGCCACAATAAATCTAAATCAAGTCCCTGTATCAAAGGGCATGTTTAAATAACTATCACATAAAATGATAAATAGCTAATAAATCCCTAAACAAGATTAGGGTTAACCTAATCAATCCCTTAACAATTAATTACCTCTGAATAAATGAATGATTTCTAATTACCCTATGTAATTAAGATTAGGTTCATTTTAGGTTTAAATCAAATTCAACTTCATCAAGTTTAGGCTATTAGGTTTAAATCTCAAATTAAAACTAACCTCACCCAACCATTCAAAGTATCATTTGACAAAACCCCACACGATCCCAACACTAAGCTAACAAAACTAGTGCAAGCAGATCCAATAGATCAAATGATGAACCGCACATATTGGACTAGGTTTAATTCCATTCAAGTGGCACATGGTAAGGATAATCAAAATTCAAAAATTAAGCCATGATCTACATCTATTCGCTAAATGAACATATTTCATTCCACAAGCACATCTTGCTTAACCAAACACAAAAGTGCAGGACCATCATGTTGGTGCACGCAGCATCTAAGTCAAACCTGAGTTTTGATAATGGCAAAGGGTTCAGAAATTAAGGTGTAAATGTGATCTAACATGCTTACTGAGTGTGCAGGAAAAGTCCTAGGTACACTAGGCAAGAAGTCCTAGCAAAGGGTTGGGAAAAGAAGTCCTGGTCGAGGACTGGGCAAGAAGACCTAACCGGAAGTCGGGCAAAGAAGTCCTAGTCGAGGACAAGGCAAGAAGTCCTGGCAAATGGCTGGGCACCGAAGACCTGACCGAAAGTTGGGCAAGAATACCTGACCGGAAGTTGGGCACGAAGACCTGGTCAGGTGGATTGGGCAAAAGTCCAACCGGAGGAGCCAGTTGGCAAAAAGTAAACTCTCCTGAGAGGAGTAGGTGAGGATGCGTTCCCCGTCGAGGGAATAGTAGGTGTCGGTTCGACCTAGGGTAGCATTTAGGAGACCCAAAGTCAGAACCAAGACAGCTACGGTTGTAACTAATGACTAACACATTTGCTTGTTGTGTTTTGGAACTAACCTTAGTTGCAGGATCGAAGGACTGGTCTTCTGCAAATGAGGTGCCTCCCTGGGGCTAGGCGCCTGGATGGACACGGGCGCCAGTAAGGATACGGACATCCCAGTGTAGAGGCAAACACGAAATCATAGCCGCGAAGCCTCTGGACCAAGGTAGCTCAGGCGCCCGTGAGGTCACGGGCGCCCCCATCAGCTTAGGCGCCCAAGTGGAGATGGATAAGAACTGACCGAGCCTGCGGATAAGGGTTCGCGCAGGGAAGGCCACGTGTTAGGCGCCCCCATCGTCATAGGTGCCCGTATGGGTGCTATAAAAGAGGGTTCACCCCCAAGGCTTCGACATCAATTGCTCTCAACGCTCCAGACACTTTGCTCAAGCGCAGCGCTCCAGCAAACTTCGACTTCGAGATACCAGCGCCGACGAGGACCCTTTGCTCCGAAATTTGATCCACCTCGGGCGTCGATAAACTTTAATTACGAAAGTGTTGTCAATTTCAATTTCTAATTCTATATCTGTACTTTCAATCTGTAAAAGCTTTCTCGAATATAGAATTTCCCAAAGTAAACGGTCAAGGACGGTGGGCCTTGGACTATGAGCCGACCGCGACTCCGAACCAAGTAAAACTACCTATGTTCGTGATTTGTTACTTATTTTCCATTGTGTATTTTCTCTAAGTGTTCCGAAAATTTTGACAACGATATTCACCCCTCCCCTCTCTATCGTTTTCTCCGATCCAACAAGTGGTATCAGAGCGGGTGGCTCAAATTTTGTGCAACCACCAATTTGAGAGTGTTTTTCAGATTTTTACAAAATTATTTTAATCTCTTTTTTTAATTTTCCTCATTAATCGAGGTTGGTGCAACACCACTCGACAAATTTTCATTTCTGTTAATTTTCTTCCGCACTACTAATCCAAGACCAAGTCTTGGAACAAGTTTTCTCTGTTTTTTTTATTTTTCAGAAATTATTATGGCCATGCAAGAGGGTGTCAGCACAGCCACACCACCACCCTTCAGTGGAGAAGATTTCTCCTACTGGAAAAGCCGGATGGAAGTCCACCTGAAAACTCAGGTGGATATGTGGATAATAATCCAATCTGGCCTTGAAATTCCCAAGAACGCAGAAGGAGTGGCACAACACTACTCTGAATGGGATGCCTCGCTGAAGAAAAAGATCGAGGCTGATGCAAAGGTAACCCAGACTTTGCAGTGCGGATTGACCAAGGAAGAGCTGAACCGGGTGGGTCCTTTCAACAGTGCCAAAGAACTTTAGAGCAAACTGATTAAGCTGCACGAAGGTACCTCCGACAAAAGGGATCTGTTGCTGAACAGACTCTACACAATAAAGATGAATGAGGGCGAATCAGCAGCACAGCTCTATGCCAGAATCCAGGAGCTGATGAACGGCCTGCACACAATCGGTCACAAGGTAGAGAACCGTGACCTAATCAGGTATACCTTAAATGCATTCCCAAGAAATACTCTGTGGGCATCTATGGTAGATGCATACAAGGTTTCAAAGAATCTTTCAAAAATTAAATTAGATGAACTCTTTTCTGAATTAGAATTACACGAACAGACTAACTGCATTATGGCCGAGAAAAGTATTGCTTTTATTACAGGTAAGCCCCAAGGAAAAGTCGCCAAGAAAATCCTCAACCTGCACCCGAGTCTGGCTCATACTCAGACTCAGAAGATAGTGAAGGGGATCGACCCAAGTTGGTGTGGCTAGCTCGGAACTACTACAAGGAGTTGAAGCATCAAACCAACAGAAGTAAAGCAAGCCGACGAAAGGAAGATCCAACTGAACCTTCAAAAACCAAACCGAATGTCACTTGCTATGAATGCAACAAGAAGGGACACTACAAATCGGAGTGCCCCAATCTAAAGGAGACAAAGAAGACTCGAAAGAAGAAGACCTTTCAAGCCACGTGGGACGAATCTTCCTCCGAAGAAGAAGAAGAGGCCCCACAGTCAAATCTTCTCACCTTAACCGCTTCGGAAGACATCGACACCGGATCAGAATCGGAGCAATACGGCAGAAGGCTCACAATATCGGAAAACGACCAAATAACGGTAAGAGGATATTCCGAAATTGAATTGTCTAAATTAATAGCTTATGTATCTCGTAACTTAGCGAAAGCCAAAATCCGGGTCGAGTCCCTCCGACAAGAAGTAAAACTCTTGGAAGAGGAAGCTGACTCTAGATCCTTGACCGAGAAGGTTCAAGAAGGAACCTCTACTCAAGTTGAAAAGCTTGAGAAAGAGAACTCCTCCTTGAAAACTCAAGTCAAGGAGCTCAGAGTGGCTTTAGAACGATTTACTTCAGGTTCCAAGGGTTTTGACATGATCCTTGGAAAACAAAAGTATGTTCTTAATCGATCTAGGTTAGGGTATCGAACCAAGTCGAGACAACGGTCGTATTATGCTGTATTGAACCAACCTAGAGCCAAAGTTCAAGCATGGGTCCCCAAACATTGCTTGAACAACCAAGCTGGACCAAACCAGTATTGGATCCCCAAGGACAAGATTCACATCTTGCCTAATCATTATCGTGGCTTTAGTCCAGGGGGAGCCAATATTAAAACAATTTTCATAATTAGATAAATTTCTTTTTGCTTAATTCCTTAATTTTAATTGCATGCTTGATTGTTTATTTCCTTCTACAAATTATTATGTTTAGACCTAGGACCGGTTAGACTAAGGACTAAAAGGGTTTAATTGAAATTTGAACTACATAGTATTGGGTGGAGGTGAGATGATAGTATGTTAAGGAAGCATTTTGGTGGAACTAGCCGAAGCTACCGATCCAAGACCCAAACTAGTTAAACCAAAATCTTTCAAAAAGTAACTTGAAGATGAATTTTCAATAAAAGACTCTGTCAAGGAAAGAGTTGATGATCCAATAAGGCTACGACCAAAGAAGGCCTAGTGCCTCGCCAAGACCTGGAAGCCAATTATTGAAAATTAAATTCACTTTACTATTATCAGATTTGAATCTAACATAAATTTTAATTAATCTTAGATTCAACCACCTTTCAAAATAAACTTAAAAATTAATTCAACCTTTCAAAATTAACCATGATTTCAAATTAAAATCTTCATTTCTATTAAAACCCGTCTCGCAAAACCCATAAGGTTAATGTGATTGATAACTCTAGATTGGGTGAGACAGATTAGGTTGTGAAAATCAATTTAAGTTATCCTTAATTCTAATTGGATCCAAATCAATAAATACATTATGTGTAGGAACATAAAGTTTTGGACGAATGGATGCTGGATAGCGGATACTCCAGTCACATGACTAGAGACAAATTGAAATTCTCCAAACTCAAGTTCAAGAACCTAGGCTCAGTAGCATTTGGCAATAATGATACACCCAAAGTCATTGGGTAAGGTAACATTGAACTCAAAACCGATTTTGTGATTAAAAAGGTACTCTTGGTTGAGAACTTCAAATTTAATTTGCTTAGTATAAGTCAATTATGTGATACTGGCTATGTAGTTACCTTTACCAACTCTGACTGCCTAATTAGAAACCTTCAAGACTCAGAAGTCATGCTTAAGGGCACTAGGAAAAATAATGTTTATACTATCAATCTACCCTTAGTACCTAAATGTCTCTTAACTGAGTTAGAAGAATCCATCCTCTGGCATAGGAGATAGGTCACACAAATGTTAGACTAATTTCAAAAATCATCCAACTTTGTCTAATTAAAGTAGTACCAAAAATTAAGAACTATGAAAACACAATATGTAGTTCATGCAACCAAGGTAAACAAACCAAGTCTAATCACAAGTCAATTCAATCAGACCTAACTCAAACCACACTTGAGCTCCTGCACCTTGATCTATTTGATTCACATAGAGCCAAGTCACTAAGCGAAAACCGGTACTGCTTAGTCATTATCGATGATTACTCTAGGTTTACTTGGGTTAGGTTCCTAAAAACTAAGAATGAAACCCTAAACCTGTTTATTGACTTATGTAAGATAATTGAAAATCAAAATGATGCCAAAATCAAAAGACATAGGAGTGATCACGGGGGAGAGGTTGAGAATCAAAGGTTTGAGTAATTCTGTAGAATAAATGGGTATATTCATGAATTTTCGTGTCCTAGAACCCCCTAGCAAAATGGGATAGTAGAAAGGAAGAATAGAACCCTACAGGAAGACGCTAGGACCATACTCAATGTATTCAACCTAGCTAATCAATTTTGGGCAAAAGCAATAAATACGGCTTGCTATATCCAAAATAGGGTCATAATTAACAAAAGACATAATAAAACTCCCTATGAGCTATATTACCATAGACTGCCAAACCTACATTACCTAAGGGTCTTTGGATGCAAAGTACATATCCTAAACACCAAGGACTACCTAGGTAAATTTCAGTCTAAGTCAACTCTAGGAGTATTCTTTGGATATTCAACAACAAGTAGGGCATATAGGGTCTACAATAAACAAACTAATAAAATTGAAGAAACAATGAATTTAATCTTTGATGAGGAAACTAACCCAAAATCTGATAATCAAAACCTAAACCCATCAAATATTGATCAAGAGGAAAATGAGCATACAATTGAACATTAAGTTGAACCACTAAATGAACTGACTCTTGAACCAACTACTACATCAACTGAACCAATAATTGAACCAACCCAAATAATTGAACAAAATACTAAATCAAACCGTCCAGCCAGATATGAGGCTGAACCAAGTTCTAGAAGAACCAAGAAAACCAGACTCAGTCACTCGTTTGATCAAATTGTGGGTGATCCAACCTTAGGAGTCAGAAATAGTTCTTCCTATAGAAGTCTTAGTCAAATCACACTTATTTCGAAAATTTATCCTAAGACTATAGAGGAAGCCCTACCTAATCCTGATTAGATCATAGCTATACAAGAGGAATTATCCCAATTTGAGAGAAACCAAGTCTGGGAACTAGTACCTAAACCTGAGGGCAAATCTATTATAGATACTAAGTGGGTATTTACGAACAAACTAAATGACCAAGGGGAAATAGTCAGAAACAAAGCCCGCTTAGTAGCTAAAGGGTTTAGTCAAGTCGAAGGGATAGACTATGACGAAACTTATGTGCCAGTAGCCAGACTTGAGTCTATTAGAATGTTGTTAGCCTTTGCAGCCCATAGAGGATTCAAACTTTACCAAATGGACGTTAAGTCAGCCTTTCTAAATGGGTTCATCAAAGAAGAAGTCTATGTAGGACAATGATGGACCCAATAACTAGTGTCACGAATGAGTCTCAAATTTAGATATTTATAAATTGAAAACCCTAGCTCATAAAATTAAAATGAGTAGTATAGGGGCCTCAAGTCGTATTTTCCAAGGACTAGTTGTGAATGTTTAACTCAAGCTTGAAGGTTGTTGTCGTTAAATGTTTTGGATTTTCAAATAAGATTGGGGTTTTGCGATAAGGAATGAAACAACAATTTGGAATGAAATAGACTTATCTAAGCAGAAATGACTTAGGAAGTTGCAGAAACTAATCTTAACCAAGTTAACAACTAAACAATTAAAACCAAACTGTAGAATTGAAATTTAAGAACTAATTGCAAGGAACTAAACTTGAATGCAGGTAATTAATTGCAAAAATATGAAAGCTCGAACAAAACCATTGCTTAAGAAACTTGGCTTAAAGTGTAGAGGAACAAACTAGAGCAATGTGAAGAAAATACACGCTTAAACCTAAAATTATCCTAACTTGAACATCAAATCAGTTTCTAATCAAGACTTCCCTTTGCCGTCACACAAAGGATGAGCTAGAAACCCTCTGAACTCAAAAACCAATGAAGATAAACACCCTGGATCAGTTTGCTGCAAATTAGCCTTCCTGATCGGTCAGACCGATCAGGCCCTCTTCTGATCGGTCACGGGACCGATCAGAGGCATCTCTATCCAGTCACCGCGATCGGTCAGTAGCTGAAAAACTATCCCAATCTCTGCCTTCTCAATCGGCTGGATGACGATCGAACCCAAAAACCATCAAAACGCCTTCGAGGACCCCTCTCAAGCTTCGACAGCTCCGGAAGACGGAAACCAGCTATCAACAAGGATCGATCGGCAGGCACAGCAGCTCCGGCAAAACCCTAACCGTTGCTCCTTCAACTGCGAGATTTGGATCAGCAAACTAAACAGAAAGTATACCTCATTGATCTGAAACATTGAGAAGAAAATGAATTCGATGTTGGTCACACGCGATCTGAGAAGAAAACTGCGAAGAAAATGATGATGAATGGAGAAAACTAAGTTATTTGGCGAACTCTGCTACTATGCGACGATGAAGAACTGGCGGAGGGAATTCCCAATTAAACTTATCCCATTTAAATTTGAACGGCTGTGATTGTTCCGGCTTCATCCGACGGTCGGATCTACTCGGATCTGAACCAAACCTTCCAGATCTTGATTAATGGTCCTGATCTACTCCTCCTCAGCTGGGATCGTTCAGTTCTGCAACGGATGCCTCAGATTGCTCTGATCATTGAATGGACGGTTTAGGCTACTCTTAAGCTCGATCCAACGGCTGGATGACCTCTGATTGGGACCAAATCTTCAGATCTTGATCTAAGGTCTAGATTAAATCTAACTTGAGCTCGGATTGGTCAGCAGATGATAGATGGCTCAGATCTAGCCATTTCTTGATCGGACGACCCATATTAATTCATCTCTTGATCCCCTTGATGGAAATCAAGACTTAGCTCAAGTTTGACCCAATATGACCTAGGTCTATGATCGTTTGAAGCCTACAAAATTTGATTCAAATTCTAGTGCCAAAATATCTCAAATATACAAAGATTTGAATCAAAAGCTAAAATAGAGATAATTCATGAAACCTAATGTAAATGCAAACTTAAGCATATAAAAAGGGATCAAAACATTGATTTGAGAGCCTAAATTAATCATCAAAATGGTAATTATCAACTCCCCCACACTTACTCTTGGGCGTCTCGCACAAGCTAACAAGTAAACTAAACATGTACCCCCTAGATTAGTCTCAATCATAGTTAGAAGCAATTGAAAAGAAATTACCTAGGGTTGTCAATCCTCAAAAATCTAAACTCAATAGACTAGTATCTTGTCCTTAAGTCAACAACTTAGTATATTTCATCCTTCATGACTCATTGAGATGAACTAAACACACAAAACTCTCAAGGAAAATTTTAAAGTGGCTCTCTTCCTAAGTTCTAGGTTTTGATGAAGGTGGAGCTCACTCACACACTACCATGGTTCTTGCACTACCATAAGCTTGCTTATGTTCTACTCTCCACCATCATTCTTGATTTGGATCCACACCTACAAAAGCTTATGGGAACAAGTTTAGAAGATATATGAAATGAAAGAAATGAAATAGAAGTTTAATGAACTTTGATACTTATGAATCATGATAAAGAAAGTAAAGAAATATAGCATGATAAGGAAATATGGAAAATAAATATGGTATGATAAGGAAATATGGAAAAGTAAAGAAAATGGAAGACTTAGACACTCAAAAATGTATCCTAATGCACTTTGCCCCTTTGATGATCTTCTCATGAATTCAGAGCTTAAAATTGAGTAGGGATCAAACAATGACTCTTTAATCACTGAATTTGGTGTGCCAACATATGTTGTTCGGTCAAGGGACCGATCAGGCTTTCCTGATCGTTCTGGAGATCGGTTTGAGCTGCTTCTGATCGGTCAAGGGACCGATCAGCCACTTCCCTGATCGGTCTGGAGACCGATCAGGTTTTGAACAGAATGAAAATTGAGCTGATTCATAACTGTCTTCTGCCTGATTTTTCTCCTTCTCAATCAGTAGCTAACTCTTCCAATTCAACTATCATCTTTGATCACTTCTTTCAATTCACAAATCATCCATCACTCGACTTCCACTTAATGTTTTTTTTCCTTTTCCTGCTACTGTTCTGTTTCTGCAGCCAAAATTTTTCTTCTTTTTTTTCTCGACAGATTTGAAGTTCTAAACATTTCAGCCTTGGTTCAATGGAACGTTGCTTGTAACTTTGCTTGTTTTCACTGTTAAATGCAGCCAACTCACATGGGAAGTATGATAGAATGCTTGTAGGTTGTCAATGCTTGATTGCCCTCAATATTTGAGAGAATGCTTGCATCCTACTCCCCCACACTTAAACTTTTGTCCGTCTCAGGCAAAGTAACATCAAGAAACATCAAAGTACCCAAGTCCATGAAAAATATGGTTATAAACAGAAAAATAGAGGAAGGGAAATAGGATGTAAGATCAACAAGCAAAATTGCAAAAATTGATATGAGAAAGGAAACAACGTGATTCACCTCTATAAATGTGGTCCAATCATAGAAATATAGCTTTGGAAGAACCTAAGCAAGTTCTAGAGTACAATCATATGTGTGTATCACAAAAATTAGGCCAAACCCTCACTAGGTAGAAAAAATTCATCTCAAGTCATCAATCTAAAGTCCATAACTAAGTAGTACTCAAGCATCCAAGAATTTTCATCCATTGGCTCAAATCCTAAGTTTTAGCAACCAAATTTAATTTGCTTTCAAGGGACTCTAAAATGATATAGAGAAAATCTCTAGGGATACATTTATTTCAACTCATGGAAGAAATAAGGTGCCAAAAAGGTGAAAATGGTATCTACAATGAATCTTTATTCATTCTATGCAACCTAAGCATTTATTAACAAGAACTCATTGTAAAAGAAAAACTTACTACATAGAAGACATAAAATGGTATATACAATGAAATAAGAGTGTAAGAAAGTCAACTCCCCTTCAAATTGGGTAAAGAGCATGGAGCATCCATCTAGGGAGAGCTATCCTCACGCGATCAAAATCATAATACACTGCTCTTTCCTTTATCATCTTTGCATAAGTATGTTCCGATGGTCAGAGGCGATTAAGGTTCAAAATCCATTCTTGGGGTAAATAGCTACAAGTCAAAGTAAATTCAACCCCTCCCACTATATACTCTTTAGAAGTCCTTCCGGGAGGTTGGAGACTATTTAATTGGAGTACCCACTCCAGAAGCCTACGGGACCCTACAAAACCATGAAATACCTCCCTCACGCGTGCAGGGTAACAAAGAAATGAAATACAATCAGTCTCTAGATAGAATGTATCCAGAAATGCATCACATCCAATAAAATCAATCTTAGGTACTGATAAGTACCATTTTATTGATTATTTTAGTTGCTAAAATCCATGTTTGACCTATGTTTTTATTGCTTAATTGTGAAATTACCCTAGGTTTTAGAACTTACTCTTATTTTGGACTTAATTGCAAATTTGTACATATTTGGATTATTTGGCCACTAAATTTTTGATATATTTTTGTAGGCATGAAAGGTTCATGGACCTAGGGCATATTGGGTCAAACATGAGTCGGAAGTGACCCGAATCGAGTTATCAAGATGAGGATTAAATCTGGGCCGTCCGATTCAAAAGCGGCTAGATCTGAGCCATCGGGGACCATCTGAAGCCATCCAAGCTAGGGTTAGGGTTGATCAAGTACTCTAATCAAGATCTGAAGGTTTCATCCCAATCAGAGCATATTCAACCGTTGGACCAAGCTCAGAGGGTTGTAGATCGTCCGTTCAAAGATTAGGATGATCTGTACCATCCATTGCACATCTGGAGGATCCGAGCTACCACGAGGCAGATCCTGACCATTGATCAACATCTGGAATGTTTGGGTCAGATCGGATGAAGATCAGCCGTTGGATTTTCTCAAATCAATCTGAATCGTCCGATGCTAAGTACTTAATCAGAAACATGCACCAGCTTCTCCTCGTCGCGTCTTCCTCGCCGCAATCTTCTACTTCGTTTCTTCTTCATTTCTTCAGCTTTTTCTTCAATCCAAAGGGGCGCGACCCTTCAATTTCTTCACTAGATCGAGTTCTAGGTCAGTGGAAGGTTTCTCGGTGAACTTCTAGCTCTCAATTGCCCAAGAACAGAGCTGTTGTGAGGTCTCCGGAGCTCTGCCATCTG
This sequence comes from Boesenbergia rotunda, assembly GCA_024364735.1. Lineage (NCBI taxonomy): Eukaryota > Viridiplantae > Streptophyta > Magnoliopsida > Zingiberales > Zingiberaceae > Boesenbergia > Boesenbergia rotunda. Next base: position 159,360 of record JAGFNQ010001356.1, on the reverse strand, counting down.
ATTTCGTCAACATCGACTGTGCATCATTTCATCATCCTGAGTAGTTCAGAGGGGTTCCCTGGAGTGCTCGGATCAATCCCAAATCATCATCGCAGTTGAGTTGAAGGAATTGGATGGGTTTTCGAATTTGAGCAGAGATGAGCGGGTTTTGAATCGCAAATGTTGTTTTCCATCGATTTGGTGAGCTTACAGGTTCGAGGCTCACACTTGCGTGACGAACAAGGAGTACTCGATCTAGAGAGTGATTGAGGAGTAGATTTCTTATTGCAATTTCAGTTTCTAGTTGTAATTTTCAATTCTGCCGTAACTTCATTTCTGAATTTTATCCAGCTGTTGTAGTTTTCTTGTATGGATCGTTTCTTTCTCAATTGGAGGCTCATCCTTGAGTGACAGCAAGGATTTCGTGAGCAGAGATGAGAGATTGAGGCTTTGCTTAGTTAAATTCCATTGTAATTAGCTGTAATTTCGAATTTTGTCATTTCTGTTCTGTTTTCATATCAACTGCTCTAGCTTCCTGTTCTGAATTGCTTCAGTTATAATTAGGTTTTAGTTCTCAAGTTTGCAAGCATTAGATAGATAGTTTGTTAGTGAGAAATTGCAATTCGTTTAGTGTTTCGTAGCTAAGTACCTTTTCTGCATTTCACTTCAATTGTAGCGTATCAGTTTTTCCTCTTGTAGCGTATCAACTTATCATTTCTGCAATTAAATTCCTATTTCTGCTAGTGAATTTCTTCTCAGCAAGTTTCGATTTTGTGTCAAGTCTTTCTTTTGCTTAGAGCTATGCCCTCGATCCCAACCAGTTTTATTGTTCCGTAGTGGTTATTGCTTTCATTGCTTAATTTCTGCAGTAACTTCATTTAGTTCTGCTCTTTCATTTCTGCACACCCTTTTCCTCTGAACTCAGCATTTGATTGGTGCCAAGTTAAATATGGTTTCAGGTGTGTCATTGCAATTGAATCCAGCTTGATTTGAACTCCATTTGTTCAGAAATTCCAGGTTTCAAATATGCAAATCCACTTTCAGTTTCTGTACATTCATTAGCTTCTGAAATCTGCACTTTAATTGCTTGCTTCACATCCATTCACTTCACATCAGTAGCTTTGTTTGATTTGCATCCAATTCATGACATGTGAAACTCTTCAGTTATTTCTGTACTCAATTCGATTCTGAATTGTGCAGCTGTGAACACTCACTGATTTTGTATCAAGCTAACTAAGTAGCTGGCTTTGCATTTGGATATTCTGAATTCTGCTCTTTCCATGCGTATCAGTTGTTTCTGCGTGCCATGTTTGTTTCTGATTTTGCAGTTTCTTGCGAATTCAGTTTATGTCTAATTTGGATGCCTGCAATTTAAGATAACATTTAGTTAGCTAATGCATTTGATTTGAGTTGTTTAGTTTTCAGCTCAACTTCTGCAGTTAAGTTTCGGTCAGCTGCTTGAAAGTTTCCATTTCACTCAGCTGTATCAGTTCTAGTTTGCACTGTATCAGTTCAATGTTTTTGAAGTTTGAATCAAAGGAACTTTAGCTTTTCCGAATCTCATTTGAACCTTGGATTTTGCATTCGAATTTGGTTTGTTTTGTGTTTGTTCTACATATGAAATTCTGCACATTCTATTTCTGAATTTCTCTCTTCAGAATTGTGTATCACTTCAATGGAAGCTTAACTTTCCAAGCTGAGCTAATTGATTCTGCATTCGAATTGCTAGTGTGTAGCTGCTGCAATCTTCAGTTTCTTGTTTACACATTAAACTTTACCTCTTGCATGTTTGTATCAAGTAGGAAACGCTAGCATGGATTGCATTTAAGCTTGTTTGCTGCTGAAAATTCCCTGCACTGTTTTTGTTCATCTTTGTAGCAATTTGCCTAGCATTACTGATCAGGTTTGTTTTTCGAATTTGGTTAAGTGCCTTAGGTGATTAATTTTTCCATTGATTGAATTGTTGATTGCCATCACTTGTTTAGTTTATTAGCTAAGCTCCTCTATTTTCATTGCATTTTCATTTCCGATTGCAATCCAAACCCAAATTTGATTTGAAACCCAAAATTCCTAAACGACACATAAACTCAAGCGCGAATCACTCAACATCAACTAGTCCCGAGGAAAAATATGACCTGTGGCCCCTTTACTACGTTTTCATACTCTGATTGCAAAAAGGGTTTCCAGCATTTTATAAACATTTAAATTTGAGACCTACACTTTCGTGATAGTCTATTTCGGGTATATCAAATTTTTGGCGCTGTTGCCGGGGAAGCAACTAGTTGATTTGTTTGATTTTTTGCTTGTGTGCTTATGGGCATATCATTTGATTCTATTTTCTTATGCTTTATCTTTTGTATATGGTTACTGCCATTTTTCTTGTTTGTTTTGTGACAGGACTGCCAGTTCAAAAATGTTCTCATCTAATTACCAGCAGTCGTGTCCACAGTTTCAGCAGAACCAACCATTCAATCAGCAACTAAATCAGTTTTTTCAGCCACAATGTCAATAATTTCAGCAAGAATTTCAGCCAAGTCAACCAAATTTCCAGCAAACTCAGATTGGGCAGCCACAATTCCAGAGTTTTCAGCCCCAATTCCATCAATTTCAGCCCAACTTTCAACAACCTTATTAACAAGATCAGTCACTTTTTCAAGGAATTCAACAAGGGCACCAAGATAATTTGAATTTCCAGCAACCATATCAATTTCCACAGCAATTTCAGCCATGCAACCAGAATTTTCAGCCTCCATTTCAACAATTTCAGCAAGATTTTCAATCAAGTCAAAATTTTCAGCAAGGGTTCCAACCAATTCAGCCTTTCCAATATCAAAATCAGAGTGGATTTCAACCTTCACAGCAATATTTTTCACAAAACGATCAAAATTTTCAGCCTCCATTTCAGAGTTTTCAATTTCAGAACAATAATTTTCAGCAATCTCCACCAAATTGTGAACCAATTTTTCAGCAGTTAAATCAGCCCATTCAACCATTTGATCAGCCTCCACAGTCTCCATTTCAGAATGCACAGTCTACTCTTGGTCTTCAACAGCCTTATGTTATATTTCAAGACCAACAGGAGTTCCACACCAATCAAGGAGGCTTTGAGAATCCTGATGAGAGTGAGGCTCAACAACAATTGATGGAGATGCTTCAACAAGTCCTACAACAATAGCAAAATGTTCAACAACAACAACAAAACATTGGAAGACAAATGGAACAATTAGCTCATCAAATGAAACAAAGGCAAGCCCAAGAATTAGGACAATTATCTTCTCAAGCTACTATTAATTCTGAGAGCCCCGGAGTTGATTTTATATCAGTTCAAGGTGACCCTAGTGTATGGCCACGTCCTTCTTCAAGTGACCTTGCAAATTTGGTGGAAGAAGAAGAAGAAAACATCAAAAATAGGGCACCTACAGCATGCATTCCTCCGGAGATTCCTATTGAAAATTCATTTCCAAATTTTTCAGCTCAAGAAGAAGATTCTGAAGCATTACAGGACCCTTCTCAATTTTCATTTTGTGATGATAGTTTTATTGATGGTCCTAATTTTTCTGATATTGTTGTTGCAGATATTACAGAAGAAGCATGCATAGGAGATGATTCTACAGGTGTAGGGGATTGCACTAAGCCCCAGGGACCACCACAATTGACTGGTACATTAGAAGATTTGGAAGATGAACCAGAAAGTGTAGGGACTTGCATGGTGGAAGCAAGAACCCAAGGATCACCTGCTTTAGTTGAGTGTCCACCAGAACTTAAGCCTGAAGTGGAGCATATACTTGACCAGGAGGAGGCCACAGTTACATCTACTCTTGTAGAACCTCCAGGTATTTTTCAGCATGATCAGGTAAATACTCCTCTTAATTTTTCTGAAAATTGCATAGAGGTACCTCAAACTGATTTTATTGTTTGTGATATACTTAGGGATGCATCTCTTGTAGAATTTGATTGTGAAAAATCCCTAGAGGTACCTAGTGTAGAATTTGCTGAAAATGAAGCATGTTGTGTTACATCAGATGCAAATGCTGAGTGTGAAAAATTTTTAGAAGATCCTAATGTTGTTGATTGTTGTGATGAGTCTTTTGATATATCTTATGCTGCAAATAATTATGAAAAATTCATTGAGGCACCTAGCATTGGTTTCATTGGTTGTAATACATTGCTTGATACATCCTTGGTAGAAAATAATTGTGAAATTTCTATTGAAGTGCCAAAAATTGATTTCATTATTTGTGATGAGTTTCTGAATGAAATTTTTGTAGAAAATAATTGTGAAAAATTTATTGAGGCACCAAGAATTGATTTAATTGGATGTGATACAGTTTTGGATACATTTCATGCAGAGACTGATATTATTTTATTTCTGTCTTACCCTGCACGCTTGAGAGAGGTATTATATTGTTTTGCAGGGTCCAGAAGACTACTAGAGTGGGTGCTCCAGCTGAACAGACTCCAACCTCCTGGAAAATCTTTCAAAAGGAATCAAGAAGGAGGAGTTGATTTTACTCTAATTCAAAGCACTCCACCTCTGACATGGGACTTGTACCTAAATCGCCTGCGGCCACCGGAGCAATTTTTTGTGAAGTCTAAGTGTGGGGGAGTCCTAATTCTCTCAGCCACCTATACTCCTCCACTACCACGATGGAGGCTACTTCTTGATAGACTCCGTCCACCAGAAATAAAAGGGAGTTTGTTGCTTCTTGCATTTTCTTTAACTTTTATGACTTCTAGAATTTTCCTTTAAATTGAGTCCTTACTAATAAAGACATGAGTAGAGTAGAATGAATAGGAGTCATTGTAAATACCTTGTTATTTCTTTTGTCACTTTTTCTTGCATGAGTGGAAATAAAAGTATCCCTCTCGGTTATCTTTATAGCATTTTAGAGTCTTTTGAAAATAAATTAAATTTGGTTGTTAAAACTTAGGGTTTGAGCTCATGGATGAATGCTTGGATGCTTGAGTACTACTTGGTTTTAGATTCTTAATTGAGGACTTGAGATGAAGTATTTTTGCCTAGTGAGAATTAGCCTTATATTTGTGACACATACATGTTATTGTACTCTAGAACTTGCTTAGGTTCTTTCAAAACCATATTTCGATGATTGGATCACATTTATAGAGATAAATAATTTTGCTTCTCATCTCATATCAATTTTCATTAATTTCCCTTGTATCACTTAATAATTCTCATTTTCCTTACCTAATCTCACTTTTTCTATGGACTTGTTGTTTAAGAATGTTTTCTTGATGCTACTTTGCCCGAGACGGACAAAGAATTAAGTGTGGGGGAGTGGTTAGTGATTTGGAATCAATTTTTATCAAGGATGCACTTCATGTCGAAAAAAAAAAATTTTGCCCAATTGAGTGGAGCTTGAATTCAGTTGTGAATTGGAGGAGAAGTGTTTCTCTCATTGCAACCATCATTGAATCCGGTTGAAGGAAGATTTCTGTGGACATGAAAGAAAAAAAATGAAAAGAAATCCTTGTGTCAAGTGGAGTTGCAAGAAATTGAGAAAAGTCAAAGAGGAAACCAATTGAAGCATCTAGAGTTTTCATCATCAATTGAAGATCCAAGAAGCTGCGCAAAGAAAAAAAAAAGCAGTGAGAAAAATTGTTTGTGCCAAAGTGAAGGGAAATTTTTGCAATGAAACTATTTTAGGGCAGAAATGTTTGGGACTTGCAGTTTTTCTTTGCTTGCAGTTTGTCTTTGCTTAAGAAATCCGAAACATCTTGATAAATGCTGAATTGGAGCTGGAAAAATCTGATCCAATGTAGAAGAATCTGTGCCAAGTTAAATCCGGCTGAATCTCCATTAAAGCTGTGAGATTTGAAGATGAAAAATTCTGAACTGAATTGCAAGCATGGCTGCTGGAAATTGAGAAGTAGATCTTCACCAGCTACAAGGAAGTCTGAAATGCAGCTATCCAACATCAAAATGTCAGAATTGAAGTTAAACAAGCTGAGATCAATGAAGAAATCTGTGCAAAACTGATTGGATTTGAAAATTCTGTTTGGATTAGAAATTGAAGTGAAGGAACTGATTTGAATACCGAAAATGAATTAAGATTGCAAGGGCTGCTTACAAGGATTGAGAACAGAACTAGATTGGAAAGGGGAGCTGAAGATGCAGCCGAAAAGAGAAAAATTCAGAATGGAATGTTTCCATTCAAAAAGTTTGTATCAACTTGGAATTGAAATTGGGTTTCCGAGGCTTGGAATCAGGGAATCATGTATATGAATGTATCAAAAAAGTGTTGAATACATTAATTCCGATCAAAACAGGGAAGAAATATGGCTGCTGTATTTTCAGATCAGGAAAAAGAAAAGGAAGCAGTGTAGGGGCAGACAAATAAAAAATTCTCAAGTGGAGCACTCAATTCTCCACTATTATGTAATGTAAGGGCTGTGAAGAAGCAAAGAATTGCAAGGATGAAGAACCTAACTATTCTAGAGTCTGAAAAAGAAGCCGTGGAGCAAGAATCTGAAGCAGGAAAATGCAGAAAATAAATTTTTGAGAACAAGTGCAGAAATAGGTGCCAAAAAGGGAAGGAAGAGGCCAAGTAGAGTATCAAGAAATGGAATTTCAAGAAGAGCATATTAATTCATTAGCACTAGTTTGCAATGGAGGTCTCCTGCCACTTATCGAATGTGAAAAAGAGAAAAAAATGAAGCTGGGCAGAAGTGGAACAAAAGCTGAAAACAAAGAAAAAAATCAGTGCCAAAAAGAGAAAAAAAATGCTATGGAGAATTTGGCCACTCTGCTAGTACTGATCTTGCAGCTGTTTGTGCAAAAGGAGAAGATGAATTCTATTATGTGATGTAATTGCTTTGAGAAATTAGAGAATTACAAGGTCTAAAAATTAATTGCATTGAGCTGAATTGGAAAGTAAGGGATTAGTGGATGCATTTTCTTTGGCAAACTTATAAAAGTGTGAATCTTTTTCAAGTCAGCGATTGGAGCAAATTTCTGAACAAGGATTTGGGGAGCATGAGCACAACAAGATTGAGCAAAACGTGACCAAACCAGGAAGAAAGGTGGATGCTAGGAATTCTGATCAGAGCAGAATTTGCAGTGCAGTGGCTGGAATTCCATTTGCAATGCAATGGCTGAAACTCTCCACTGTTATTTGATGCTAACTGTTGCTGAGCAATAGAAGAATGGCAAGTTCTGAAATTAGCTGCATGGAGTGGAAATTGAAACATGAAACAGAAAAAAAAAAATGCAGCTAAAGATAAGAAGAAAAAAATTGGGAACTAAAAACAGCAAATAGTATTCCTTGGAAGCTCACGGCATTAGAAGGGGTTGGAGTTGATTCTGATATGGAGTTGGACACAACATGACTGAACCGAATGAGAACAAAAGAGAAAGTTTGTAGCCGAACCTAAAGGATGAGAAAGCAGAGAAAAACAAGAGGAAACAGTTTGAAAAATTGAGAAAAGAGAAGGAGGAAACAAGTTGGCACAGAAATTAAAATTTTGGGCACCATGAAATCAAGTGAAGATTTTCTCATCCAAATTAAAGCCTTGCATCACTATCAATTTCAGCATCTGACCATGAAAAAAAAAAGAAGAGAAGAGACAAATTGGCACGTAAATGGGAAATTGGCACATTGAACCAAAGAAGATTTCTTCATCCAAATCAAAGGAAATTATTCAAGTGTGACTTCACCACATTTTTGATATCATTAGAGGACTGTAAAGAGAAGCAAAGTACATTGGAAACATTCTTGAGCAACCAAGTCCTCCACACTATCAAATTTTTTCTATTTTCTTGGTTTTTACTAAATTTCTTACCATTTTCCATGTTTTCATTTGTTTTTGTAGATATTGATCCCAATCATGAATAATGGTGGAGAGTAGACAATAAGCAAGCCTATGGTAGTGCAAGAAGCATGTGTGTTTGAGTGAGCTCCATTTCCATCATCCACTTAGAACTTAAGGAGAGAGCCGCCAAAATTTTCCTTGAAAGGCTAGTGAGTTAAATTCATCTCAATGACTCATGATGGATGAAAAGGTTAAGTTGTTGATTTAAGGACAAGATACTAATCCATAGAGCTTAGATTTATGAGAATTGACGACCCTAGGTAATTTCTTTTCATTTGCTTCTAATTATGCTTAAGAAAGCCTAAGGGATACATACTTAGTAGTTTCGCGAGACGCTCAAGCTTAAGTGTGGGGGAGTTGATAAGTATCATTTTATTGATTATTTTAGTTACTAAAATCCATGTTTGACCTATGTTTTTATTGCTTAATTGTGAAATTACCCAGGTTTTAGAACTTACTCTTATTTTGGACTTAATTGCAAATTTATACATATTTGGATTATTTGGCCACTAAATTTTTGATATATTTTTGTAGGCATGAAAGCTTCATGGACCTAGGGCATATTGGGTCAAACTTGAGTCGGAAGTGACCCGGATCGAGTTATCAAGATGAGGATTAAATCTGGGCCGTCCGATTCAATAGCAGCTAGATCTGAGCCATCGGGGACCATCTGAAGCCATCCAAGCTAGGGTTAGGGTTGATCAAGCACTCTGATCATGATCTGAAGGTTTCATCCCAATCAGAGCTCATTCAACCGTTGGATCAAGCTCAGAGGGTTGTAGATCGTCCGTTTAAAGATTAGGTTGATCTGGAACATCCGTTGCACATCTGGAGGATCCGAGATACCACGAGGCAGATCCTGACCATTGATGAACATCTGGAAAGTTTGGGTCAGATCGGATGAAGATCAGCCGTTGGATTTCCTCAAATCAATCTGAACCGTCCAATGCTAAGTACTTAATCAGAAATGCGCCCCAGCTTCTCCTCGTCGCGTCTTCCTCGCCGCAATCTTCTTCTTCGTTTCTTCTTCATTTCGTCAGCTTTTTCTTCAATCCAAAGGGGCGCGACCATTCAATTTCTTCACTAGATCGAGTTCTAGGTCAGTGGAAGGTTTCTCGGTGAACTTCCAGCTCTCAATTGCCCAAGAACAGAGCTGTTGTGAGGTCTCCGGAGCTCTGCCATCTGATTTCGTCAACATCGGTTGTGCATCATTTCATCATCCTGAGTAGTTCAGAGGGGTTCCCTGGAGTGCTCGGATCAATCCCAAATCATCATCGCAGTTGAGTTGAAGGAATTTGATGGGTTTTCGGATTTGAGCAGAGATGAGCTGGTTTTGAATCGCAGATGCTGTTTTCCATCGATTTGCTGAGCTTACGGGTTCGAGGCTTACACTTGCGTGACGAACAAGGAGTACTCGAGCTAGGGAGTGATTGAGGAGTAGATTTCTTATTGCAATTTCAGTTTCTAGTTGTAATTTTCAATTCTGTCGTAACTTCATTTCTGAATTTTATCCAGTTGCTGTAGTTTTCCTATATGGATCATTTCTTTCTTAATTGGAGGCTCATCCTTGAGTGACAGCAAGGATTTCGTGAGCTGAGATGAGAGATTGAGGCTTTGCTTAGTTAAATTCCATTGCAATTAGCTGTAATTTCGAATTCTGTCATTTATGTTCTGTTTTCATATCAACTGCTCTAGCTTCCTGTTCTGAATTGCTTCAGTTGTAATTAGGTTTTAGTTCTCATGTTTGCAAGCATTAGATAGATAGTTTGTTAGTGAGAAATTGCAATTCGTTTAGTGTTTCGTAGCTAAGTACCTTTTCTGCATTTCACTTCAATTGTAGCGTATCAGTTTTTCCTCTTGTAGCGTATCAACTTATCATTTCTGCAATTAAATTCCTATTTCTGCTAGTGAATTTCTTCTCAGCAAGTTTCGGTTTTGGGTCAAGTCTTTCTTTTGCTTAGAGCTATGCCCTCGATCCCAACCAGTTTTATTGTTCCGCAGTGGTTATTGCTTTCATTGCTTAATTTCTACAGTAACTTCATTAGTTCTGCCCTTTCATTTCTGCACACCCTTTTCCTCTGAACTCAGCATTTGATTGGTGCCATGTTAAACATGGTTTCAGGTGTGTCATTGCAATTGAATCCAGCTTAATTTGAACTCCATTTGTTCAGAAATTTCAGGTTTCAAATCTGCAAATCCACTTTCAGTTTCTGTACATTCATTAGCTTCTGAAATCTGCACTTTAATTGCTTGCTTCACATCCATTCACTTCACATCAGTAGCTTTGTTTGATTTGCATCCAATTCATGACATGTGAAACTCTTCAGTTATTTCTGTACTCAATTCGATTCTGAATTGTGCAGCTGTGAACACTCACTGATTTTGTATCAAGCTAACTAAGTAGCTGGCTTTGCATTTGGATATTCTGAATTCTGCTCTTTCCATGCGTATCAGTTGTTTCTGCGTGCCATGTTTGTTTCTGATTTTGCAGTTTCTTGCGAATTCAGTTTATGTCTAATTTGGATGCCTGCAATTTAAGATAACATTTAGTTAGCTAATGCATTTGATTTGAGTTGTTTAGTTTTCAGTTCAACTTCTGCAGTTAAGTTTCGGCCAGCTGCTTGAAAGTTTCCATTTCACTCAGCTGTATCAGTTCTAGTTAGCACTGTATCAGTTCAATGTTTCTGAAGTTTGAATCAAGGGAACTTTAGCTTTTCCGAATCTCATTTGAACCTTGGATTTTGCATTCGAATTTGGTTTGTTTTGTGTTTGTTCTGCATATGAAATTCTGCATATTCTATTTCTGAATTTCTCTCTTCAGAATTGTGTATCACTTCAATGGAAGCTTAACTTTCCAAGCTGAGCTAATTGATTCCGCATTCGAATTGCTAGTGTGTAGCTGCTGCAATCTTCAGTTTCTTGTTTACACATTAAACATTACCTCTTGCATGTTTGTATCAAGTAGGAAATTCTAGCATGGATTGCATTTAAGCTTGTTTGCTGCTGAAAATTCCCTGCACTGTTTTTGTTCATCTTTGTAGCAATTTGCCTAGCATTACTGATCAGGTTTGTTTTCCGAATTTGGTTAAGTGCCTTAGGTGATTAATTTTTCCATTGATTGAATTTTTGATTGCCATCACTTGTTTAGTTTATTAGCTAAGCTCCTCTATTTTCATTGCATTTTCATTTCCGATTGCAATCCAAACCCAAATTTGATTTGAAACCCAAAATTCTTAAAACGACACATAAACTCAAGCGCGAATCACTCAACATCAACTAGTCCCGAGGAAAAATACGACCTGTGGCCCCTTTACTACGTTTTCATACTCTGATTGTAAAAAGGGTTTCCAGTATTTTATAAACATTTAAATTTGAGACCCACACTTTCATGACAGTCTATTCCGGGTCCATCAGGTACCTCCATGAGTTTTTCACAATCAGTCTCTACATAAGATGTGTCAAACAATTCATCACAACCCATAAAATCAACCTTAGGTACCTCTATGAATTTTTCACAATCGTTTTCTACATAAGATGTATCAAGAAATGCATCACATTCAATAAAATCAATCTCTGGTACCTCCATGAGTTTTTCAAAATCAATCTCTACATAAAATGTATCAAGAAATGAATCACATTCGATAAAATCAATCTTAGGTACCTCTATGAATGTTTCACAATCAATTTCTACATAAAATGTATCAAGAAATGCATCACATTCAATAAAATCAACCTTAGGTACTTCCATGAGTTTTTCTGAAAAATTATCCTCTACAAAGAATGTATCAAGAGATTCATCACATCCAACAAAATCAACCTTGGGTACCTCTATAAATTTTTTTAAACAATTAAGAAAAATACTTACCTTGTCAGGCTGAAAAATACCTGGAGGTTCTACAAGAATAGATATAACTATGGCCTCCTCCTGGTCATGTAAAGGCTCCACTTCAATCTCAGGTTCTGGTGGACATTCAGCTAAGATAGGTGATTCTTGGGTTCTTGCTTCCACCATGCAAGTCCCTACACTTTCATACTTATTCTCTGAATCTTCTGACTTATCAATCAAAATTGGTGATCCCTGGGGCTCTGTGCAATCCCCTACACCTATAGAATCATCTCCAACGCATGCTTCGTCAACAATATCTGCAACAACCATATTAGAAAAGTTAGGACCAACAACTATCATCACAAAATAAAAGTCTAGAAGGGTCCTGTAGAGCTTCAAAATTGAAATAAAGACTGTCACAAGTTTTCTATCCATCTCCTCCAATGCCTCTATAGATAATGACTGCCCAGTAGGTATGGGTGGTCCCTGAGGCTCAGTGCAATCCCCTACACTCTCAAACCTATCCTCTGAATCTCCTGACATCTCGATCAATATAGGTAATCTCAAACCTATCCTCTGAGTCTCCTAACATCTCGATCAATATAGGTGATCCCTGGGGCTCAGTGCAATCCCCTACACCTAGAGAATCATCTCTAACTGGGAGTGAATCAGATACAACCTCCAACTCAGCTGCCTCTGTAGCTAATACCTCCTCTGCTTCCTCTGAGCTTAAACATCCTCTTTGAATATCAAATGAAACTCTATCATCAAATAACTCTACCTCAACAACCTCATTTGAAATACCCATGCTAATGATAGAAGGATCCTCTCTAGGGTGCTGTGGGAAGGGTAAAGGGATCCTTGGTTCCTCCATGTAGGCTGAAATATTTAGAAATAAGTCTGGAGTAGGGATTTCGGTAGGTATACCTGCTGTAGGTACCCTAATTTTACTGATTTCTTCTTCTTCTTCCACCAAAAATGCAAGATCAATAGAAGAAGTACTTAGGCTTGAACTAGGGTCACTTTCAATTGATGTAGAAACCGTTTCGGGGCTAATCTGAGTTGGAAAATAAGATGCTAAAAATTTTTCAGAAAAATCAGCACTTTAAACATTAAGACTTGAAACAATTCCCCCACTCCTCAAAGTTATTGCACAATCATTCCCCTTAGGATTAAGAGTAGCTTGAGAAGATAATTGGCTTGATCCTTGGTCTTGCATTTGATTCATTCCACTATCTAATTGTTCAATGCGTCTTTCAATGTCTTGAAGAGTGGAATCATTCTTTTGTTGCCCTTACTGTAGTAAAATTTATTGTTGTTAAAGAATTTGTTCCATAATCTCCTCAAGAATTTGTTGTTGTGCACTAAGCTCACTAGAGTCCTCAAAGTCTTCCTGATTGGTATGGAACTCTTTTTGGTCTTGAAATGTAGCATAAGATTGCTGAAAACTTGGAGTAAGCTGAGAATTCTGAAAATTCTATTGTTGGGGCTGATCAAATAAGCAACTGGGTTGTTGAAATTGCTAGAAATTAGTTTGATAACAAGGATGATGTTGCTGGAAATTATTGCTCTAGAAATTCTAATTTTGAGGCTGGAATTGTTGATTGAATTGCTGAAATTGTTGGGGTTGAAAATCCTGATTCTGAAACTGAAAATTCTGCTGGTGTTGTTGAAACTGAAAATTCTGATTGTATGGTTGGAATTCTTGCTGTGAAAGTTGAAAGCCTTACTAATCATAATGAAATTATTGTTGTAAATCATGGAAATTCTGCTGAAACTGTTGTTGTGGCTGATTCAGAGGTTGGTTTCGCTGAATCTGTTGATTTGGTTGGTGAAATTGTTGATAAGGTTGCTGGAATGGTTGAAAAGGCTGATTATCTTGCTGAAAATTCTGGAATTGAAAAAAGGGTTGCTGAAAATTCTGAAAATGTTGCTGAAAATTCTGACAATACTGATATTCTGCCATGGACTGCTTGAATGAGTAGAAATATTTTTCACTTCCTTGATTTCCCCTAGCTCTGAATGTTCTCTTTATCTCAAGATCAAACTCCATAATATCATCATCTACAGTCCTGGTCATCAACCAAACAAAAATGGCAGCAAATGTATATAGAATGATAAAGCAAATGAAATAAAATCAAAGAATATGAAATTATCAAAATAAATACAAGCTCAAATCAAACAAACTCAACTAGTTATTCCCCGGCAAATGCGCCAAAAATTTGATGGACCCAATAACTAGAGTCACGAATGAGTTTCAAATTTAGATATTTATAAATTGAAAACACTAGCTCACAAAATTAAAATGAGTAGTATAGGGGCCTCAAGTCGTATTTTCCAAGGACTAGTTGTGAATGTTTAACTCAAGCTTGAAGGTTGTTGTCGTTAAATGTTTTGGGTTTTCAAATAAGATTGGGGTTTTGTGATAAGGAATGAAACAACAATTTGGAATGAAATAGACTTAACTAAGCAGAAATGACTTAGGAAGTTGCAGAAACTAAACTTAACCTAGTTAACAACTAAACAATTAAAACCAAATTTTAGAATTGAAATTTAAGAACTAATTGCAGGGAACTAAACTTGAATGCAGGTAATAAATTGCAGAAATATGAAAGCTAGGACAAAACCATTGCATAAGAAACTTGGCTTAAAGTGTAGAGGAACAAACTAGAGCAATGTGAAGAAAATACATGCTTAAACCTAAAATTATCCTAACTTGAACATCAAATCAGTTTCTAATCAAGACTTCCCTTTGCCGTCACACAAAGGATGAGCTAGAAACCCTCTGAACTCAAAAACCAATGAAGATAAACTCTCTGGATCAGTTTGCTGCAAATTGGCCTTCCTGATCGGTCAATCGACCGATCAGGTCCTCTTCTGATCGGTCACGGGACCGATCAGAGGCATCTTTGTCCAGTCATCGCGATCGGTCAATAGCTGAAAAACTGTCCCGATCTCTGCCTTCTCAATCCGCTGGATGACGATCGAACCCAAAAACCATCAAAACGCCTTCGAGGACCCCTCTCAAGCTTTGACAGCTCTGGACGATGAAAACTAGCTATCAACAAGGATCGATCGACAGTCACAACAGCTCCGGCAAAACCCTCACCCTAGCTCCTTCAAATGCGAGATTTGGATCAGCAAACTAAATAGAAAATATACCTCATTGATCTAAAACTTTGAGAAGGAAATGAATTCGATGTTGGCCGCGCGCGATCTGAGAAGAAAACTGCGAAGAAAATTATGATGAACGGAGAAAACTAAGCTATTCGGCGAACTCTGCTACTACACGACGACGAAGAACTGGCGGAGGGAATTCCCAATTAAACTTATCCCATTTAAATTTGAATGACTGTGATTATTCTGGCTTCATCCGATGATCGGATCTACTCAGATCTGAACCAAACCTTCCAAATCTTAATCAATGGTCCTGATCTACTCCTCCTCAGCTAGGATCGTTCAGATCTGCAACGGGTGGCACTGATTGCTCCGATCTTTGAATGGACGGTTTAGGCTCCTCTTAAGCTCGATCCAACGGCGGGATGACCTCTGATTGGGACCAAATCTTCAGATCATGATCAGTGGTCTAGATTTACTCTAACTTGAGCTCGGATTGGTCAGCAGAAGATAGATGGCTCAGATCTAGCCGTTTCTTGATCGGACGACCCATATTAATCCATCTCTTGATCCCCTTGATGGAAATCAAGACTTAGCTCAAGTTTGACCCAATATGACCTAGGTCCATAATTGTTTGAAGCCTACAAAATTAGATTCAAATTCTAGTGCCAAAATATTTTAAATATACAAAGATTTGAATCAAAAGCTAAAATAGAGACAATTCATGAAACCTAATGTAAATGCAAACTTAAGCATATAAAAAGGGATCAAAACATGAATTTGAGAGCCTAAATTAATCATCAAAATGGTAATTATTAGACAACCCCCGGCTTTGAGGGCCTAGAAAAACCTGACCACGTTTTCAAACTTAATAAGGCCCTTTATGGACTAAAACATGCACCTAGGGCATGGTATGAACGTCTATCAACTTACCTTATTTCTAAGGAATTGAATCAAGGACAAATTGATTCTACCCTTTTTGTTAAATCCTTAGAAAAAGACATTATCATTGCCCAAATCTATATTAACGACATAATTTTCAGATTCACCA
The DNA here is from genome assembly GCA_024364735.1 of Boesenbergia rotunda. Lineage (NCBI taxonomy): Eukaryota > Viridiplantae > Streptophyta > Magnoliopsida > Zingiberales > Zingiberaceae > Boesenbergia > Boesenbergia rotunda. Next base: position 143,557 of record JAGFNQ010001356.1, on the reverse strand, counting down.
ACTCAAACTTTTTAAAAGAATTTGTAAAAATAATGGACAACGAATTCGAACTAAGCTTAGTTTGTGAGCTCAATTTCTTTTTAGGACTGCAAATTAAGCAAACTAGGGATGAAAATTATGTTCACCAATCCAAATATGCTAAGGAGTTAATAAAGAAATTTAAAATGGATAACTCCAAAATCATAAGTACCCCTATGACCACAAATGTAAAAATTGATAGTGACCCTGAAGGTAAACCTGTAGATCTTAAGCTATACCGAAGTATGATTGGTAGTCTACTATACCTTACAGCTTGCAGACCTGATATCCTATTCTCTGTAGGAATGTGTGCTAGATACCAAATATGTGCTAAGGAAATACACTTAGCAGCCCTAAAAAGAATACTTAGATACATTAAGGGCACCCTAAATGTAGGGATTTGGTATCCTCGGACCTCAACCTTTGACTTGTCAGGATACTCTGATTCTGACTATGCTGGATGCAAACTAGATAGAAAGAGTACAAGTGGAAGCTGCCAACTTTTAGGAAATAATCTAGTCAGTTGGTGCAGTAGAAAGCAACACTGTGTAGCTCTATCTACAACCGAAGTAGAATACGTTACTTTAGGAGAGTGTGTAACACAACTCTTATGGATGATGCACACTCTTAAGGACTTCCAACTTGATTACACCCAAACCCAAGTCTACATTGATAACATAAGTTTAATCAATCTAACTAAAAACCCAATCCAACACTCAAGAACAAAGCAAATAGAAGTTAAACATCACTTTGTAAGAGATCATGTAACCAGGGGTGAAATAGTCCTTAAGCATGTAGACTCAAAGTCAAACTTAGTTGATATCTTCACCAAACCCTTACCTGAGTCTGAGTTTAGCTCACTAAGAAGGCAGTTAGGGTTATGCTTAGTAGAATAGGACTGCTCTATATTTGTTTTTTTAAAAATTATTTCTGTTATTTAATTTGTTTGAAAAATCATTTTTGTCTTGAAATTTAAAATGATTTTCCGACTTAGTTTTTTTAAAAAAACCTAACCCCTTCAAAACTAAGACTTTTTCGCAAATAGACTTAGCTTAGGCCCTAACACTAGAACTGCATGCACCTATAGATCTAGAAGCCAGCATCTCACAAACACCTTAGGGTACTTTTGATTGGCAACTTAGACTGGGTTGAGATGCTTAGGTCTATGCCTTGATTCAATATGCTTTAAGGCAGTGCATCTACAGTAATTGGGGCTATAAATACCCGTTGAACAGTAATCAAGTTATGTGTCAAGCATAGAAAATCTAACTTGATCAGATCACTTAACTTGACACCCTAGCAAAAGCTACTGTTTATGACAATTAGTAAGTAGCTAACGGAGTTAGACAGGACCCGAAAGAGAAGAATTAAATTGATTTGGTCCAGTTTAAGCTTAGAATTAGTCCAATACAGAACTTTACTTTCCTTACTCTAATTTTTTTTGCTATAATAATTTTTTTTTGATATATGGCAAAGGGGGAGAGAAAGGAAAGGAGAGAAAAGAAATATTTTTCAATTTTTTTCAAAACTTTTACTTTTATCTCCTTTTTCAAAAAGTAAAGTAACGAAAATACTTACACATTTGTTTTTCAAATCTAAAGCTTTCAAAAATGAAAATTTTCTAAGTGGTTAAGCATTAAATTATTTTGAAAAATTTCTAGGTGCATAAACATAAAATTATGTTGAAAATTTTCTAAGTGCTTAAACATAAAATTATGCGGAAAATTTTCTAAGTATTTTAAACATAAAATTATTTTGAAAATTTCCTAAGTGCTTAAACATAAAATTATGTTGAAAATTTTCTAAGTGGTTAAACATAAAATTATTTTGAAAATTTTCTAAGTGCTTAAACTTAAAATTATTTTGGAAAATTTTTTAAGTGTTTAAACTTGAAAATCCTTTTGAAAATTTTCTAAGTATCTAACTTGAAAATTTTTTTAAAAACTTTTTAGTCTCTCTAAGAATAGTCAAGGACTTAGAAGTGTTTTCAAAAACCCCACTTATTTTTGAAAAACTTGGGGGGAGAATTTTTTCAGGGGGAGGAAACTAAATATGTTTGATACATTGCTTTTTTCTTTAACTTAACTTTTTGAACAGTGTTGCCATAAATCAAAAAGGGGGAGATTGTTGGTGCAGGCAACACCTAAGTCAAACCTGGGTTTTGATAATCGCAAAGGATTCAGAAGTTAAGGTGTAAATGTGATCTAACATGCTTACTGAGTGTGCAGGAAAAATCCTAGGTACACTTGGCAAGAAGTCCTAGCAAAGGGTTAGGCAATGAAGTCCTGGTCGAGGACTAGGCAAGAAGACCTGACCGGAAGTCGGGCAAAGAAGTCTTGGTCGAGGCTTGGGCAAGAAGTCCAAGCAAAGGGCTGGGCACCGAAGACCTGATCGGAAGTTGGGCAAGAAGACCTGGCCGGAAGTTGGCCACGAAGACCTGGTCAGGTGGATTGGGCAAAAGTCCAACCGGAGGAGCCGGTTGGCAAAAGGTAAACTCTCCTAAGAGGAGTAGGTGAGGACGCGTTCCCCGTCGAGGGAATAGTAGGTGTCGGTTCGACCTAGGGTAGCATTTGGGAGACCCAAAGTCAGAACCAAGATAGCTACGGCTGTAACTAATGACTAACACATTTGCTTGTTCTATTTTGGAACTAACCTTAGTTGCAGGATCGAAGGACTGGTCTTCTACAAATGAGGTGCCTCACTGGTTCTAGGCGCCCGGATGGACACGGGCGCTCAGTGTAGAGGCAAACACCATATCACAGTCGCGAAGCCTCTGGACCAAGGCAGCTCGGGCATCCGTGAGGTCATGGGCGCCCCCATCATCTCAGGCGCCCAAGTGGAGATGGATAAGCGCTGACCGAGCCTGCGGATAAGGGTTCGCGTAGGGAAGGCCACGTGTTAGGCGCCCCCATCGTCATAGGTGCCCGTATGGGTGCTATAAAAGGGGGTTCACCCCCAAGGCTTCGACATCAATTGCTCTCAACGCTCCAGACACTTTCGCTCAAGCGCTGCACTCTGACAAACTTCGACTTCAAGATTCCAGCACCGACGACAACCCTCTGCTCCGAAATTCGATCCACCTCGGGCGTCGGTAAACTTTTATTATGAAAGTGTTGTCAATTTCAATTTCTAATTCTATATCTGTACTTTCAATTTATAAAAGCTTTCCTGAATATAGAATTGCCCAAAGTAAACTGTCAAGAATCATGGGCCTTGGAGTAGGAGCCGACCGCGACTCCGAACCAAGTAAAACTACCTGTGTTCGCAATTTGTTTCTTATTTTCCGCTGCGTATTGACAACGATATTCACCCCCCCCCCCTCTATCATTTTCTCCGATCCAACACATCACACAATTACCCTATCATGGTACCCTGATACAAGATAAGTAATTACAACACAAATGGAGGATGGTATCATCACTGAGCTGACCTCTCAACAATACTCACAGATCAAGATGGTTACCATTTCTCCCATGGTGTGTGATCACGGCAGCTTCCAAACAACCCACCCAATTTATAGGAAGGAGTTCCACTGCTAATCAACCACATATTGCATTCAATTTAAGGATCAATGCATCAAACAGATCTAAGCATCCTATTGCAAATCTGAACGAATTCAACTCTAACAATCAATGCCCAAAGAACAACTTCATTCTAGAATCTACTGATCTTAGAACAACAAGACAAATATCGTTAATCAAACAGGATTGATATGGATAATCTCCTATCTTACCTTTGATGGAACGCCGAAACTCCGTTGCTCAAATCTGGCAGATCAGTCCATGAACAGGTGAGGATCTCCTTCCCATCAAAAACCCTGATGAACATTGGATCCTCTCCAATGGAGCGAGAGCGGAATCCCCACCGGAAAAAGAAGTCGACACCTCTAATCAAAACCGATGCTGATCTCACAAACATGGCACAACTCATACCAAGGAAGACAAGGACGAGATCTAAAGATCTGATAGTTTACTTGGAGTTAGACAGCCAGCCACCCACAAAAGTTTTCCCCAATCTTCGACGTGAGTAGCAATTTGAAACTAAGCGAACTCTCACCGTCAGCTTTGCCTAGGTACAACGACAAGAAGAAACCCTAGATCCCCAGCTCCGTCTCAGAGCAGGTGCCCTGAGAATATGGATGAGGGAGCCTTTGGCATTTTCTCAACCTCAGAGGAGAATCGCGATCGCGCACAGGGAAGAGAAAGGGGATTGGGTCGATGAGATCGGGGATCGGACCGATGAGATCGAATGACACCCTCAATGTAACGACCCGGGAAATCTTCTCAATATTTTCATTAAAATATTGATCATGTCTGAATAGTTTTGAAGAAATTTAGAGATATTATTACGAACTTTAGCCTAATTATCCATAATTTCTCATTTAAATTGAGAAGCTAAGTACTAATGGGCTTTTCCAAGACCATGGTTATTAGTGGATTTTAGGTGAAATTTAATATAAATATAAATAGGTTTTAATTAGGAATATTAGTATGATCATGGGTGAATTTTTAGGGAATTTTTGAAAAATAAAATAAAAATAAAATAAAATAAAATAGAAAAATAAAGTGCATGCACCAAGGATTGAGACTTGGACCTATGGTACCACCATGCATGTACTAACCAATTCACCTAGCAAGGGAGTGCTAGTAGAGAATGAAGTGGATTTTGGTTAAGGCTTAGGGAAAATGAAGAGTCACCAAGGGAAGAGACACTATGACTCTTCACTTGCCCACTTCATGGTGAATAAAGGAGAGGAGTAGTAACTTACCAATTAAGATCTCACTTCTTCTCATCCACCAAGCCTTCTCTCCTTCTTCTTCCCTCTCCTAGCCGAAACCCACAAGCCCCATTTTCCTTTGGAAAAGTTTCACAAGAAGGCTTCATCTCCAAGATCTAAGGGTTATCTATTAGACTATAAGGGCTAAGAAGAGGATTAGAGTCAAGAAGGTTCTTTCTATTTTTTTCTATTCAAGGACTAGATCCATGATAAGGGAAGGTAAGACCCCCATCACCCGTGGTATGATAGCTTCCAAGTTATTTGTCATGATCTAAGTTCTTATTGGCATGATATGTTGAAAAATCAATGGTTAGGGCTCATGAAGGTTTCGGCCAAGCCATGCTTTGGGCTAGAAATCATGTTAAAGACTTCCTTTATATTTTCAAATGTTTACCCATGATAGGTGAAGTATAAAAGCATGATTTTGGAAGTTTTGTATCACGCTAACAACCCTCTAGGGTTTCGGCCACATCAAGGTAAAAGGGGCTAGGGTAAACTCCAACCTTTCCAAGCATGATTAGTGTGTTTCCTATGATGTCTTATGGGTAATAATGGTTGTTTACATGAATTTTCCTACGGGCTTGTTACCCTTCTAGGGTTTCGGCCAACTCATGGATGAGGCCTAGGACTTAGGATTAAGTCCAATCAAGGGTCCAAATGGTTTTGCATGGCATGATATGTAAGGTATGGGATGTTAATCATGACCTAGGCACATTTCCTATGGAACCATGTCCCCTTAGAGTTTCGGCCAAGACCCCACCCTAGGGTTTGGTTTGGGTTAAGGTCTCAAGAATGCATGTTTATAAGTTACCATGATGCTAGTACATAGTTAAGCATTATGTAAAGATCTTATGTTACTAAAATCTTAGTTTATGTATTATATAACATGACCTTGTATGTTAGATTTTATGTTATGCTTTACTCATGATCATATACCATGAACTTATGAAATTGATGTAGGAGTAGGCCATGATAAATAAAAATGATGCATGTATGTTGATAAATGCTCATAATAGACTTATGGTTTTATGATGAAGGCCATGAACCCTAGTAGTATGTGCCATGTTATATGTAGCTTACCATCCATGCTTTATAACGAATACTAAGATTATCTATGCTAGATGAAATGTATCATGTATGAAGTGCGTGTTTATTTATGTATCATGATCATGCAAGCTTTATGAACCAAGATAATGTTTATGACTAGAAACATGATTATACATGTACGTTCCATTTTATGAACAAAGAATGATAAGTATGAATGAAGATGATGGTTATGCCTTAAGTATGAATGATAAGTATGAATGACAAGTATAAATGATGAAGGCATAACGATGTTATGAAACAAGTATGAATGATGAAGCATGCATAGTATTTTATTTTTATGAATGGGCTTGTACCGGACCGAAGTAAGGGTCCAAGGGATGGGCACCTTAAGAACGCCCCGGTTCTGGATTACCGAAGCTGTCCACGGTTCTGGGACTACAGAAGCTGTCCAACAGGGATGGGCACCTTAAGAACGCCCCGATTTTTGGAACTACAGACTATGTTGTTCCTACCCTAGTAGGTCGGGGCTCGCTACCTCGTATTTACTTAGGGATGCGCGCTTATGATGTATGTATGTGGTACAAGCCGAGGACCCCAATGATGTTATGTTTATGTTAAGCATTTAAAAGTATGATTTCAAACTATGCATCCTTATGTAGTAAATGCATTTTTCTTATGCATTCATTCATGTCATGCATCACGCCAGGGTAAGTATATTTTATGCTTATGTTATGTTAAGACTATGCCCATGTATGCTAAGAATTATGCCATGAATAAGTAGGTCCATGTTCATGTATGCTAAGAATTATGCCATGTATAAGTAGGTTCCATGTTCATGTATGCTAATAAATATGCCATGATAAGTATGCTTCATGTTCATGTAGGCTAAGAAAGATGCCATGATAAGTTTGTTTCATGCTCATGTATGTTAAGAATTATGCTATGCTAGGTATGTTGTAGATTTATGTTTATATTATGAATCATGCTATGTTAGTTGCTCATATGGTTATGACTTACGCCAAGATTATGCTTATGCTTTATGTTCAGAATTATGTTATGTCAGATACTTGATATATTTATGTTTAAGTGACGTATGGTTTTAGTGAGTAGGAAAGGGTCTTACTAAGCCTGTGTGCATATAGTCTTATTTTCCTCGTACCGCAGACCAAGCAAGAAGTTACTAAGGGAAGCAGCAGGAGGGGCAAGAGCATGTGTGTGGGTGGCAGTGACTTGGCAAAGGATCCTTTTATTTGCACACATTGCATGTCTTGGGTTTTGGAAATGCCTCCTTAGATTTTATGTTATGTTTATAATGGTTATGCCTAGTGAATGACTTAAGACTCATGATGCTATGTTTACGGATAAGTTACTTGCTACCTATGATGATGATGAATAAGTTATGGAATGGTTAGGTTATGATGCCATGCATGTCATTAATATGGTAAGCCCAATGACCCTAAGTTCATGAATGACAAGTTTAGCCATGTATAGATGTTTCATGTATTAGTTGCATGGTTAAAAGCATGTGTAGAAGAAAAAAAAATTATTCTGCTGCAGTAAGATGTTTTTATGCACATGTATGTTTAGCGTAACGATGCCTTTCTCGCCACACCATAAGGTGTGGGAAAAAGTCGGGCGTTACACTCAAGCTCCCAAGTAGTCTCCTCATCCGAGTGATGCTGCCATCCGACGTTAACTAGGCAGATTGTCTTGTTCGCAACTGACGCTCTCAGTAACCTAGAATCCGAACAGGAACATCCTCGTAGGTCGCATCAGGCTAAAGTGGAACCGAGTCATTTGACAACACATGTGAAGGGCCTGGTACGTATCTCCTCAGCATAGATACGTGAAATACGTCATGAGCACCGGTAATGGAAGGTGGAAGAGCCAAACGATATGTCACTACCCCAACCCGCTCCAGAATCTAAAAAGAGCCAATGTAACACGGAGCAAGCTTACCTCAATGGCCGAACCGCTTCACCCTTTCGTAGGTGAAACTCGTAGAAATACATGATCACCTACGGAGAACTCTAGGGGTCTCCGTCTTCGGTCAGCATAGCTCTTTTGACGATCCTGCACCTTGGACATCTTACGTTTGATAATGCGGGCTAACTCTACCACGTGTTGAGCTCTCTGAGGTCCTAACAGTTGGGATTCCCCAACCTCCTACCATAGGGTGGGTGTCCAACAAGGCCTACCTTACAACGCCTCATACGTTACCATCTGAATAGTTGCATTATAGATGTTGTTGTACGTAAAGTCCACAAGATGAAGATGATCCTCCCAACTGCCATCGAAATCCATCACATAGGCTCGCAGTAAATCTTCTAAAGTCTGGATAGTACGCTCTAACTATCCTTCGATCTACGAATGGAAAGCGGTAATAAATCCATGCTCGGTACCCATGGTCTTCTGCAGACTCTGCAAGAAACGTGAAGTGAAATGCGGATCTTAGTCTGAGACAATACTCAACGATATTCCATGTAGTCTATCTCTCTACAATATAGCTCTGCCAGTCTGTCCAAGGAATCGGTCCTCCGAATAGCTAAAATGTGCGCGGATTTGGTCAATCGATCAACGATCACCTAAATTGTGTCATGACCTCGCCTGGTCCTAGGCAGTCCCACCACAAAATTCATAGTAATGTGCTCCCATTTCCACTCATGAATAGGAATCCTCTGAAGTAATTCAGCAGGTCTCTGGTGCTTTACTTTAACCTGCTGCCATACTAGGCATCAGGCTACGAAATCAGTGATGTCTCGCTTCATTCTTTTCCACCAATAGGAATGCCTCAGGTCCCGATACTTGCGGGTGCCACACGAATGGATAGAGAATCGGAAGCGATGTGCCTCAGTAGTAGCTCCTCCAGAATAGGATATGCCTCGGTACACACGGCCTCCTGCGGAAATACAAGACACCCTCATCGTCCTATGTAAAATCAGTCTGTTGTTCTAAGGCTACTCGACTACCGAGAAACTACTGATGTTGATCACTCGCCTGAGCCTCTTTGATCTTCGTCTAGATAGACGACTGAGCAACCATGGTCACCAGAATACCCCTCTCAGTCTAACCCTGCTCCTCTAGACTTATCTTTGAGAATCTCTGAACTATCTCGGTAACCAGAACTCGGTGGCAAGCTAATACTCCACTGGACTTCCTACATAGTGCGTCAGCGACTACATTAGATTTCCCAGGGTGGTAGCTAATGGTACAATCATAGTCCTTCAGGAACTCCATCCACCTCCTCTGTCAAAGATTGAGCTCCTTCTGTGTGAATAGGTACTTGAGGCTCTTATGGTCCGTGAATATTGTTGGGCCAATCGGCCCTGAGATGATCTGGAGGATCATGATATTTTGATGTGTGGGCAAAATGGTTAAGTTAGGATTTGTGTTGTTCTCACATATGTACATGAGTGTGCAGGTGTACAGGTATATGTGGACTTGGTTGACGTCCTCAGGTGAAGGATGGCATGGAGGTAAGCTTGAGGCTTACGTGCGTATCCGAGGGACCATGGATAGCGGAGATGATGAGCCGAGGGACGCGGACTTCGAGGCGTACGTGAAGGGTGGCATGGAGGCAAGCTGGAGGCTGCGTTCGCATCCGAGGGACGAGGGCCAAAGATGAAGAAGGCGTGAAGGCAACAGTCAAGACTACTAGTGAAGAGTCAACTGAGTTGTAAGGGTCTGAGTATGTGTGTGTATACTCAAGGGATAAGCCGGGAGGGTTTGAGTGCGGAGAGATGTGTACTCGGGAATGAAACCCTAGGCTTAGGCATGGGGCAATCGACTGCCATGGGGCGGTCGACTGCTATAGGCTGAAACAGGCTGGCAGATTTCGAACGTTGGAGTGTAACGGTCGAATCTGAGTGGGACCAGGTGACTGTCATTTGGGCAGTCGACTGGTAGCGGCTATTTCAGATTCGAGCCCTATTTAAAGGGGCTCGTTTTCTCCTATCTCTTCTTGACGAAACTTGTCTTGGTTAAGGGCAAGTTAGTAGTCTTCGTGTCCAGAGCTTTGTTTGGTGTTGTGGTGAGGTTTCTCCTCTCACAAGGAGCGACACGTGATAGCCGGAGGTTATCCGGGGTTTGATCCGCCGAAGGATTGTTGGATTAATCACCCGACCGGGGTGGATACCAAGTAAAAGACTTTTTGTTAGCATTGTTATTTATTTTGCATATTATTTCCGCTGCGCTAACAGTTTTGTAGAGATCAAACGATCCGCGAAAGTGCATTCACCCCCCCTCTGCACGCCTACATCGATCTCACAGTTGGTATCAGAGCAGGTGCGTTTTGGAAGATCTAACAATCAACCAGAACACTTGTAATGGCGTTTCAAGAGGGATACTCCACCGCACGACCACCATTCTTCGACGGCAACGACTTCGCGTACTGGAAAGGTAGAATGCAATATTATCTTATGAATGACATAGAAACATGGATAAGTGTTGCAAATGGCTTCGAGACGCCCATCGATGAAAGAGGAGATCCTACCCCTATGAGAACATGGTCTAAAGAAGTGATGAAAAGGGCGCAGTCAAATGCCAAGGCCACCACTACACTGCAGTGCGGGCTCTCGAAGGAGCAACTGAACAAGGTGGGGCCATTCAAGAGCGCCAAAGAGCTATGGGACAAGTTGGTAGAACTGAACGAGGGGTCAAACGAGTCCAGAAGAGCCAAGAAGGACTTGTTGGTGGCCCAACTGCAATCCCTCTCCATGAAGAGCAACGAGACCGTCAGTCAGCTGCATGGAAGGGTAAAGGAAGTGATCAACGAGCTCCATGTAATTGGAGAGAAAATCGAAAATCGGGATATCATCAGGTATGTCTTACAAGCCTTCTCGAGAACCACCCTGTGAGCATCCATGGTTGATGCATACAAGGTATCGAGGGACTTATCTTTAGTTAAATTAGACGATCTATTTTGTGAATTTGAACTGCACGAGCAAGCTAACATTTAGGCAAAAGAGAAAGGTATTGCTTTTGTTGTAGAAAAGGAGAAGAAGAAGGTGATCTACTCATCATCCTCGGACTCAGAGGAGTCAATTGCCTCCATGGACAGTGATCAAGAGGCCTTTATGGTAAGTAGATGGGTTTTTAGGAACAAATTAGATGACCAAGGTAAAATCACTAGGAACAAGGCTAGATTGGTAGCTAGGGGGTTTAACCAAGTTGAGGGATTAGATTATGATGAGACCTATGCCCCCGTAGCTAGGTTAGAGTCAATTAAAATCCTACTAGCCTATGCCGCTCACATGGGTTTTACACTCCATCAAATGGATGTGAAGTCGGCATTCCTCAATGGGATCATTAAGGAAGAGGTCTATGTAGAACAACCCCCTGGATTTGAGGATCCAAACTATCCGAGACACGTATTCAAATTAAGGAAAGCCTTGTATGGATTGAAACAAGCTCCCCGGGCTTGATATGAAAGGCTTTCTTCATTTTTGGTGTCTAAGGGATTTAGGAGAGGAACAATTGACCCTATATTGTTCCTAAAATCTAAGGATAAGGACATTTTTGTTTCCCAAGTCTATGTAGACGATATCATTTTTGGGTCAACAAATAATGACTTCCTACAAGAATTCATCAAGTGTATGGAAGATGAATTTGAGATGAGTCTTGTAGGAGAGTTAACCTTTTTCTTAGGCCTTCAAGTTAAACAAACTAATGAAGGTACACATGTATTTCAAACCAAATATGCTAAGGAGATGCTAAAGAAATTTGGTTTAGAACATGCTAAGGAAGCATCTACACCCATAAGAACTAATGTGAAGATGGATAGTGACCTTGAAGGCAAAATGGTAGACTCTAAACAATATAGGAGCATGATTGGTAGCCTCCTATACCTAACCGCTAGTAGACCCGACATACTTTTTGCGGTAGGTATGTGTGCAAGGTACCAATCTTGTGCCAAAGAGTCTCATTTGATTGTAGTCAAAAGGATCCTAAGGTATGTGAAAGGAACCCTAAATGTCGGACTTTGGTATCCTAGAACCCCAAATATTGTCCTAATTGGATACACCGACTCGGACTATACGGGTTACAAGTTAGATAGGAAAAGTACAAGTGGAGGGTGTCAATTCCTTGGGTCTTCCTTAGTTAGTTGGAGTAGTAGGAAACAACCATGCGTTGCCCTATCAACAACGGAAGCAGAATATGTGGCAATGGGTGGATGTGTTTCTCAACTCTTTTGGATCATGCACACCTTAGAGGACTATGAGCTACATTACACCAAGGTCAAAGTCTTGTGTGATAATGTAAGCACGATCAATCTAACTAAAAATCCGGTTCACCATTCTAGAACAAAGCACATAGAAGTGAAACATCACTTCATTAGAGACCATGCGGCAAGGGGAGACATAGAATTACACTATGTTGAATCAAAGTCGAACCTAGCCGACATCTTTACCAAGCCTCTTCCCGAATCGGAGTTTACATCCTTAAGAAGAGGGCTTGGAATGTGCTTTGTGGAAGTATAGAATGAACTTGGACACATTAGCTTTGAAAAAGGGTGCTCGATCCATTAGGGTGATACATTTGGCTCACTTGTGTTTGTGGCACATTGTTGGACCATTAAAAGTATCAAAATATCAAAACTAGACCAACTATGGGGGAGGCAAGTGTTTAATCAATGGACACTTTGCCAAAGATCATAGTTGGACATTTTAAAACTTCGAAAACCATTTCATGTTTTACACACTATGCCATGCTTTTAAAATACACATATTTGCAAAATTGGTTTCAAAGGTTGATACAAAATGTAGTATTTTTCAAAACTTTTGGATTTTTATCAAAAGACGTGCATGTTTGAAATTTTATATGGTTTATTATTTTTCCCTGATAGAGTATAACATTTCAAACATGTACGTAAAATTTTATAATTTTTGGAATTTTCTGGAATTTTCTGGGAGTTTCTGAAATTCGACAGAAAACTTGTAATATCAGACTGATAGAGTATCAGTCGACTGCCCTATGGGCAGTCGACTGGCACAGCCTTTTTCAGCTACTGTGAGAAAATTCAGAAATCAATAATTCTCATATTTGATGACATAGGGTTTGGTTGCTTGAGACAATCATTTTGATGGTGTCAAAGGGGGAGAATGGGTGGTTTAAGTTAGAATTTTGACTTAAAATGGGTGGTTTTAGGTATTTTGTCTAACTTAGACCTTGAAAGGTTAAAACTTGAAAAGAAGACATGGATTAAGAGGGAGGTACCTCTTAGGTTCGGATATGTCTTACATTCTTATTGATGTTGTTAAGTGGAAACTTAACTTGGAATATGATTAGAATTGAAACTGTGGAGAGGACATAGGTTAAGGGGGAGGTTACCTCTTAGGGTTATTATGTCTCATAATGTTTCAATTGCTATCTTTTGTTGTTGCTATTGCTGTTACTTATCTCTAACTTAAACATATTGCCACACATCAAAAAGGGGGAGATTGTTGAGGCAATCAGCCCTTTAAATGATTGGAAGATCATGGTTTTGATGTGTGAGCGAATAGGTTTAAAGTTAGAGTGTTATGTTGTATTTGATTTGTGTGATTGAGTTTGCAGGACTTGGAGAATCACACTTGGTGAACCTATCCGAGGGACGAGAGCCGAGGGAGGAAAGCTCCAAGGGCAAGCCGGGAAGTGGACTTCAAAGGGCACACGTGAAGGGTGGCATGGAGGCAAGCCAAGGGAAGGCTTGTGTGCGCATCCGAGGGACGATAGCCAGAGGAAGAGGACTTCAAGGGGCGAGCCAAGGGAGCAGACCTGAAGGCACACGCGAAGGAGAAGGTTTGAAGTGGCTGAGAGCTGAGCTGGGAGGCAGGGCAGTCGACTGGCCCGAAGGCAGTCGACTGCCAAAACCCACAGAGAGCTCGCAGCCTCGGACCAGTCGACTGGCCTTGGGGCAGTCGACTGGTATACCCCAAACTAGCCGTTGGCTAGCTGTTGGCTAGCCGTTGGCCAACATTTACTGCTGGGCCAGTCGACTGCCCTAGGGGCAGTCGACTGGTAGGCGTCTAGACAGACTGTGAATCTGTCCTTTTCACCTATAAAAGGAGGCCTCGTTACACGTGTCTGTACAGTTCCGTACAGTAACGAAGTGCTGCCAAATTGTAGAGTGTTCTCTTGCTTCCTTCATCATATTTCTACATCTGTAAAGAGGAAGCTACTGCTGTAAAGGTTTCTCCACCTCAAGGAGACTTTTCGATAGTGAAAAGTGGTGCTCGCGGCGTGGATCCTTGGAGTTTCTGTAATTCGGCAGAAAACCTGTAATATCAAACTGATAGAGTATCAGTCGACTGCCCTATAGGCAGTCGACTGGCACAGCCTTT